>CM060955.1:158250242-158692742 GCA_030765055.1 Mantis religiosa
GAGGTCCTTTTTGAGAAAGACTGACATAAAATAAGCTTTCGATTATTACCTAAGGAAAAGTTTTTGGCACAAACAGTTGAAACTAATATTCATTAAACTTTCTAATTGAGTATTTTATGCACAATTTAATTAACTGCAATACAACATGTAATAACTACATTATAAAGGAACAGTTCTCAATATTCCGGCTGCAGGACAGCAGTAGATTTGGAATGACACCCAAGTTTTTGGATGAGTTGAAGTTATGGAAAAAACAGAGTAATTTAAACAATGCAATTAGCCTGTAATTTATCTAACTCAGTGATTTAAATACTTTGCCACAATGAAGTCTCAGTTTTTATTCACTGACCAATATAATCTACTTTTGATAAAAATGCAAGTGGAATTTTGTATATGCAGAGGAAAATAACTTCAATTCATATACTGATTCTATTTTATCTAAGAAATACTCTGGAATGCTAAAATGCCATTCTCCTGACTATTCCAATTTACAGGCACAGAAAAATAATTTTTATAACATAGTATTGTGATGCAACAACTGTGGAACAAAGTTATTGCAAGGTCAGTACAGAGCAGCTGGAACTGTAAACAGATACGCAGCATATTGTGACTTTGTGGGTTCGTGAGATCAAAAGTCCAGGTTACAAACACCAAAGATTGCACTTTATTTCCGTAGAAACACACTTCGTATACAGCAGTCCAGAATTACGTCACATACACAATACAGCTTTCAAAGTTATCGACCACAAACAAACAGCGGTTCACGCACGCGAGTTCAATTAACAACTGACTCACTTTGGCAGGCGGGCCTCCTATTTTATAGATTACTCACATTCCGGAAATTTCTCAATCGAGATACGGCTAGAACAAAGAACTAGTACTCTCGAGAAATCCGTCTCTTTTCCCCCCACCATTTCGGCGAGCTTTTATCTACACACTGCACGCCTGTCTCTTTGAACTAGTCGCCTGCACCGCCTCGATCAACAATGGGCTCGTGACAATATCCATCCAGTGTAAACATGGCAAGGACTATCATAGATAACTAGAATCTACTGAATGTTTATCCATCTCAAACATCTGGAATTATGTGGAAATTTTAACAGTTATATAAGTGAGAGTTTTTGGAAGCAGTTGATCTTGTGAAACGAGTGAGTCTACTGGAGTTACCAGTCAGCAAGTGAGTGAGTGGATTTGTGGTCCAATGAAAAGAACTATTTTCCAAGCAAGTTTGTGAAGACTGGGGACGTGAAATGGGTGCTATTACTGCAAGGAATTAGAGACTTCTTGTGTTCAACTTCCCAAGTAAACTGTCTGGAAGAAGTTGTGTGTCACGTGTATTTCATTGTGCTATGAAGAAAGTTAAGCGATACAAAAACTGAATAATATATTCACATGCGTGAAGTGACAGTGTGAGTTAAGAGAAAGCTGTTGAACTAAGTTACTAACTAAAGTGATAGTGAGAAAAGTGAACATAAGTAAAGAATTAAAATAGTTTTCTAAGTTCTATTCTAGCATAATTACAAAACATAGTTTCAAAAAGAGCCTGAACTTTACCAGAATTCCTCTACTTCATGAATTACATAACTTTGCAAAATTTGTTCTAGACTTAGATGGTAATCCTCCTCGTATGAGTACTTCAGACATAAATATTTTCTCTTATAAGATAATTAGGCTAGCACTCAACACTAAGCCTACCTTGGTAGCGTAGATGATAGTGGGTCTGCTCACGTTCAAGAGGTCCCGAATTCAAATCTAGGTCTGGGTGAGTTACCTGAATAAGGTTTTTTCTGGGGTTTTCCCTTATCCTGAGAGCCGAATATTGGGTAACTCTAAGCTCCATGGACCCTGGACCTATTTGAGCATCATTTCACCCATTTCATTCATCGTCCGATATGACTTAACGTTGGAGGATGTAAATTACACAAAAAAACTGCTCAACATATCAACATAAATCCTTTCCAGGCAGAATTATTTTGAGATTTTCTAGGTATATTACAAATATTATAAGCAATAGTCTTCCTCCTAATGGCAAAATAAAAGCACAAGTACACTAACAGGCTTGTATGAAACCTAGAAACCATTTATCATGGTTTCCCAAACTATAGATACCATCTCATACGTAACGTCATTTTTTAAGAAAAACAATTATTTGAAATGTGTACTGACTAACTTTCAAAGTATAGACTATTAGATTCTATGGTCTTAAGCCATCGTTCAACGTGGTTTGTTAGCCCACGATGGTACTAGTCTCTGGTTTTTTATGCAAAGAATTCAGTGACACCCACTTGCATTGCTTTAATGTTGTCAAAATTTTATTCACGTAGAAAATGGGCCATGAATCAATAAAGATGATCATTTGATGATGACAGATCAGGGCTGGATCTGGAAGTAGTTCGATTCCTCTCAATTCCTGAATTTTTTCCATTGTTGTTCATGCAGTAAGAGGTGTTGAATTGCCCTGTTGTAATAGAACTCTATTTCGGTTAACTAATACTGGGTATCTCTGGCTCAAAATTTCATGAACTCATTCAACGTATATTTCCTCAGTAAACCACTAGGGGCTCTCGCATCCGAGATACACCATTTGTGGCGACTTACTATCACTAAGTACTTGAGTCCCAGGCTTCATCATTTAACTCATTATTTTAGTTAATTGACGGAAATTAATCATTTCTTCACACTAGCCATATATAGGCTAAGGTCTTTGATGGATAGAGTCAATATGAAAAATTCAATGCCATGGCCGGGATTTGAACCATGGATCTCCTGGTTTCCATCCAGTCGCTCTAACCCATTGAACTACCATGGCCAACGTGCTGTCCTGATATTACGAGTGCTGACATTGACACGAGTCAAATGGAGAGTTTAATGTCAGGATGGCTCGCTGGCCATGGTAGCTCAATGGATTAGAGTGACAACAGAAACCAGGAGATCTGTGGTTCAAATCCCGGCCATGGCATTGAATTTTTCATGTTGACTCTATCTAGGGTAAACTATATTAACGATAGCACTATTAATCAGAATTTCACTTTTACGATAGCCACATTGCTTCTGACTTGCAAAATTACAAGAACTGCAATGAATTTATGTGAAGTATCAACAATGTTTTGTCAGGTAAAGTTGATAAAAATACACTACCACCTAGTCATAATTGAATATTTGCAAACAATTAATTATCTACATATGTTTATAGACATTACATCACTCTGAACAAAGAATAAGTGAATGTGATATAGACCTCTAAGTTGAGATATGCTCACTGACAAGGGAACTATCACTGTACTCACACTACTACACACCTGAAAATCTGATGGTATAATGCCTGCTATATATAAACCATGTGTACCAAAAATCTGCTACAGAGTAGAACCGCAATGCCCAAAACTGAAGCCTGGAAAGTGCCGCATGCAACCACTTGCAAGTAGCTGCTGGACATCCCTTGTGAGCTAGGTGGTGAGTGTGGGGGGACGGCACTCCTTACATATGGCATGTGTGGACTGCTGCCCTTCAGCAGTAAATAATCCCTCCTGTACAATGCTGTGTTATTATGCCTATATGTTCCTACATATTCTGGAATCATTTTCGGGTACTTACAGCTATACTCCGCACTTAATTTTCATCACACAGTGCCCATATAGTGCAGAGATGATGCCATCAAACTCTCAAATGCGTACAGGTGTCAGCATAGTGATAGTGCCTTGTGAGTTTAGATGTGTAACATTAAGCCTTTTTTTCAATTATAGTTCTTGTTTCTGATAAATTTCAGAATAAAAAGATAATAGTGCACAATGAGAAAAAAGAGAGATGCCTAGAGCAGCAGACAAGTAAACCTGTCTAGGGAAAGCATAATAGTCTCCAGGTCTGATAAAACAGGAGACAGAGGTAATGTGCCAGATAGTATCATATTATATCTCATGAGTATTTGAAATCTATAATGAATTGTACATTTTATAAAGGGAGAGTAGACTCCATAAGACACACTGCTTAGTCGATACTAAACCTCGCTGGTATACCAATGAGATCTTACGAACAGCAGTATACATAGCTACCAGTGGTAAAATATTTAAACCTCGCTGGTATACCAATGAGATCTTACGAACAGCAGTATACATAGCTACCAGTGGTAAAATATTGTGACTGTGGGTTCATAGAATCAAAAGTCCAAATTGCCGAAATTCGAAATGTTCTTTATCACCGTAGAAATACACTTGATACACTTGCCGATTACACAGATCTACGTAGCACGCACAATTACAAACCACCAGTTCGTCTGTCACAGGTCCACTCCACACTCGCTACTCGGCACCTTGCCTTAAAACACTGAAACAACAACTCTAAACTCAAAACTGACTCTCTTTTGCACGCACTCCTATTTATACGTCAGTCAGTTGTTACTGGAAGCTTCTGCACACCGGGCAAAGCCATCCCAGAGTTTAACGATCTTTCCAGGCGGGCAGAGAAGGGGAAACCAGTGACTTCTGGTTACTTCTGTCCACACCCCGTCTCTACTCGACACGTCATTAGTGCTACACATTAGCGTAGGCGTGGCCTAACGCCATCCATCTCCCTCACTCCCACAGCAAGAGCCATTCTGTCACACGAGTAGGCGTGACCTCAATGCCATATGTCCCTCTCTATTTGCCAGCTCTTTCTGCCAGCTGATCATATGTTCGACAATTGGGTAACAATATAGAGCCCTTACACAAGGTAGTATAGGTCTAGCTGCATCTCTGTAAGATGAAGCTACAACCCTGCTAACTGTTTTAAAGTATTCCTAGTTGATTTAGCATGTAATCTAAGACATATAATGATCTTGTTTTTAGGTTCATCAGTTCCTATACTTAATAAGAAAGTCTTAAAACATCAGTTGTCCCTATGATTTAAATATGTGTTATGTAAAATATTAAAAAATTGTTTACTATATTTTTTCCAGATTATTATAAGCACTCAATCTTGGATTATCCAAAGGAATTTGAAGTTCATGACATCTTGGAATACCCCAAGCAGAGGGTCACCTTTGTATTAATTCTCATGATCCACATTTGGATTGGGACTTAAAACTGGCAGCCATCCAACATTACCCATTTTGGACATTTCTGATATCTTGGATCACCAAGGAAAATCCGAAAAAGAAGGAAATCATCAAGGAATACTCGCATTTCTGTTTCTAACTTATTCAAATATTGTAAAAAAATCATTAAGTGGAAGGAAAAGAAAAGAAAAAAAAAACAGATGAAACCATAAAATATTATGCTCCAGCTTCTTGTTTACATTACTGTAGAAACTTGATAACATCTACGTCCATAGATAGAAGGCAGCTATAAAAGCTGAGGTTTGTGTAGCAGATAAAAATTTAAAGATAATTTATAAGATAATGGTTTCTGTTTATGTATATGTTTTAGTTATTGAAACACTACATCTTGTCTTCTTTTTTGTTTCTTTTATCCGTGATCAATTTATTCAGTTACAAAGATCCCACTTCAGCAGTTTCGTGTATGTTGTGAATCAGTGTTTCTGAGCATCCAAAAATTCTCCGACTGTCTCATAGCAGCTGGGAATCAATCACTATTTATGGCAAATGCTGTACATATATAAAAAAAAAACCTAATTTAAAGATATAATCAAACTAAACCAATTCCAGTAATCTATTTTTATTTTGGATGAATAACTAGTAGTTCATGTAAGATGTTATACTCCCAAAAATGTAACTTTAAAAATGGTTGAATTTAGATATGTCTATGCTTTGTCTATCTTTTCAAGTAAAGACCGTCATACTGATTGTTAATAATTTTAGTATAGTACACCTCAAATCCTACTTAGAAAATGGGCTACATAGTGCCACAATTATTTACTCCAAACAGGAGGTAATGGGATGAAACATTAAAGATCCAAATAGCTCTCTTACTACAAATTTATTTTTTAAAACTGCTAGAACGTAATATATACAAATATAACAATTTGTAGCTTAAAATTTCACTTATAATAAATGATGATTTTTTTCTTATAAATTGTCCGGGATCGCGATTTTATGTAAAACTTCTATACATCTTCAGCCGGAAACAACAAAGCTGTCACCATCGTTACGAACGCTAGATGTTAATATGTTCTTGTTAGTACTACCAAAATCTGAAAATAAAACAAATTTAAAAACAGAATCAACTTCCGGTATTTCAAAATTCATTACGCAATGATTTTTTTTTTAAATAAATATATTTTCCCAAACCATTAAATCTATCAGACCATTTAATTGTTTAATAATTTAACTTCTGGATTTATTTCATGGTCAAATGACAGAAAAATGATCTGCTATGGCCGATTTATTAGTCTGCTTATACTTAATGTTACAAAAATGTTCTTTCGTTCTAGTTTCTAAATTACGTTTTGTCTTTCCAATATAAACATTATCACAATCAAAACAATTAAAATAAAAAAAATATACAGGGAGAGCTAACAATATATATATATATATATAAATTTGTTAGCTCTCCCTGTAATACTTGTATGGTTTTTATTTGCACTTATATATATATATTATTTTCAAACCATTAAATCTATTGGACCATTTAATTGTTTAAATAATTTAATTTAAAAATATTTATTTTAAAAAACATTTATTTTAAAAATAAACAACACGTAATGAATTTTGAAATACCAGCAGATTCTGTTTTTGAGTTTATTTCATTTTCAGATTTTGGTAATACTAGCAAAAACATAGTAACCTCTCGAGATTTCATTCTGGTAGGTTGGTAGTAATGCTCTATTTTGTAGATGCTACATGCATTTCACATACCAGACACTGGAAGTGACGCGAGAGGAGCAGTAGAGAGCAATCAAATTCGTCAAGGAAGTGACGAGTATTAATAAACCAACTACAAATATATTGAGATTTAACTGTATCGGAACACCACAGTGAAGCGAAATAATTATTAATTTTTAGATGAGTCGTATTTATTACACATCTGCTTCACTTTCATACCTATTTTGAGGACATGTTTCGCAAATCATCGTTTGCATCTTCGGCTCTTATGCGACTAAAGCTTGATCCAGAATTACCCACACCCACACCACTGGATCAAGCTTTAGTCGCATAAGAGCCGAAGATGCAAACGATGATTTGCGAAACATGTCCTCAAAATAGGTATGAAAGTGAAGCAGATGTGTAATAAATACGACTCATCTAAAAATTAATAATAGTAACCTCCGATAGTATTGTTGACAACAAAGTTCTTTGATGGCTGAGGATGTAAACAAGGGTTTATGAAGGGTTTAAGAAAAATTTACATCAGTTTCTTAAGATAAGTGAAGTTTTTGTTGCAAATAGTTATATTTGTATAGTATTTGTTGTTTCACTGTAGCTAGCTTCATTTTTTACGTAAGGATTAACAACGTTGTCTATTTCTTCCAGATTGTCTTGGGGGAAGAAGTTAGTGCTACTTCTGCACCTCCTGGTTGGGAGACTCATGCAGCGGTCAGCATGATGCAGTATGGTGAAACTGGCACAATGCAGTTGGCCAAGCCATCAATGAAGACTTTGAGCACATCAGATAGAAAAGCAAGATAAAATATGATTTACTAGGACAAGCATTGGAAGGGACTTTGACAAGCTACTCTCTGAGAAAACTTGTCATATGCATACTGGAAAATATGAAACAGTATATTGTGACTTTGTGGGTCGGTAGAATTTGAAGTCTTGTTTGCAGAAATTTAAAACACTCTTTATTGCAGTAAACAGAAGCTTTGTACAACCCTTGCAGCAGCAGAAAGATGTGACACTGACAAACAGCAGTCTCCAAGGTTGACTCGTTACCATGCCACATGCAAACAAATAAAAAATTCCACTGTGGTACGTCTCGTTACTATGCCACATGTAAACAAATAAAAAGTTCCACTGTAGTACATCACACAACTCAACTTCACTGCACAACTGCAACTGACCTGATTCTCACACTTTGCTACTATTTATACCTCCCAGTCATTGTTCTAGAATGCAGTAGACCTTTCGATAACAATCGTGATGGCAGCGGAAAATTCCAGACTTCTCTCTGTCTGTTTCTCTCTCTGTTTCTTTCTGTCGGCAAGCATCCAGCTCTGTGTACCACTATCTATCTCTTTCTTTCCTGCACACATGCGCCTGGCACTGGCTTGTCGCAGCTCGAACACAACAATGCAATCGGTGACACTATTAACGTTTCCTAAGCAACAAAGGACTATAAACAGAGAGCAAAACATAAATGTCAGCTAATTACAAGATAGAGGCAAGTGAAATAAGAGAATTTGTAAGTCCCAGCTGTAAAGTGAGGCTTGTAAGGTGTTCCGGTAATAATTTAAGTATGTTAGTTAACCATCATTTTTACTTACCACATACTGAAACATAAAGCAAATAAGCTCAATAAAATGTCCTTGTAAGATTCACTACGATCCTTGAAGACGGTTGTTTAACCAAAAGACACAGAACGTCAGTAGGCTTTGTAATTATATTTCTTTTCCAGGTTGCTTATGCCCACTCTCTCTCCTTTTTAAGAATCCAGTAAGTTATCTTTATAGCTATACCAAATCTTATTCATGGCTGCACACAGCACGCATGCACACATTCATTTCATTAGTTCAAAATTATGTTAAAACTATAGTTATATTTAGTGTTGGTGTCTTGGCTTCTTGTTGAATAATGCTTTTCTTTTCGTCAAAGTTCCATGAAAGAAAATTCAACAATGAGTCACATATCATGCAAATTATGTTTATGCCACAATGCTGCATTTTGGACATATTCAGTTTCATGCTCTCCCTGTCAAAACATTAATGCACTCAAGTTTCAACTACTTACCTTGCTGTATGCCTCACTCAAAAGTTTTCTTTATCTTGCATACAATAATCCTAATTCAAAAGGAAAACAGCTATTACTGATATTTCTAGAAAGTATTTCTGTACTTCTATGATAACATCCTAAATTAATGTATATAAAGAAAACCCAACGTAAGCAAATGCAAAAATATACAATAGTAAGTGTCAATGAGAAATTGTTTAAGGACAAAGCTACCAATATGACCTTAAGTTTCAATTCATTTTATTTTTATTTTAAAATATGAAAGAACTCTTGTAGACACTTAAAACTTCATTTACACAAAGTGTAAAATCTTGAAACATTTTTGTTCAGAATGATGACAACCACATATTATTTCCTTCTTTTTTTAATTAGCACTTGCAACATAGGAGAAAGAGGCATGTTGGAATAGTCTAACTTCTCTCTTATTTCCTCTATAACCCTACTCACTGTATCACTTAAAATTCCTCCTCTTGCAAGTTTTCAAACTCAAAGTTTCACGCCCTTCTTTGGTTAGAAATAGCCAACAATAACTCCAAGTACAGCAACTCTACATCAAGCTCTAGTTGTGGCAGCCATTTTTCAAACTTTAACCTTTGTTACTAATGCCTTTACACAGAGGAATGGAAGATAGTTAAACAAAATGTTGCAACTAGCATTCAATGATACAGAATTTACAATAACTCTGTTAACATATTGTCACCAGGCATTGTTTTGATAATGGCTGTCCGCACGCAGGTGAACGCTGAGAGAGAGAGAGAGAACTGGGGAGTGAAAGAGACAGACAGCATCCAAGCCATGTCCATGGAGCCAATGAGCACTTTTTACTTGCCGAGAGAGAAAGAGCCAGAGAGATGTCTGGACAGTTCCCTGTCCTTTGCCTGCCACCATGAAAGATCGTGTGGCTTCGGCAACTTTCGAGAAATGATGGTTCGGTTATAAAAGTGTCATGGCTAATCAGCAGTTGCACTCATGCAGTGTGTGGACATTTGAACTGTACCGCAGTTACGAGTTGAGCTGTTAATTGTGTGTGTGCAGCTATTTGAAGTGTGCCGCAGGTGAATTCTTTCATTTGTTTATATGTGGTGAAGCAAACAGAGACTACTATGTGTATGACACATCATTTTTAGAGCCTATAAGGGTTGACCAAAGTGTGTTTCTATTTGTGCAAACTAGACTTTTAATTTCACAAACCCCAAAAGTCACAATATATTGAAGCTGGTCCTTAAAATATGGAATTAACCAATATAATCTGTGTGCTAACTCCTAAAACCATATATAAATACCTATTTGTGAAAGTTTTCTTTCTGCAAAAAGATGGATGACTTGAAATGTAACTCATTTTACCATAAGCATACAGCAGATAGACTTTTATTATTTAACTTCCCTTTTTAACATCATATTTTGTTTTTTTCTTTTCCTGGTTCTTAAGTAGATAAAGCTACTTGTGCATTTGTGTGCACGTGCTTGACAAATAGTAAGAGCTAGAGAGAAAAGGTAAAAAAAGAAAATCAAACCTTCTGCTTGTTGAGCGGCTATCCATGGAGGCGCCATCAAAAGGTGAAGTAAAGGAACTCTCTGGAAAACCATTGTGGGACGGCAATGGAGATGGAGGACTGAAACACAAAAAATTAACTTTTATATTAAAAGACACAAGATGTAAAAATTATTAGCACAATAGACTCTATACGTTCACGACTCTATGTGTTCTAGGTAAAAAACATGTTCTAGTAAAATATGGTACATGAAGTACTAGTTTGGCTGAAAATTACAAGTTCTTTACATAAAGATAATTATTTTCTAAAATGAAATGATTTCTTCATAAATAAAATGTAAATGTAAAAATACATATAAAATGAAAATGTAGAAGCACATAAGTTAAATAAGGGTATAGCTTACACTATGTGGGAGAGATTGAGAGTTTTCTCAGGCTCCTCTGGAAATCGTGGAATGTTTGTTTTGCCCTTTTCCGGAACACATCGAAAAGATTTCCTTAATGAATGGCCTATTTGTTTGCTTGGAGATTTCTGCAAAAATAAAGAAGTGTATAAGTTTGTAGCATACTATAAAGACAATATTAAAACTTTAGAAAGACTCATCACATAACCACACCCCTCATCAAGAAATTGATGCTACTTCTTGGAAGCAACTGCAAGGTGTAATGGGAAATTTCATAAAGAGTTACCAAAAATGATTGAACATCTCTTTGCTTGATGTACACTTGATATACTTTTAAGTATTTATGTTATGTGTGTTACAAAAAACTTGTGTGACAAATCACTATATTTACTAAAGACTTCCTGTCACTCACACTGCCAAAATAGCAACCAACCTGGTTGACTTGCTGCATGCCACAAAACCGGTCCTGCTAACTTTATTCCACAGTAACAGATATGCACTTAGAAAATGTTTACTCAAATTTTTAATTAAGTTAATTGATGGAAATTAATCCTGTATTCACACTGCTGTGTACAGGCTAAGTAGTAGTAGTAGTAGTGGGGCTTAGGGGCGCACAACAGCTGAGGTCATTAGCGCCCGAGCTCAGACTAGGTAAAGCCCAACTGAAATGTAAACGCTAAAATCAATAAAATCCACTAAAATCCACTAAAAGGTCCAAAAACACAATAAACATAAAAGATGCTCAAACTGTTAAAATAGATAAAATAGGAGTGTCGAGATGAATCTAAAATGAGGCACGGCGAGGGATGTTGAAATCATATGGAGCGAAGCATTCCGCTGCGCTGTAAAAAGTCGAAGAGGCCCTCCACAGCAGCAATATCATCCCTCAACATTGCGCTGAGGTTGGATGCCAAACCCAAGGAGGAGCGCAACGTTGAGTAAAATCGGCACTCCACTAAAAAGTGCTCTACCGTCAAAGGCTCACCGCAGTGAGAACAATCAGGTGCTGAGTCCTGGCGTAACAAGTGTTGATGGCTAAAACGGCAGTGCCCGATGCGAAGTCTAGCTAAAATAACTTCTTCCCTGCGAGAAGAACGTGAAGATGTGGCCCAGGGAAGCGGAAGAGGTTTAACCTCCCGGAGTTTGTTCCCAACGAGCGCGGACCAGTCATCATGCCAGCGAGTGTTGATGGCTTGGCGAAGGGAAGCACTAAGATCTTCGAAAGGAACAGAATTGCTAAAAACTGTGGGGGATAAAATAGCAGACTTCGCGGCGGCATCAGCAGCCTCGTTGCCCGGAATGCCTACGTGTCCGGGAACCCAAACGAACGACACGTGGAACCCTGAATTAGCGAGCGAATGCAGCCGATCCTGTATTCGCTGTACTAGGGGATGGCTGGGGTACAGCGAACGAATGCTCTGTAGAGCACTCAGAGAATCGCTACAGATGGCAAAGTGGTTAGAGTGCTGCTGGCTGATAAAAAGTAGGGCTTGATAGATACTAAAAAGTTCAGCGGTAAAAATCGAGCACTGTCCGGGAAGACGAAACGTAAAACTCTCCGCAGCAGCTACGAAGGCACAACCAACACCTCGGTCGGTTTTAGAGCCGTCCGTAAAAATAAAACTGTAGTTCTTAAAATGCTGCTGAAGTTCTAAAAATGCGGATTGGATGCCAGTGGTCGGAAACGCAGACCTGGGCATGGACGTCAACCCAAGGTGGAATAAGGAGTCATACCGCGACCAAGGAGGAAAATTAGATTCCCTCCGAGGTAATACTGGCGGCAGATTGGCGTCCAGGGCCCGAACAAGCAGGCGAAAGCGAACACCGGGCGGAAGTAATGCAAGGGGGCTGACAGCGTACTGGCGATCAAGAGACGAGTCAAAGAAAGGCTTGTACGTTGGGTGCGTGGGTAGAGAGGATAGACGGCATGCGTAGGTGCATAAAAGAATATCTCGCCTATAGCACAGGGGGGGTTCAGCTGCTTCAGCGTACAGACTGGGGATGGGGCTGGTTGGAAAAGCACCAGTAGCTAGACGTATCCCCTGATTGTGCACAGGATCCAAACGACTCAAAATGGAAGGCCGTGCCGACGAATATACCACACTCCCATAGTCAAGCTTTGATCGCACCAGGGACCGATAAAGCTGTAAGAGCACGGTCCGATCAGCTCCCCAGGACGTACCTGTTAAGACACGTAAGATATTGAGGGATCGGGCACAGCGACCTTTCAGGGAAGCGATATGAGAATCCCAGCTAAGCTTCCTATCGAACACCAATCCTAAAAATTTAGCTTCCTCTGCAAAAGGAAGCGTATGGGGACCGAGGTGGAGTGAGGGTGCATCAAACGCCTTACGGCGCCAAAAGTTCACGCACACGGTCTTCTCGGTGGAAAAATGGAAGCCGTTGTGGAGGCTCCAAGTGTAAAGGCGATCTAAACAGACCTGGAGCCGACGCTCCAAGATACTCGTCCGCCGAGAGCTACAATATACGGCGAAGTCATCCACAAATAAAGAAGAGGATATTCCAGCGGGAATACACTCAGTGATAGGATTGATGGCGATGGCAAAGAGGAGAACGCTGAGGACCGATCCCTGGGGTACCCCGTTTTCCTGATGGAAAACGCGGGATAAATTACACCCCACCCGAACACGAAAGGACCGCTCCTTCATGAATTCCCGGAGGAAAATGGGAAGTCGACCACGAAGACCCCACTGATGTATGGTGCGTAGTATGCCAGTCCGCCAACAGGTGTCATAGGCTTTCGTAAGGTCAAAAAAGACGGCCACAGTTTGGCAGCGGCGCAGGTAGGCGTTCATGATATGGGTCGAGAGAGAAATCAGGTGATCAGTGCTGGAACGGTAACGGCGAAATCCGCATTGGATGTTGCACAGAAGGTTCTCCGACTCAAGCCACCAACGTAAGCGCCCAGTAATCATGCGCTCCATCACCTTACACACTGTACTGGTGAGGGAAATGGGGCGGTAACTGGAGGGCAAACGGCGGTCCTTACCCGGTTTTGGGACCGGAATGATAGTTGCCTCGCGCCAAGCTGTAGGGAAAACTCCGTCACGCCAGATGCGGTTGTACATACGCAGTAGATAGTCTTTACTAGCAAGGGAGAGGTGTTGAAGCATAGCCACGTGAACACCATCAGGCCCAGGAGCGGAAGAGCGAGAGGAGCATAACGCCGAGTCCAGCTCCCGTAAGCTAAATTCGGCGTTGTAGCACTCAAGGTTAGCTGAGCGGAAAGATAATTCCTGGGCCTCAATCTGAGATTTGAGGACCCGAAACGTCGAAACGTAGTTAGCAGAGCTGGAGGCGGCAGCAAAAGTGCTACCCAGGCAGTTAGCAACATCAACCGCATCTACAACAGTGAGAGGTCCATCCTGAAGTCCAGGAATGGACAAGGGTGGCCGTTTACCGGCAACACGTCGGAGTTTCTCCCAAACCACAGAAGAAGGGGTGGCGTGCGAGAAAGAGACAACAAAGGAAGTCCAGGACGCTCTTTTGCTAGCCCTAAAAACACGTCGGGCTCGTGCGCGCAGCTGTTTATAAGCTACCAAGTTCTCGACGGTAGGGTGTTGTTTAAATATCCTAAGGGCTTTCCGGCGTGCGCGAAGGGCATCGCGGCACTCAAGAGTCCACCACGGGACAGGCAAACGCCGAGGCTCCGTGGAGGATTTCGGAATAGATTGCTCGGCAGCGGAGACAACAACTGAAGTGAAATGGTCGACCAGAAGGTCGATAGTAGTAAATTCGGAATCCTTGAATGTGGCAGCTTCGGAAAAGAGCACCCAGTTAGCCTTGGAGAGTTGCCATGAGGCTGCACGCGAGCAGGGAACGTTGTGGGAGAGCAACGTTAGCACACATGGGCAGTGATCACTGGAATGAGTGTCAGATACTACATGCCATTGGAAACAATGAGCAAGCTGTGTGGAGCAGAGAGAAAGATCGAGGTGGGAGGGAGTACCGGTGGAATCGGAAAAAAAGGTGGGTTCACCAGTGTTTAAAACAAGGAGAGGAAACTGGTCAAAGAAGTCAGCAAGTAGGGTCCCCCTTGCACACGCCCTAGGAGAGCCCCAACACGGATGATGGGCATTAAAATCCCCCAAAAGAAGAAAGGGTGTGGGGAGCTGCGAAGCTAGTTGAGAGAGGTCCGCAGGAAGGACGGAGTCTGAAGGGGGGAGGTAAACTGTGCATAAGGTAAACGATAAACCTGGAAGACTGAGCCGAAGAGCAACAGCTTGCAAAGTAGTGTTAAGAGGTAGAGGTTGACCAAAAACATCAGCACGTGTAAGGATCATGACACCACCATGAGCAGGAGAGCCCACTTCCGGCACAAGGTCGAAGCGTACCGGAATATAATGACGCAAATCAAAAGCATCCTGAGGGCGAAGTTTGGTCTCTTGTAAACAAACCGCTATGGGGTTGTAGGACCGCAACAAGAGCTGGAGCTCTGCCCTATGTGAGCGCACACCACGAATGTTCCACGTTAAAAGAGCCATGGAAAAGGACTAAGGGGTAGCGGCGGTTTTAGGGAGAAAATTCAAGATAGCAAGAGCGCGAGGAATGCGGGTTCAGGTGATCGGACGTCGTTTCTCCTTTTTTCGCACTTTGGCGCACTTGGGACCGACAAACGGTCGCTCCATGGGCGACTCCTCAGATGTGCGGGAGTCAGAAGAGTCCCTTCGAGAAGGGGATCGGGAAGCCGACTGAACAGAAGCCCTGCCGGTTCCTCGAATGCGACTACGGGAGCGGCACACCGTAGAAGTACCGGGAGTAGTGCTGACCGACACGGACCGTGAAACTGCAGCTGGGGCAGTAGAGGAGCTAGATGAGGCTGTTGGTGCCAACGCCTTAAAAGGATTGGCAGTCTCCAGCAAGTCGCATTGGGTTGACGCATCCGAAACATTGACGGTCCGTGTGGCAACAGACTGCGCAGGAGAGCGACGAACTGCGGATGCGTAACCTAAGCTGGCAGCGGGTTTCAGTTGCTCAAACCGTCGTTTTGCCTCTAGAAAGGACAGACATTCTTTGACGCGCAGTTCCTGAATGGCCTTCTCATCAAGAAACTGCGGACACTGCCGGGAGCTGGAGGGATGCGTACCACCGCAATTGGTGCAGACCGGGTCACGAGTACATGTAGCATCGCCATGGGGAGGTAAACTGCAACGGTCACATACAGCATCAAAAGTACAACGGGCCTGAGTATGCCCAAACCGCTGACACCGAAAACAGCGCATAGGGTTTGGGACATACGGTCGCACTGCAGCACGTTCGTACCCACAATAGATAGCGTCCGGTAATGTGGTTCCTTTGAAAGTGAGGAAGACTGTCCGCAACGGAACAGACTGTCCATCACGTTTACCAAGGAGACGGTACGCCTCGCACACATTCTGGTCAGTCAAATTAGATGCTATTTCCTCGTTAGAGAGGCCGTCCAAACTGGAGGTTGTCACGACCCCTCTACAGCTATTCAAAGTCTTATGTGGGGCTACCCGAATGGGGTAGGAACCCAACAAGCAAGCCTTCAGGAGCTTACTGGACTGATCCTGGTTCTTTGTTTCTACCAAAAGGGTACCGTCTCTTAACCGAGTTGCAGATTTTAGAACGCCACATATCCGATCAAGCTCGCGTTGGATATAGAAAGGACTAATGTCTCGCATTGTCTTGTTTTCACAAGTCAGGGTCACGACCAAAAACGAATCAAATGGTGAAGGTTTGCGCGGAGGAGCCATGGTTAAAGGACCCCCTTCCGGATGAAACAGTATTTTTTTATGTCGAACAACGAGCTCTACGTTGCGGCGCCACTTTGATACAAACTTGTGGGTGGCGAACAAGGGTTACCACAATTGACCACTGTTCACGGAGACTGACGGCAGAATGTTTATTGTTCGATAAACTTTATTTGTTCCTCTCGTATATATGAACCGACAATTATGAAACACCGAACATGTTGACCACCCTAATAGGCTGCACGTTTGACTATTCCTAATATCGGCTACACGCCGAAGACTTTATTATGATTTTCTAGCCGTGACACGTCTCCCATCGGCGAACGCCGAAGAGAGTGCTTCCTACCACAACTGCGTGTGTATCTTTATATATCACTTTCACCCTCCAAATTCCTTTTTAAACAAAGTCCTTTTGTGGCTGTTTTGGTCGTCATTGTAAACGATTCGAAGAATACCCCATTCATGTATGTCAAGTGACAATTCCTTTAGAAACCTAAGGTCACTGTTCCTTTCATTCATGGCATTGTTATAAACAGTTTCCCCAACTAAACTGGCCTTGGGGCTTGGTCTCACAAAGACCCAACATTCCTTTTACGTCTATCATTATTATTTTCTTCTGCAAACAATAATTTCGGTATCAAATGCCCCCATAGATATTATTTTATTATCCCATAATGAAATAATATATATGTCTTGCCCGAATATAACGCAAAATATTAAACCTTTGTCAGCAACTTCCAATTCATTTTACAATATCTTCTCACAACATTAATTTTTACATGACATTTCCTAAAAATTGTTCACCTGGTTACATAACAACAGTTCATTTAAAATTTACTAACATTCTGTTCTGCAATTTTCAACTTTAAAATATTACTCGGAAAAGATTTCAATTTACCTCATCTCTCTTTTTCTCTATCTGATCTACTTAAAATGACTTCATCTTGTTGTTACCCTTGAAACAATTCCTAAATATACACTCTTATGTTTAAATCAATGGTACATTCATAAGATTATATTTGTATACAACATTTCTGAGTTCTTCTTCTTGATTCTATATAAATATTCTTTTCAAAAGTCTTTCATTGTTCTGATATTTTTTTTTTTAACTGGTTATTTTTTTTTTTTATACATTTCCGAATACTTCTTTATGATTCTATATAAATATTATTTTCAAGAGTCTTTAAGTGTTCTGATTTTCATTACTATATTTTTTCACTTGTTTAGTTTTAAGTTTCACTGCACTGTCACAACACTGTTTACACTTAGCCTATACATTTTACACTACACTGATTATACTTAACCTACACAATTTACAAGTTTGTTTCCCTTCTAATTTTACAATTTTGTTATTATACTTTAGTTTAAGTTCCTACCATTTACAAGAAAATTCATCATTCCACAACGTACTTCGAAATACAAGAGAATTTTGCGGACTTTTCCGTGTATAAAGGACTTATTTATTATACATCCCCATGATTTTTCCAAATTTAACTTAGATATCGGACATCGATTTTTTTTTCTATCTTTCTTAGGCATATTCTGATGGAACTGTGCCCCTTGCCCGAAATATTTTAATATTTCTGTTTCGTTTATCCCTGGATTTTGCATGTTTTTCAATGTTTCATTTTTCACCGTGATCCCTATTGCTACCTCACTAATTTCACTTGTGGTTTTCTCTAAATTCCTCGTCAGTTTTCTATTTTCCCACTCTGATGCTTCTAGTCTGCTCCTAGTTTCTTCCAACTCTTTTTTAGCCATTTCTCTTTCTTTGTCTAATTTCTGTGCTATTTCCTCCCTCAGTTTTCTGTTTTCACTGTCTGATTTTTCCTTAACTACATTCAAAACTTCATTTTCAGCGTTCTGCGTTTCCTCACTAACACCTTTCCCTAAATTGTCTGTTACCTGATCAGCTTTTTCTCTTACGTTCTCTACTTCCTGACTAACTTTCCCGAAATTTTCTAACGACTGTTGTTGATTGTCTAACTTCTTTCCTAGTTCTATTTGTCCTACCTCCAACTTCTGAACACTATTTTCTAACTTTTCTTCTATCTTTTTTAAACTTTGACTGTTATCATCTATCTTTTTACTTAAACTTTCAATTAAACTTTGATTGTTATCCTTCATCTCTTTTCTTAAGCTTTCATTGTCTTTACTTAAACTTTCATTGCCTTTTCTTAAACCTTGAATCTCATTCTCTATATTTTTACTGAAACTTGCAAACATTTCTCTGAGTGCCCCTAACATACTTCTTTCCATTTCTACATTATTTGGGACAGTTACACTACACTCTGGTACTTCAACTTCCTGCCTACTGCTACTAGCATCAACCTCCTGGACTTCCATGCCTTCTACAGAATTTTGACTCAGCATTTTTCCACTCCTTAAATACATTCACAGTAGTCTAGAATATAATTTAACACTCTGTACCTTTGATTGTTTTTTTACTGGCTCCTGATGATGTCACTGATGACGATGCCGGCCTCGTTTCTTCTTTACAGTCGAACTGTTGACGAATTTCTTGATGGGTCGACCGTCCTCCTGTCGAACCACCTTCTACTGTTGAACCTCGTTGTCGGGTTGAAACTCCTACTAGGTTGAATCTGCTTCTCTTGTTGAACCTCGTCGTCGGGTTGAAACTACTTCTAGGGTTGAACCTCCTTCTCAGGTTGAACCTCCTCCTGTTGTCGAACGTCCTTCTCCTATCGTGCCGAACCTCCTTCTCTTATCGAGCTCCACGTTGGCGCGCCAGTTTGAAACAGTATTTTATATGTCGAACAACGAGCTCTACGTTGCGGCGCCACTTTGATACAAACTTGTGGGTGGCGAACAAGGGTTACCACAATTGACCACTGTTCACGGAGACTGACGGCAGAATGTTTATTGTTCGATAAACTTTATTTGTTCCTCTCGTATATATGAACCGACAATTATGAAACACCGAACATGTTGACCACCCTAATAGGCTGCACGTTTGACTATTCCTAATATCGGCTACACGCCGAAGACTTTATTATGATTTTCTAGCCGTGACACGTCTCCCATCGGCGAACGCCGAAGAGAGTGCTTCCTACCACAACTGCGTGTGTATCTTTATATATCACTTTCACCCTCCAAATTCCTTTTTAAACAAAGTCCTTTTGTGGCTGTTTTGGTCGTCATTGTAAACGATTCGAAGAATACCCCATTCATGTATGTCAAGTGACAATTCCTTTAGAAACCTAAGGTCACTGTTCCTTTCATTCATGGCATTGTTATAAACAGTTTCCCCAACTAAACTGGCCTTGGGGCTTGGTCTCACAAAGACCCAACATTCCTTTTACGTCTATCATTATTATTTTCTTCTGCAAACAATAATTTCGGTATCACGGAACTGTCGGCGTCAGCCTGCCATCCGGGGGTGAAAGAAAAAGACACCAAACCTTCACGGTCTGCGCCGTCATGGGAGACCCCTCCCACAACCGATCTCGATTGTACTTCAGAAGAGCTACCGTCCAACTACTGTTGCCCAAATGTGAGAACCGTTCACCACGTGACACCCCGGCTTTAGGCCCCTACCACAGGAATAACCGCCTGTGGCCCCCCACTTTAGGCCGTGCAGCAGTCAACAGACGCATGCACGGATTCAGGGGGCTTGTGGTTGATTACACCGGGGCTCCCGTCAGCGGTAACACGTCCGGCTGGTAATACTGGCCCAATGACTCACGGCCTTCGGACCATTAATACCAGCCGGGCCTCATTGAGACTACGTGAGTGTACATGACGGTGTGGACGGGCTCCGCACCTAAGGTCACACACAGGGTCAGTAGGGAGTCCACTACAACCTTCACGCCTGAGACCTCCGGAGAGCACGCAAGTCGGAAGCCGCGCTGGAACCGTGGGACAGGAACCACGGAGACAGAAGAAAGATCCCTGGTGGTGAGGCAGGAGTTTATAAACCTAAACAGCTAAAGCTAAAATAGAGCAATAAACCTAGAAGAGGAAGAAGCTTAAAACTAAGGGTGACCAACGTGGCACAACCAAAATGGGGTGAGAGGGTGACGATGGGGATGATTGGCTCGGGACCCCGGGATCGCCAATGCCCGTACCTACCGTAGTAGGCCCCTGGGGGGTGAACAGGCTAAGGTTTTGTATAGATAGACTCAAACTGAAAAATTCAATATCATGGCCGGGATTTGAACCGCAGATCTCTTGGTTTCCATCCAGTCGCTTAGACAGAGTCAAACTGAAAAATTCAAAGCAATTGCTCCTGATGTTTCACTCCAATCTTATTGAGCATCACCCATTCAAATGAGAAATAATATTAATTTGTACATTCTTTCTTGAGAAAAAAGATCATCTTCCTATTTAATGCTTCATTTGGGTAAGGGATAACTATTGTCAGAGGAGTTATAATTGCATTTGTAAATGTGTCCCAAACTAAAGATGAAATAGTTTTGCCTTTTCTGCATTAATAAGTGTACAATTCTCCTAGTTATTTTTTTTTTTATTTTGTAATTTACGTCCTCCAACGTTGTCATATCGGACGGTGAATGAAATGGGTGAAATGATGCTCAAATGAGTCCAGGGTCCATGGAGCTTAGAATTACCCGACATTCGTCTTGAAGGATAAGGGAAAATCCCGGAAAAAACCTTATCCAGGTAACTCACCCTGACCGAGATTCGAACTCGGGACCCCTTGAACGTGAGGCAGACATGCTACCATCTACGCTACCGAGGCGGGCTCAATTCTCCTAGTGTCACAGGCTGTAAAGTCCTCTTCATTTGTAATGAATTCTGTATAATTTTAATGCTAAAGTTCTGCAAGATTTTCTTCAAATGCAATTTTCTTATTAAAATTAGGTAAGTGTGTCAACCTTCTGTACAATTTTCTCCATTTACAAGTATTTTATTGTGACTTTGTGGGTTCGTAGAATTAAAAGTCCAAGTTGCAGATATTCCAATTTTTTTTTTTATTTCCATAGAACTACACTGTTCAATTCTCACGTAACAACATACACAACACAATCTACCAAGGTTGAAAACAATAACAAACAGTGTTCTGTTTACATCAGCTCAAGCTGTTTACTGCTTACGACTGATTGATCACTAACCATGGCTTCTTTTTATACACCCATTCATGAATTCCAGACTGTTATAGAATTTTCTCTAACATGTCACCAGATAAAACACGAATGTTCTAGAATGTAACTATATCTGTGTCGGCAAGTCTTTTATCTCCCTGGCTATGTTTATCTACTTATACAAGCTCTTTATCTCCGTAAAACACTATCCGTCTGTTGTCTATTTGCACCAAACCTTTTATGCACATTGCTGTGACATTTCATTAGTTTCTGGGAACTTCTTCCCTACCCTCAGAAACTAGTTCCCAGAAACAAGTGTTCATAAAAACTTGTAAGTGGATAAAAGTGTATACAACATTGACTCATTTGCCTAATTTTAATAACAATGGCACGCCACTTTCTGTAATACTTCTTTTTATTCTATACAATTTTCTTAATTTTCTTTGCAGATTCTTTATATAACAATGCAGAATAAATTTACAAGTTTAATTCATTTCAAAATTCTCTCATCATTATTCTTATTAACTACTTTTTCTGCTTGTACAGAACTTATATGTGCATATAAGTTTATAACTTTCTAATAAATTAAATAAATCTCAGCTTTAGGTCATCTTTTGTAATGTTAACTTTAAAAATGTAAGTCATTTTAGATATACTTTTTCAAACATTTTTAGGTTACCAAATCAAAGTCGTAAAATAACATATTAAAAATTCTAGCAATCTAAAACATTATTTACTCAAATTTTTACACCAATGTTCAAACAATGTGGATATCTTTTAGTATTCAACTCTGTACGACAGTAAAATTGTATCTGGTATACTTACATATGTAGTATATTCCTTAACCTCATGCTCGTTTGTATGAGGACCAGACACTCGACCACGCCAGAAACAGTCTTGACATAATTGATAACTGTGACATTTTTGACACCTATAACGGAAGCCTGAGAAGCCCTCCCTTTGGCATGCATCACAAGCCATTGGGTGGACAACTGAAAATAGGAAAAAGGAATGAAAAATGATTAGGTTATTAATGTAACGACAATTATAGAGATTAAACAACATTATCTAATGTACTCACCAGTCTCCACACTAGCTAGGCGATGAAGCAATGGAAGCCAAACTAAGCATGGAGGTCCAGGATCAGACATCATGGTATCCATAAAGTCATTGACCGTTATTTTACTATTCTGTGAACATAAAACAGATTTATTAACTAGCAGAAAATGTTTCCCTTGGTGACCTGCTTTATACGTAACCCATTTATGTAATTTGCATTTATAAATAAATATTTGCAGGTTCCGGAAAATGGGTAATTTAGAAACATGTTAATAGAACCTTATTTATAAGTAATGCATTTATACATAATTCACAGTTACACATATTAAATTTTAGTCAAATACAACTGAGTTATATGTAAATAAATGGGCATATGCTATCATAAAAGAAACTAGAAGTGCATTTTCCTTATCACCATTGACAAAGTCGTAAGCTGAGCAGGCTGCTTTCAGGCTGCAGTATATATTTTAGAGTTACTTACTTATGTATATAAAAATTATGACAAATTTATGCAAAAATAAAATCATCTTCATTACAGCACTCGTAAAGAATCCAGTATAACATACCCTATGCATAGACTAACACTATACGAAAAATCACCCTATTATATGGGTATAAAAATATATAGTAAGTTGCCTCAAAGATTCAAAGAAATAAAGACTACAAAATTGTTGAATAAAAGTATAACAGAAATGTTATTAGATAAGACATATTACTCCATACAAGAATTCATGGATGACACAATATTATTACTCACAATTTATATTGCATAAATAATACCTTGTATACAATCTTTATGTTAATTCTTGTTTTATATATAAACTGACGAGTCACCAGATTATCAGCTTATGCTCACAATGTAATCGTTATGTGACAATAAAGATTCTATTCTATTCAAACATGGAAACAAAAGACAAAGTCATTAGCTCGAATACATTTTTCCTTATGACCAAGTAATGAACTTTGAAATCCCATCAGTAGATAATTTGACAAGGAAGTTCATAGTTCCACCGCCACAGAGAGGAGAGCAGACAACATGCGCTAGTTGGAGAGAGGTTGAAAATGGAGGCAATTGCTTCTGAAACTAGTCCCTCGATAATATAAAACTGTAAGTAACTAAGTGTCAATAAACCGACTATAAATAGTTTTTCCGATTCTATTAATATGTTTCTAAATTACACTTTTCTGGAACCTGCAAATATTTACAAATAAATACAAATTACGTATAACTGGTTATGTATAAAGCAGGTTCAACTATTTATATCATAGAATGCCTTATATATGTGAAGACAAATATGGTTTATTATAGATAGTCAACATGAAAAATTCAATGCCATGGCCGGGATTTGACCCACGGATCTCCTGGTTTCCGTCCAGTCGCTCTAACCCATTGAGCTACCATGGCCAACGTGCCATCCTGACATTAAATTCTCCATTTGACTCTATCTATCAAAAATCTTAGCCTGTATACGGCTAGTGTCAAGAAATGATTAATTTCTAACAATTAACTAAAAAATAAGAGTTAAATGATGCAGCCTGGGACTCAAGTACTTATGATAGTAAGTCGCCACAAACAGTGTATCTCGAATGCGAGAGCCCCTAGTGGTCTACCGGGGAAATATATGAGTCAAATGGAGAATTTAATGTCAGGACGGCACATTGGCCATGGTAGCTCAATGGGTTAGAGCGACTGGACGGAAACCAGGAGATCTGTGGTTCAAATCCCGGCCATGGCATTGAATTTTTCATGTTGACTCTATCTATCAAAGATCTTAGCCTGTATACGGCTAGTGTCAAGAAATGATTAATTTCCATCAATTAACTAAAATGGTTTATTATACTTGTATGACTTTCTCTACAAACTCTTTTGCAAAAGATTCTTACAAAAGCTTATTCTGTTTCACATTAGTCAAGCTAAAGTTTCATAGAAATGGTTTCATTATATATTTATTTGTAAATAGAGTGAGATAAGAGAACCATAAAAGAATGAACAGGTATATCAACAGCAATGACTAAAAATGTTCAACAAGAATTCACACCAACTTAGCCACTGCCAGATAAATAGGGAGCTTTTCGAACACCTTATTAAATAATCAATACTTCATTTGTCACAGTAGTTCTATAAATTGTGGAGAAATTTGTTAAACAAAGCAACAATTAAACTATTCATTTAAAACCAAACCTTTTGAATGAAACAAATTAAAAGTTTATGGAACTTATTACAATTGGAAACAAATGAAAAACTATTTGTTGATGTCACACTCTGTACAATAATGGCTGATTTGTAAAAGTTTCCTTTTACAATATTACGTGTTTGTGCATTTTTAAAAAACTGTTCAGTTTTAATTATTACTCCTTATTTATGAAAGACCTTGTATAATTTTATAGAGGTAATGTTATACTTTGGTAATAAATACAGCACTCTTTGCACTTACTCCAGAAAAAATAGAGACAGCTAACCCTTCAGAGTAACTGAAAGATGGTGATTCATACACTGCAGCAGGGAGAGCTAATACTTCCTGAAGATATTCTGCAAATTTCCAGAGGATCATATGCCCGTTGCCATCAGAAATTTGGGAGAAAATATCTGAAAAAACATTAAAGTGTATAAATTACTTTGCAGGGATTAGAGTATACACAATTCTGTCCAACCTCCTTCAACTGCAGAAGGTTTTTTTCTCTGTATGGTTGCCACAATCACCTAACACAAATTTAACCAATAACAAATACCTGGAACTAAATAAGGAGACATTGAAGCATGCACTCCTCTAAAAATATATTATAAAGCATCTACTCAGTTATGTAATATTCATAATACTTATGGATTATTATAAAGCTGAACAGAATGTGAAAGTTTTACGGAATGTGAAAGCTTTACGTACAAAAACAGTGAACTCATCATCTGGGAGAAAATATACATAGAAAAACATAAAAACAAACTAATGAACTTCAAAATCCCGCCAGAAGACAACCCCACATTTAAAGTCATCACAAAATCAACAGATGGCAGCAGCAACTCCAGGACTATCCACACCACTAGATCAAGCTTTAGTTGCATTAGAGCCAATGATGCAAACGATGGTTCGCGAAACATGTCCTCAATATAGGTACGTAAATGAAGCTGATGTGTAATAAATATGACTCATCTATAATTTAATAATTATTTCGCTTCACTGTGGTGTTCCAATACAGTTCAATTTCAGCATATTTACTGCAAGTGTTGCCAATTCATTACCCCCACTCTTTTTATTCTTCTTTCTCACTCGTACACTGTCTGGCACAGCACATTCAGCTTGTAATATAATGCAAAATGATTTACAGCTTGATTAATACATGGTGAAAGTCTGTAATACTTTGAATCTGTCCAGAAAGTCATAAAAATGCCACCTTTGTTCTAGTCACAAAAAGAACTCTGATTCCATACATTTTACAGGCAAACTGTAAGTTGGCAAGTATGAACTTGTAGTGTTTCTGAGTTTAGATATTTTAAAGTAAGTGAGACTTTTTTCTTCATTTATTAATAGTATAGTTTTAAGTGAATCTAATGTACTATACTTATATTACACTAGCACTAGAAAAACTTTGAAATGAAACGTACAAATTGTAATTGTAGTTCTGTACCTTAGATGGTAGTACAGGTTACATATTCTTTTAATTTATCAAAACCTAGCTATCTCATTGAAATGTTAAAACAAAATGCTCTGTAAATTATTTTTTCTATTTCCTTCTAAGTTACTTATCTCAAAACTTTGCTTTGCAGGCCCTTCTACAACTATTATAAAATGAGACTTACATCTTAGTTTATCCATTAGTTTTCCTGCACACATTGTAGCTAAAGCAACTTTGATGGAAAAAACTCGGATTTTCCCAACATTTTCCCTGAAAAGAAAACCAAGAAAGCCATATTAAAGTAACTATTACAAATAACATAATCAGACAAATTTATCATACAAAGAAATTCTCAGTTTTAATATATCCAAAATTCAAGTACATGTTTAAAGAAATCTACCTTTTATTGACTCATATAAACTAAAGGCTGAAATTCTGCTTTAATTTCATTCTCATTCTATGATTCAACATAAAGTGAGAACGGATATTATGAACGGCTACAAAACCTTTCATTGTACAAGGGCTGTTCAATAAAGAATGAACGAGCCTGCCTCAGTAGCATGGTCGTAGCATGTCTGCCTCACGTCATAATTTCTTGTGCTAGAATTCAATCTTGCGATATTTTGTTAGCTTACTGTGTAACAAACATGCCATAGTAGTTTCACTGTTAGTACTCCTGGTTCTCACCTGTGAGAGGTGGGTAAGTATCGCCTATCGAAATAATGGAGGTGATGAGGGAGAAACAATATGTGGCTTTGAAATTCTGCTTGATCTCAACACCTTTTCAGCTGAAGCCTATACAGTGTTACAGGAGGCCTACAAAGAGACTGTTCTTCCCTAAAGCACAGCTTAAAGATGGTGTACGTTGTTTAAAGAAGGGAGACAATTTCAAAGGAAACTGGACTCAGCGCTCAAGTTACTGCTATTACGGAAAAAACCACAACACCGCTACTGTTATTGTGATAGAAGATTGGGGAATAACCTAAGAACACTTTTTTTTTAGTTAATTGATGGAAATTAACAATTTCTTCACACCAGCCATATATAGGCTAAGGTTTTTGACAGAGTTAACATGAAAAATTCAATGCCACGGCCAGGATCTGAACCACGGATCTCCTGGTTTCCATACAGTCGCTCTAACCCATTGAGCTACCATGGCCAACTTGCTGTCATGACATTAAATTCTCCGTCTGACTCATATATTTTCCCGGTAGATCACTAGAGGCTCTCACATTCAAGATATACACCATTTCTGGTCTACCGGGAAAATATATACATATATATATATTTTATATATAAATATATACGTAGTCGGATAACTGCTGACGATGGGGACAAACCGTTCTCCGAAACATGTCCAAATAAGGATAATTTAAGTGATGTTTGTGTTTGAATACCGACTCATTACTTTCAAATCTAGGTGGTTATTTTGCAAATTTTCATTAAAAATAAAACATTAAATAAATCAATACTTACACGGAATACGCTGCCAGCAACCAGTTTAGCAATAATCCAGAACACGATTCTACATGAACTTGTTGTGCCACAGGAAGCCTTTTATTAAGATTATGATATAAACTTGACACTAATGTTTCTAATCTCGAGACATTCACTTCCGTTTGGGGTTCCAATGTATTAAGTCCATTTTCTCTAAATGCTTCAATTACATTCCAAATATCCACAGCATGCACTGCAATGTAAAGTAAACAAAACATTAATAGCACATTATGGTAAATTTCATATGTATTTATCAAAAAATAAACCATAAAAAATAAATCACAATATTGGCAAATTCAAATAAATAATACACACAGTATTATGTTTGATCATAGTTTTTCTTCTCCCTCCCTTCCTATCCCGAGCACTTTTCCTTCTTTTGTTGCTGTAAGAAAATGTATGATGAACACTTCTATGCAATATATGGCACAAGTCCTTAGAAAATCTACTGCTAGCATAAACTGGTAATTAAATACTTGGTGGGAACAGTAAAAAAATAACATGAACTTTTGTGAAGCACATGAACTACAGATTTGCAGAACAATAAAACTATAAGTAAACCTCGAACAAAATGCAGTTGGAGGATGACTTAACAAAAGTGAAGCTCTCCAGCTTCGCCCTCTACCATAATTTTAGGTTCCCTCTCCTCCGTCGCACGGGCTGCACTGGTCAACTGCATCACTTGCTTATACTGGGCAACATTATATACTATTTCACGAGGACCATCTCGATTGGCCTACTGGAAACACAAGAAGACTTTAAAGGTTGACAATTCACTTTTCTGCACACTTTTAACATGCACTGGAAATCAAAACAGCATTAAAATATACGCATTTCGTGAGGTTTGCACTCTGTCGCATGCAAGACATGTGGAGGGGAGAAGGCTATGCCTGCGCATGCGTACACCAACTGCAGTTTGTTCCCAGTCTATCTATAGTCAGCCTACTTATTTGTATAAAATTTCGAATATAAAGTTTCTATTCATGGATAGCAACTTTGACAGACCATAAGAAATCACAACTAAGGTCAACCAAGCCCATCACGTATCATCTTCATGAATACTATCTAAGAAAAGCAAAACCCACATACACTTTGTACCAGAGCTAAACAAGACTCCAATGCATATTATGCTCCACAGTAAATAACATCTTCTGTGGCACTTTCCTTGCAGATCAAAATCCTAAGACACAATAATTGAAAATTGTAACTGATGGACTTAATTGACCTTAGAGCTCCTTAAATATTACAATAATATTTCTATTCATACGTACAGTTGACTTTCTTCTGGACAAAGCGTAGCTTACAAGCAGTCCGATATGAAGCAAATCGGATCATATCAAAGTTTTGACTACGCATCTCTTGTAGGAGGAGAAACCGATGATCCGATGATCCACGGCTGCTGGTGTCGTCTGTCGCCATGATTAGTTATTCTCTAGAGGAAAAATAAAAATTATACTAATAAGAAAACCAATTCAGTATTTTTCTAATAATATTTTACTCTTAACATATACTTTATCCATTATAGCTTACAGGAAAGTTTGAACCTCAGCAATAAAAAACATTTAAAATTAAAACAAAAATAAAACAGAAATTTCACTATAGATGGATAGAAGATATAGTAGAAAACAGTAATGGACATACAAAATAACAATGGTTACATACTAATTGTTACTTAATGCACTGGTTACAGCAGTAATGAATACTAAATCATTAATGTTTACAAAACTAACAAATACAAAATATTTAGTTACCGAATAAAAGTCATCAAACTAAAGAGGACCAGTAACTGTTATAGTTATCCTGTTTATGGTTACTAAAGTATGATGGTTAGAGTAGCGGTGACATTCATTGCATGTGTACTAGTATTGGTTATCAAGAACTAGTTACCTCAATTTCTTAAACAGAATCATTTTCCTTTGCTGTAGATAGTTTTTGTTTAATTTAGATCCTGCAACATTAAAACATATCAGACGATGAATGAAATGTGTGAGTGATGCTCAAATGAGCCCAGAGCCATAGAGCTTAGAGTTAACAGACATTCATCTTTCAGGATAAGGGAAAACCTCCAACGTTGAGTCATATCGGATGATGAATGAAATGATGTTGAAATGAGCACAGAGTACATAGCATTTAGAGTTACCAGACATTCATCTTTCATATAAGGGAAAACCTCCAACGTTAAGTCATATCGGAGGATGAATGACACAATGTTCAAATGAGTACAGAGTACATAGAGCTTAGGGTTACCAGACATTCATCTTTCAGATAAGGGAAAACCTCCAACGTTAAGTCATATCCGAGGATGAATGACACGATGTTCAAATGAGTACAACGTACATAGAGCTTAGAGTTACCAGACATTCATCTTTCAGATAAGGGAAAACCTCCAACGTTAAGTCATATCCGAGGATGAATGAAATGATGTTCAAATGAGTACAGAGTACATAACATTTAGAGTTATCAGACATTCATCTTTCAGGATAAGGGAAAACCTCCAATGTTAAGTCAAATCAGATGATGATTAAATGATACTCAAATGAGTGCAGGGTACATAGAGTGCAGGGTACAGACATGCTACCATCTATGCTACCAAGGTGGGCAGTTGCGATTTGAGCCTGTATGTGCAACAGTATCTGAAGTGTAACATTTGTACAATGTTAAGCAATGATAAAATATCTTTCGTTGCCACTTGCATCCTTGTTTGTTATAATCGAGGGGTGTTCAAATTATAACACCTATTTTTTTCAGGAGTGGGACCAGAAAGGAACTTCTGTTGTTTTTTTTTTTTTTGAAGGAAAAAAAATACACGTGGACTCTTTGAGAATGCGTGACAGAGATGGCAGCACTGTACAGTGCATACAACTCTAGTGGCAGTAACCACAGTTAGGACTGTTTTTGATACTTAAAATGGCGACGTTTTCATTGCAAGAACAGCGTGTAATCATTCATTTTCTCCATTTTCGTGGTGTAATACCTATTGAAATTCATCGCCAGTTGAGTGAGGCATGTGGTGATGGTACCATGGATGTGTCTAATGTGTGTTCCTTGGTGTGACAGCTCAATGAAGGCAGAACATAGTGTGACAACAAACCAGGACTCACGGCCTCACACCAGCCGGTCTGACGACATGCAAATTTTGGTGGCGATGTCTGCAACGCTCAATCGGCGATCCTCCAAAACAACGTTCTCCACTCGCTGGATCATGTCGTCAGACCGGCTGGTGCGAGGCCGTGACTGTCTTGGTTGTCACACGATGTTCTGTCTTCATTGAACTGTCACACCCAGGAAGGCACATTAGACACATCCATGGTACATCACCACATGCCTCACTCAACTGGCGATGAATTTCAATAGGTGTCGTGCCACGTAAATGGAGAAAACGAATGATTACACGCTGTTCTTGCAATGAAAACGTCGCCATTTTAAGTATCGAAAACAATCGTAGCTCTCGTCGCTGCCACTAGAGTTCTATGCATTGTACAGTGATGCCATCCCTATTACGCATTCAAAAAGTTCACGTGTACTTAAAAAAAAAAAAAAAAAAAAAGACAGAAGTTCTTATCTGGTCTCAGTCCTGAACAAAAAATTGGAGGTGTTGTAACTTGAACGCACTCTTACATTATAAAGATAATAGAACTGTACTGAACTTGATAACTGACATATAATATGATCATTGAATGAAATATGAGTTTAACTTCCCTGGACATTACAAAATGCTTTATTTATACGAAGACCTTAAGTTCCTGTTACAGCAGAAAAGTGGTGCTGAGTATTAAAAGCCTAAGGCATCCCTTACGTAATTACTTCAACAATTTTCTTGATCGGTTATCCATTAAACGTATCCATTGCATAAGAAAATCCTACATCAGACCGGCAAACATTGGGACCAGATACACAACTTTCTTGCAGCACTTCTGTTTGGACTGTTGTGGCGAGTTTGAATGCAAGGAATTTATGTAATTGTATCGATCCATGTTATAGTTAGGGATTGAGGTTAATTAGATACGTGTAAAGTGAATTAACAAATAATTCATGTTATATATTCAGTTAAATGATCTAACATATGGGAACATACACAAGCACAAACCGGACCGAAAGAAAGAAAATGAAAAGCACGTCAGTGCCAATACGAATTATGGATCCATTATTTCACTGTCTCATTACAGAAGTGCTGGAACACACGTACGTACACTGACATCTAGATAAGCCGTGCTATTCGTACCCTCGAATTGCCGTCAGGCATTTCCCTTCTGCGCTGACTAAGCGTGCTGCTCCTCCGAGTTAACGGGAGTTTCATAAATTATAGCCACATAAACCTGGACGACAAAAGGTAGAGATGGGATGACGGCGGAACATATCATCGCGAGGTCTACTCGGAAGTCCAAAGAAGACGCCTCTAACAACACGGAAGAGATGGAAAACTCCGGGGCACTTTCCATGAGGCAATACCTCTTCTCTAATAAGCACCCCGCCCCATTGACTACAACGTCAACACGGGTGGAAGTAGATATGCCACTTACGCGCGTCAACCCCGCAGGGAAGACTGCCGAATAACCTCAGCGGCACCTCCTGGTGATCTAGCACACCTTCTACTACTACTTCTCTATGCCAGTTAGGGACAATGTCCCGCGATGGCTATAGGTCGAAGGCCCCTTCTCTTCGGAGCAGGGTATACCTTGTAACCCGGATTATCTATTCCTTGCTATTAGGATGCACCTTGACTGTTTCGAAGAACCAGGTTGGGAAGTCAGATGTAACAAGGTTACTTCGCTGTAGTTTGAATTATTTCTTTATGATTGTGTTTGATTAAATAAGAGTCATGAGCTCTCTTGTTTTTAGATGTGGTTCTTAGTGACATAAATAAAAAATTAGATAAGCCCGATTTCGTAATGTCGCGGCGCTAGGCATAAACTTTTCGGCACAAATAAGAGAACAGTCGGCGGATATAGTTTCATGGTAATAATGAGCCTTGCTGAGCAGTTAATGATAGCGGTGCTATTGTAAGCGGGCACCGGCGGGCAGCGATAACAGAGGCAAAGGCCTCGCCGGGTAGATTAAGTTACGTTTCCCGAAGGTGATAGAATGTTCGAATTATGTAACTAGATGCTTGTTTTCCAGAAACCTCTAGTGATTGACAGAAGTCTGGTAATCATGAATGAGATATAAAAGGGATTGTGACACGCTAGCAGGACAGTTAGTTGTGAAACAGAGTAAGCGGAGAGACAGCTGGAACTGTTATTGTAACGAGAGCTAATCTACTGTCACTGTTGTTATTGTCATCGACCTTGGAAGACGGTGTACGTGTTCTATAATGTTGTTACGTGAGAATTGGACAGTGTATTGCAACTCGGCCATTTTATTCTACGAACCCGCAAAGTTACAGTAATATACGAGGGCTGTTCAATAAAGAATGATCATAATTTTTTTAAGGTCATAATTTTTCTTACTAAAATTCCATCTTATTATATTCTTTTAGCTTGATGTGAAACAAACACGCTGTAGTAGTTTCATTGTTGGTACTCCTGGTTCCCGCCTGTGAGAACCAGACAAGTTCAGACATGTTCAGTATCGCCTACAGCTACTATGAAGGTAACATGCAGTTAAAGTTGATGTTAGAGGAAGATCCGGAGTTCCTTTCAAACGTAATCACTGCTGATGAAACTTGACTACATCATTTTAATCCTGAGAGCAAACAGCAAAGCTCAGTGTGGAAATCTCCTTCATCACCAACCTCCAAAGAGCAAAAGTGGTTGCTTCTGCTGGGAAAGCTATGCTCATCTCATTCTTTGATATTCATGGAATGGTTTATCAGCATGTTGTACCTGCACACACATCAGTAACTGGACAATACTACAGGGATGTCCTGAAAATATTCCAAGTCCATATCAGGTGCAAAAGACTACATTTCCGTGAAGCAGGCTGGATGCTGCACCACGATAATGCACGGCCGTATATTGCCAATGTTGTTGCTGAATGTCTTGCAAAAATCAACGTGAAGTGCATCCTTCACCCTCCCTATAGTCCGGATTTAGCCCCATGTGACTTTTTACTATTCCCAAACTTGAAGAAACGCCTTCGTGGGAGGCATTATCCATCACCAGAAGCAGTGGTGAAGGCTGCGAAGACGATTTTGAAGGATCTCTCAAATAATGGTTTCCAGCATGTCTTTGAAGACTGGCAGAAACGCTGGGACAAGTGTATCACATTCAGGGGAGACTATTTTGAGAAGGACCATCAAAATTATGAGGATGAGTAAAGGTACGTTGTGATCATTCTTTATTGAACAGCCCTCGTATAATTTAATTGTATAATCTGGATTACATTTTACTCAAACTTTCTTTCCTAGTCAATCATTGCAGGCTACCTCCAGCATATCGATAAATCATTACTTCCTTAATAAACAGTTTCTGTTAATTACATAAAATTCTTCACTCCCGCACGTCCATTTATCACTATCAAGATTACAGAATATTTCCTTTTTGAAGATTATTCAATTTCTATTACTATGCAAAACTTTTATATTTACCACGACACTTTTTCATAATCATGAAACAAGATTACAGAACATATATCTACGAAGATTATTGATTTTCTTTTTTCCCTAGCAACCGTTCATCATATATATTCATTACATGGCCCACTAATAGATCAGAAAACAAGAATGTCCAACTGGATATTGATATAAAAAGTTCCAACTAAAACATACCGTTACAACCTTCAACGACACCTCTGTGATGTGCCCTTCCAGCTTGGGGGAATATGACCTCGACCCTTGCGAAACCTATAAGCGACCCAGACTAATGCTGGCCCCACCATAACCCACTACGAACTAACCCTAGCCCCAATAAATCCAATCACCACTAACCAATTAACAAAAAATCAGTACCCATATCACCACCATCTACCCAACGTTATTTCATTACACACCAAGGGACAAGGTCCCCAAATGGCAAATTTTCGAAGGACCCTCACTGAAGAGGTTCATCCTTCAACGACACCGCTGCTGCTGCCACTGCTGCTGGTACCCGGAACGTTTTAGACAACCCTCTGCCCCCTCCTGGCGACGGAAGCCTGGCCGAAGGTACCGGATCTCCCGCGAGTGTCGGAAACACACTGCACCCTCGAGTCCAACCCAATCCTCGAATGTTCGGCCCGAGGTTCCTCTTGATAACGTCAGTAATACCACAAGTGCTAGAGGTCCGCAGCGCTAGCACCACAGCAGCTGACGGGGACGGATCCCCTCCCCTACGGGGGACGGCGGAACAGGCCACTGGATCTAAACCATAAAAGAAATAAGAACATAGCCCCATAAAAATTAAACGCAGAGTTAGTCCAGATAAAAGCGATGGCCAGACATCGGATCCACCTCGACCTATCCGGACCGAATGCATAATCCATTTTAAAATTAGAATGACACAGCTGTAGAGCGGAACCAACTGTCCTAATACGTGATTTACTCTATGTACAGAAGCTATTCTCATGTCTCTGGCTGGCTAAAGTTAGATATGAATCATTTCTACTAGATGGAAGCGGGTACTAATAAAACTCTACTCCAACCAACGAAGGATGTGACGTGACATCTTGTCGTGGTGTCAGTACAATTATAAAATGGACTATAGATCTCACATCGGCAGGTATAGCTATCGCCAAAGAATTTGGTATGTGAAAAACTGTTTAGAACTAGTGGAGCAGAAAGGGTAGTAAATACCTTCTTGGATCTCAATGCCTCCCACCCTCATTAAGCAATTCGTTAGTTGTACTGCCGGTCAATGAGGATACTCAGTTACTTAAGCAAATTGCGAAACTAGTAGGGGAAAGTTGCCTAATATGACGAATAATAACACAGGTTAGTATCTATAAATAATACATTTGTATACTGCAACTCTTTACCTCTCTTACAGAAATGTAATACTCGAACTTAAATACATTGTTATGCAAATAAAATGCAGTTCTCTAAAATACAAAAATGTGATTCCTAATATGGGATGGTGCTTAATTTGGGGTGGTAGAGGTTCGTGATATGGAATACCTTTTCTAGTGTTAATTTCGAGCATTATTAGTACTAAAGTTCATACTACTTAATGTTGTATTAAATATGATTTTTTGATATCCGAAGTGAAAGTTTAAGGTTCATATCCCGACTTGGTGCCTAATTACTAGACAGGTCTCTTTTTATTTACTTCCTTTTCTCACACACTTTTCACTTTTCACCGTGTGTGCCCCATTGAAACATCTGCAGCATCTTATCCATGTTTCTACCTCTCGGTCCTCCGAAAAAAGGCCTGCACAATACAGGCACTCAGCATCATCATCATCATCATCATCATCATCATCATCATCATCATCATCATCACATAGACCGCACCGGTAGCGTGGTGGTAGCATGCCTGCCTCACGTTCAAGAGGTCCCGAGTTTGAATCTCGGTCAGGGTGAGTTACCTGGATAAGGTTTCTTCCGGGGTTTTCCCTTATCCTTCAAACCGAATGTCGGGTAACTCTAAGCTCCATGGTCTCTGGACTCATTTGAGCATCATTTCATCCAATTCATTCACCGTCCAATATGACTTAACGTTGGAGGACGTAAATTACACCAAAAAAATCATCATCGTCGTCGTCGTCACCACTCTTGTTTCCTCACTCCTCTTCCGATTCCAGAGGCACAAAATCTCTTCGTCTTCGGAGGACGAAGTGCACTTCCTTCCTTTTTTGGTTTTCTTTATCGCTTTGGTTTCCAATGCTAAGGTCCATCTGGCTTTTGGCGGAGTCTTGACTTCTTTTCAGTGAGCTGAGCTTTGTATGGCGAGCTTGTAATTAGACAAGATATCACAGCTCGAGATGGATTGGCTTGTTCTGATGAACTTGCCTTCTGCATCAGTGTTGGGACTGGGCTGATGTCTGCCGCCAGGATCAATCTTATCTGGGAAGCAGGTGGATCTGTCACTCGTGCCACATTTTTAGATTCAGAAGCTTCATCGTGTTCATTGCACGTTTCATTTTCATTGATTGTAAAATCTTGTGACCTGAAAATGTTGGGGTTCAATGGATATATTTCCATTTCCGTAGATGGCCTTTTCCAAAAAGATTCCCTATCTCGTAAACTGGAACCATTCGACCAATATGATTTTGTCAGCCATGTTTCAATTTCCTTGCAGTAGAAGTTTAGTTTATAGCGTGAATATTAAAAGTACAATAGTAGGTCCTAATATGGGGTACCCCTAATTAAGCTCTCCATGGTACCCCATAATAGGAACTCGCCATTTTTAGTTTATTAGTTCTTCCGGATCCTTTTATAATTGAACTAAGGCAAAGGACTGGGCATAGAACGATAGTTTGATGTTAATACTATAACTTCAGCAGTTGTGTTTAAAACAATAAATACCTTATTATATTTGTATACACAGATGTCAACAGCAACAAATAACTTCAAGGAGCAAACTTCCTTCGTCAGCTCACCGTGACGCGATCTCTAATAGGAATGCCATGACGTAACCACAGGATGCTTAGTCGCCAAAACTCTCTTAGTCTATCACATTTCTAGCAAGATTCAGCACTATGCAACTGAGATATCACAGTATCCCAAACTGCGCACCATCCCATAATAGGCTACTTTCCCCTACGTTTTTGTTTTAGATAAGTTTTCATTTATACGGCATAGTTAAATTGCATAACCCCAGGCATAAAAACTACGTCACAGAAGAAATATTTGACGGCTAGTCGACACTGTGTATTGAAGGTTTCTCCCAATCATGCCGATCTTAACCCTTGTCAAGAGTGGATGGATGCTAATAATGTAAGCTTCAAACTTACGGAAGCTTCAATTTCTTTGTGAGCAAACGTTAGCAGTAGTTAAGGGAATATTAATGGGACAATATTGGCAAGCATGTAAAAAAACAGAACACATAATCGAAGATAGAACGGGAAGTATTATGATCACGAATGCTCATATCAGTGAGTGAAAACAGCGATAATGAAAGTAGAAATGTCGAACATAGAGCCTTCAGAAGACTGTAGTAATAAAGCCTGGTGTATAGCTGTCAGAGGAGCAACTTTCTGCACATACTGAGTTTACCTACCAACTGCTTCAGCGGAACCAAGAGCCAGAGTGTGAGAAGGACTGGAAGCATCACAAAAGACTCGCTTCTTAATTTGCTATTTAAAACTCCAGATGCCAAATTGTTTGGATATTTGTATATTTCATTTCACAAATGTGCTAATGCTCGATAAATACCATTCCTTGTCTGACATACCTGCAGTAGCTCAGATGTAACTTCTTACAAAACTACTAGGGTTAAGTCGTCGGTGCTAAAGGAGGTAATTCACAATCCCTGCCCACGCACTAACACAAAATCTAATTCAGCGATGTCCAACCTTGTCTTTTATGTGGTGATAACGTCACCTTGTCGCTGTACCCCGCATCCTTCGCTTTTTGCATGAACCATTAGAGTGATTTGTTTTCATTCCCTCCGGTTTAGTCGGCGAAAAGTAGGGGAGGCTAATCCGCCCTTCTCTTCTTCTTCTTCGTATAAGGTTGGGTCTCGATCTAATTTGATGTGATCGCGCAAACGTGAGATGGGTTTCAATGTCCAAAAAATGGGAATAACAGGAATTGAAGAAACCCTTTACACGGAATAAAACACGGTTTGTTTTATATAATTTGAAGGATTGCTCTCTGCAGAACTTAGCCTCAATCTCGGGAGTTCGTGTAACACTCCCAGTTCGCATAGGCAGCAATGAATGGTGCTAGAACATGATAACTGGGTAAACACCCCATCGGTTTGGAAACCGTTCATGGCAAAGCCTCTGAGACGCTCGAACCAAAACAATAAACTATTATGTGCACATAACCGCAAAGTTACACCGTGTGTCGTAGTTAATTTTAAATGTTTGGCATTAAGCAAGGAATGAGGAGCGGTGTTCAACACCATAAGTGGATGAATGGATCTGAGAACTGTACTGGAAGTAAACAAACCTACAGGAGGTCATCAAATACGACGAGTGCATGATACCGAGATCCAGAAATAAACTGTATTCTAATGTAGGTATGGGGTGACCCACATAAAACCGTACACCTCAGTCTCACTGCGTCTAGCTCACTTTGTTCATATTTGGCGCCTGTTTTCTCACACCTCGTAATCCACTGTTGGAGTTGTATATTTTAGTTTCACACCAGTTGTACGAGGCGGGTCAAAAAGTAATGCCTCTTATTATTTTTTTTCCTTAAATAAGTAAGTTATGTGAAAACTTATATTTGGCGCAATTTCTCAAACCTTCTTCTCCAATCCCCTGAAGTAGTAACTTCCTAAGTCAACTGGTGGCAGCACTGCACCCTCTTGCAAAATGGCTGACATCGACATTCGTATTAGACAGCGTTCTATGATTGAATTTTTGACTGCGGAAGGTGAAACGCCAATTCGCATTCACGAAAGGCTAAAAAATGTGTATGGTGATGCAACGGTGGATGTCAGCACTGTTAGACGATGGGTTCGTCGCTGTAACGAAGCTGAAGGGCAAACACCATTGGCAGATTAAAAGCGAAGCGGCAGGCCGGTGACTACAGTGACTCCATGCAACATTCAACGAATCGATGACATCATTCGTGGTGATCGCCGGGTAACAACAGGTGAATTGTGTCGCATTACCTCCCTCAGTAAAGGCAGTGTGATGACGTTGGGTACCAAGAATGTTAACCGCCCAAAACAAAGAAACAAGGAAAACAATAGCCTCCGAACACTTGCAGCGCTTCAATTTGGAGGGAGATGAGTTTCTGGAAAAAAATTGTTACTGGAGACGAAACGTGGGTTCATTTTTTTGAACCTGAATCAAAGAGACAGTCGGAATGGCATCACACAACGTCACCGAAGAAAACAAAATTCAAAACTCAGCGGTCGGCAGGGAAAGTTATGGCGACAGTGTTTTGGGATGCAAAGAGTATGTATATTATTGATTTTTTTGGAGCAGGGATGCACAATAAATTCTGTCCAATACGTCAGCACTCTCAAAGAGCTGAAAGCCCGTCTTCGCCGAGTTCGCCCAACAAAAACTATGGCAGATGTTCTTCTTTTGCATGACAATGCAAGACCACGCACCAGCCGTTACACCACTGCAGAAATTGAGAAATTGGGATGGCAAGTCTTACAGCCGTGACCTGGCACCATCAGACTTCCATCTGTTCGGGCCACTAAAGGAAGCTCATCGTGGGATTCATTTTGAAGATGAGGAGGCTGTGAAAACGTCCGTGCGTCAATGGCTTAGCAAGCAAGACCGTGTGTTTTACCACACTGGAATACATGCCCTAGTTAAAAGGTGGACCAAAACTGTGGAAAAGGACGGAGATTATATTGAATAGTGACAAATCAATCGTCAATGTTGTAGTTTTCAAGCTATGTGAATTGGATTCAATTTTCTTGGCAATTAAAAGAGAAAAAAATAGGAGGCATTACTTTTTGACTCACCCTCGTAGTGAATGTCGTAGAATATTAATAGAGAAATCGCGTAGTTCTCAATTCAAAACCGAATTCATTTAGTAGAATTTTATATAAGAACAAGCTCCATTAAGGAATCTAAAGAAATGTTCGGGGATGAATACCCTAATAACAAGATACCCACAATCAGCATAATTCAAGATTATTACAAGAAATGGAGAGCTGAAGGTTCCATAGTGAATATGAAAAATAAGCGTACCTTTTTATGTGGGACACCCTGTATAATGTTAGTATTGTGACTTTGTGTGTTCGTAGAATTAAAAGTCCAGTTTGAGAAATTCCAAAATACTCTTTATTTCCATAGAAACACAGTTTGGTCAACCCTTACAGTAGCAGAATTACGTAACATACATAAATACAACCTTCAAGGTCGTCGATCACAAACAAAAGAGTTCACTTTCAAAACACAGCTGCACGCACACGATTCCAATTACGACTGACTCAACTGGCAATCCGCGACTTCCTTTATAGCTCCACTCACTGTCCTAGAATTTTGTGCAATCAAGACGGCACTAGAAAGATGAACCTTCCAGTTATCTATCTTTATCTGTTTCGGCAAGATTTTTATCTCCGCGTTGCTCTATCTGTCCCTTTGTGTGCGCCGGCCGCGCAAGTCGCAACAATGGGTTCGCGACAGTATTGATGAAAATGCATCTTGCACTGCAATCACATTATTTTACTTTTTCCTTTGCATGTTTTATGTTCTGTATTTTTGAGACAAACAGATTACCTGTAACCTTAATGATTTATTTACTCAAAAGTCACATGCTTAATTACTTCAATCTCTTCTTGTAAGAAGGGGAGATACTAGGAGAACAATGAAAGAAAAGAGATCAAAATTGTGCGATGTAGAGACAAAAGAGGTCAAATAAGGGTGAGATCATCTGTGGACCGGTTTAATGCCAACCAATTGTGGAATATTGCTCTTCGGGGGCAGAAATGCATTCACTTCAATTTATTCCCGTCTGTAAAACAAACCATTATAAACGCATTTTTCATAGCTTTTCCACATTTCATTTCTTCGGGATGGGAAAGAGACTAACTAATGTCTCTGTTTCTCCACTTTCTTTTATTATTTTCGCGTATCTCCGAATATAATCAACTACTCCATTTTGTGACACAAACTCTTTTCTCCCACAAACTTAGTGTGTTGGGGTGGTTGGACTCTACTGCTACAAAAAAGCTCCTACAAAACAAAAAACACTGTGCCCCCTCTAGTGGCAACCTTGCCTTCGAAAGTTAACATTTCAAGTTCTAAGTTCCATATTTCTTTCTTGTTTAAAGATTTGAAATTTGACAAAGTAATTATGAACATTTCGAAATTAAAGCACAGAACAGCACACTGCATAATGCTGGTATGAGGAAAAACGTGTTAAAATATTGTGAAAAGCTTAAAGAGAACGTATCATAGAGCATATCAATACAGCAAATATTACGGTATTGAAGTCTGATTGTTAATTCATTTTCTTCGCTTGTTATTTTCGATGATTTTTTAATTCCAAAATTAAAAGTGCATCAGAGAGGTAAATTGTCTCGTGCTATTGACCCATGTTCGAATCGCAGTTACTTAAGACACGCAGTTGACATGTCCGTTGACGGTTTGCCATAGAATATAGGTAGCCTTCCTTTCTGGCCCTGGCATATGCGCTAATATTAGCCAACTTACACGAGTCTTCGTCAGGCTACTAAGCGATCAATAGTTTCCCAAAAGTTAAGGAGCACATAGCGAATAATGAAAGATGATGGTAGTCCGTCAGGTGTTCTAAGGGATCACCTTTCTTCCTAGATAAGAAGCATAGAGCAAATCGAAGATTACTGTGGAGCATTAGGTATTCTAAGCGATTTAATGTGTTCCACAAGTTAAAGAATGCAAAGTGGATTTAAAGATCACTGTAGTCAATCAGGTATTATGTGGAAGTAAAGTTTATCGAAAGTTAAGGGGCATAAAGTGGATTTAAAGATTACTGTAGTCAATCAGGTTTTCCGTGGGATTAAAGGTGCCCCACAAGTTAAAGGACATAAAGTGGATTTAAAGATTAGTCGATCGGGCATTTCAGGGTATTAAAGGTATCCCACAAGTTAACGAACATAAAGATTGTGGTAGTTCATCCAACGTCATGCCTTTACGACACGCTCTAGGAAATGAACTAGTTTGGTGTCAGTAAGTCAGGAGTTCAACTGTGTTACTAGTAGGAGGGTGGGCGTGGGATGAAGAGAAGAGAGGTGGCAGCATCGTCGGGGTTGAATCAATACACGTGGATGCGCTGTGGAGTGCAAGCAATAAAGCCTGCGGATGAGTGTGAGAGAGAGGTGGAAAGCAAGCATGTGGGTGTTGAATGAACCCAAAAGATGCTCTATAATTCAATCTTCGACGCATTAAAGCATGGACATGCATACTTCTATTTCATCATCTAATAACCCCGTTCAAAAACTCTTCGGTGTCTAATACTACTCTTTTTATTCTTCAAAAGAGGACACTAACATAATATTTTTTTTCTGTTTATGGTGGTGGTTGACATCATTGTTTATTATTATTATTATTATTATTATTATTATTATTATTATTATTATTATTATTATTATTATTATTATTATTTCATAAAACCTGGATAAATTTCTACCGAAGGATAATTAATGACACAAAACTGGGATGGCAATCTAAGCAGCACAGTTGGATAAAACAGTGTTACAAATTGGTACACATTAACAGTATTTTTAAATGTCAAACATTTACGACAGATTATGATGTACTAAGTAAGTACATCAGTGAACATTTGTACACAGTACAAATTATACGTACTTTCCCGGAAGTTCATTTGACCCGCCAGCTGTCACACATCAGATTGGTGACTGGTTAAGTCAATTCGAACAAATTCACTTAAATGTTCATCACTTGTACATCAATGGTCATATTTGATGAATTTAGGTTGTCTCAAAAATGGAGATTAGGCTTTTAGTACATTCTTTAAATTTTGGATACTTTTCTTCACGTCTCGTTTCCAAAATTGAGTGGTTGAACACCCATTTCGTCTCAACTGTTTCAATTCCTTCATCCTCTATTATCTCCACCAGCTCCACAACGGCTGCAGAATCAATCCCAAATGAAACAGTCCAAACATTTTTCATCGCCGACAAAAGAATTTTTCAAAAAAGGAAATGAAGCTTTAATTGACCACTGAATCAATCATTTATTTCCTCTCCAAGACAAATTTACATACGTCATCTTCAATTTCAGAAATACGTTCCAGGATTATTCGGTGCCTCCTCAGAGACGTTTTGCAGAGAAGCAAACGTTTTAATCAAGAGATCTTTTTGAGAACGGCTTACTTTAATATATAAACTGAATATAGCTCGCGTTAGGAATCTGGAACAGACTTATTCCGAATACTGCAATAGAAGTGATTACGTATTTCGAACATCTGTAAAAATTGGGTGGTAGCAGGTCAGACTCACGTTCAAGAGGTCCCGAGTTCGAATATCAGACTGGGTGAGTTATATGGATAAGATTTCTTCCCTTGGTTTTCCCCTTATCCCGAAAGACGAATGTCTCATAATTCTAAGCTCTGTGTAACTTGGACTCATTTGAGCAACGCTTCATTTATCGTCCGATATGACCCACCTTGGAGGACGTTCATTAATAAAAAAAAAAAAAAAAAAACGAGAAAATGAGCTGCATTTTTAACAATGCTTTAATACTATAGAAATGAGAAAACAGTTTTGACAAAGTTACATATCGACAACCACTGAACTAAGAAATGTCACGATACAAGTATACCATTAGGCTACTCATTGTTGTTTCTTCTAAAATATCTCGGTAAAACAGTCGATGCGTTTTGGCTCTTAGCAGCTACAGTTAACAGAACTACTTTCATAAATTGTTCATATTTAAAATATTGTCACCCGAGCGTCGGAACACCCTATAGGCTGGGCAAGCAGCAGACGGGTCGGTGTTCGCCCCGCCCCCTCGTTTGTCTTATAGCGTTAAGAAGGGATGGCTGGGACAAAAAACATCACTGTGCCGTCTCTTTCTGTTCCACCTGTGTTCTCGAACTTACGGGATATTTCATCTAATGAAGAACCTTCCAGATCGGCAAGCGGACCCTATATAAGCTACACGTCGTGCAAGAGGAGTCAGTTAGTGAGTCAGTCAGTCAGTTCTTGGTGTGAGAATGCAGTGCTAGTGTACGACGAGAAGACTGTGTGAGAGCATCGGAAGATTGTACGTAATTACGAGTGCAAGTGAAATTGTAACGGACGAACTGGTGAATCGTAATTGTGTGCATTACGTAATTCTGTGTAATTGGCAAGAGTTTAACTGTAAGTCGGTGGAAATAAAGAATATTTTTGAGTGGTGAAATTGGACTTTTCATTTCACGAACCCACAAAGTCACAATATCTATCTACTAAGTTTTCCTTTGAAAAATGCAGTGGACAGATATGAAAACAAGATGTTTCAGTATTTAAAAGTTTCAATAATTCTTTAGTGCCAGGTCACCATTTTTATAATTAATATCCTCCAACGTTAAGTCATATCGCACGATGAATGAAATGATGTTCAAATGACTACAGGGTACACAGAGCTTTACCAGACATTCATCTTTCAGGATAAGGAAAACTTCTTCAACTTCCCTAGTTGTACCACTATCGTGGTATTTTACGAGATTCTTACTCCTCTATCGCTCTTAAGGTCGAGCCTGAGGAACGGTAACTCTGTAATCGATAGAAAACTAGGATAGGTGATCAGCCCAATGCCTGGTTCGAAGGTGAAGGAAGTGGATGATGGGAAAGATAAAGATGGAGCAATTGGTGGAATGTTGACGGAGGAAACCGGAGGACCCAGAGAAATCTCGTCCCAGCGGCATGTTGTTCACCAGATCACTTAACGGTCGCCTGGGATCGAACTCGAGCCGCCTTGGTGAGAGCTAAGCAGTGTCACCATTCAACAATGGTGCGGCGGATAAGGAAAACCCCCAGGAAAAAAAGCCTTATCACCCTGATCCAGATTTGAACTCGGGACCTCTTGAGCGTGAGGCAGACACGCTACCATCTACGCTACAGAAGCGGGCCGGGGCACCATTAGTAACAACACCAATCTTCTCAACAGAGAAACTTTACGAAACACAAAATTAAGAACTTTAATGCCACATCTCTGAGTCTTTTCTTCACTTCTAACTTATTCTATACATCCAGACAAAAATCTGAGTAGCTATTTAAAACGTTTTGTGAATCACTGTCCACATTAGCACCAACGACAGAAAGCTTCCTTTCAGTTGTATGCCTAGACGCGAGCATTTGGTCAACCATATTAACATTTTGTTTTCGGAATCCGTTATAGAAATTACAATAGTTTGTTTAATAGTTTTTTCTGTAAAGTTCACAATAATAAAAGCCAAAAGCAAACCCTGCCTAAATTGTTAAATCCTCCTTTATAAACACAAGCATTGCTGTATTCTGACTGCAAAGTCTGTCTTTGAGTTAGAGACTTCTGTTTTGTTAATGGAAAGAAATGAGATGTGCATGCCAATATGTAAACGTATGTTGACGTTTTGAGGTTAATCGCCTTGAACTGCAACAATATGACAAAATGCGCACTGTATTACCATCGTTCTCCAGAAAAGCCAACTGCTACTTCAAGTTTTCTTGAATGAGCTGTGCTCATCTTCATATTTCTTTATGGAAACATTTTAAGATACGAACAAGTGTATTACTTTCACTCGTAAAACCACTTCCCTGCCTGCACATATTGGCAAATATGCTAATTGCTGAATTCAATGAATGCTCAGCTGAACATATAATTCAATATGGAAACTGTGGGAAGGAACACTCCTCACATTATCGTTTTTGTTTGAAGACTGGAGGAAGAACACTCGCAGGAGAAATAAAGGAGAAAATTCCAAATATTCTTCCTTCATTATCGACTCTAATGTTTTGCAATATGATTATTTTAGGTATCATCATTCATACGTGAACAGACATGCTTCTCCAGAATAGAGTTTGTAGAATTTTGAGAAATGCTGGCCATACCGACAAAGCCTGACAGGTGCTGAGTGAAAGTTCGGCTCTCATGGATTACACAAACAATTGCCGCAGCCAAATTTATGACAATGCTGCAAACATGGCAGGCTCCACTCTGGCCCGATTCAAATCCTCCAATCCCTTGCTATTTTTCATCCCTTACTCCCCTCATTCCCTGAGTCTTACTAAATCAGGTGTAGTCACATGCTACAACGTTTTTTACCAGGTTTCGTCCTATAGAGAATACTGGAGGATTCTGAAGTCTTTTCACGAAAATGGAGGCTTGAGTTTATTGTCTCTCTGTATTAGAATGTGGTCGACTATGCAAAAACAAGTGTGAATTCGAAGGCTATTTTGTCCATAGGTTTCTTTATCGAGCTTGTGGTTCTGCATACTTTCCTGACTAAAAATGTCTGTATATGCGGATGTATTGACAGGTAAATGTGAAACTGGGCTTTAGGAATATGATGCGTTTGTTAATAACTGGATAAATGATCGTTAATGACATTCTTTGTTACATAACTCCTTAATTTATATTTACTGCAACTGAGTTATACTTTACTTTATTTTGTGAATATTGAACAGTATATGTTTTGTGTCTATCCTGAATATTTGATACACTAACCAATCATTCCATTCAGAACTGGAATATTCCGTACTTTGCTTGCAAGATAAATATCTATTAATAACAAAATAACATTATTTTACACAGAGCTTGGGTGGACTATAAGTTCCGGTGTTATGTTCCTACAATAGTTCTGCAGTCCATAATCTCGTCATTGCTGCAATGCCGTATGATTCACCAGTTATAACTTACAGAAATATGTAGCACTGCAATGTCGTGAAGTCAGTAAGGTCGATAGTACTATGTCTTCTAGCTATTTGGAAGCCGTATAAATCCAGCAATCTCTTCAAAGGAAAACAGACTTTAGCCGCAGTAGCTATTTCCAATTTAAACACATCCGTTACCAGTGCAGTGCATTTCACAGATTTGACTACCTTACGTTCTCTAACGTCATCCATAACGTCTACACATGAAAAGGAATTATGCATAACTAGAGAGAGCGCCATATAACCAACACACAATGCAGGAGGTTGACATGACCGGAGTTACTGACATGCAATACCAGTAATTTTATAAAGAAGTGATAGAGAGATAAATAATTACAATAAATAATTGCCATACGTTAAAATCAACACAGAACGTAAGAAGTGCAAATGACTATTTTGTAATGGCGAAGACATCAACTAGCCAAGTCTGTGTTAAGGAAAAACAAACTCACGTCTGTAGCGTAGATGTTAGCGTGCCTGCCTCACGTTAAACAGGTCCCGAGCGTAGCAAATTTCTATTCATTGTAGACTGAACATTGTGTACCATTTTTTCAGCACAATCTTTCCCCATCTCGTGTCAGTTTGTGAGGCTATCAGTTTCTTCAGGTCACCAATTGTATCGTCTGGATTTTAAAGCGGGCTTTCTTTCCATGTCAAAATTATGTGCAGTGTATATAAAGAGTCAATAACAATTACTCAGAAATATCAGAGAAGCTAATGCAATTGCGATAAATATATAATTTGACTGTATATAATGTCACCCGAACGTCGGAACTCCCTATAGAACCGGCCGGCAGTAGGGCCAGGCGGGAAGCATACAGACCACGCCTACCCATTTGTCTCGTGTCACTAACTGAAGGGATGATTAGGAGAGCGGCACGAGCCCTGTACCGTCTCTTTCCCCTCCCACCAGACGTCTCGAAACCTCGGGATAATTGTGCGCGCCGCGAGTCTTCCAGAAACGGCGATCTTCCCTATATAAGGCCTGCAGTTGGCGAGTCAGTTCAGTTCTTGGCAAGCAGCCGTGAGGAGCGCCCAGTGAGGGAACGGACTGGAAGACTGTGTACGTGCATCGGAGGAGTGTACGTAACTGCGAGTGGAATTGTGACGGACGAACAGGTGAATTGTAATTGTATGCGTTACGTAATTCTGTGTAATCGGCAAGTGTTCCAACTGTAATTCGGTGGAAATAAAGAACATTTTGAGTCTGTGCAATTGGACTTTTAATTTCACGAACCCACAAAGTCACAATAATCTGGATTGAATTTTGCTCGAAATTTCCTTCCTAGTCAATCATTGCAGGTTACCTCCAGCATATATACAAATCCTTACTTCCTTAATAAAATAGTTTCCGTTAATTACATAAAATTCTTCACTCCTGCACGTCCACTCATCACTATCAAGATTACAGAATATCTCTTTTTGAAGATTATTGATTTTCTGTTACAATCGCTACTCCTATATTACTTTTATGATTGGCCGATTTACTGCTACGTCACCACATTACGTAATACAATTATTACTACGGCCAATCATAAAATTACACATATTTTTACACATTTTTTATAAATTTATAAACTTTTCACATCTTTTCTAAATATGAATCGAAACTGTTACACGAGTTTGAACCCCGGTCAGTGTAAGCTATCTGGATGAGGTTTTGCTTTTCTTATTTCGAAAGATGAATGTCCAGTAACTCTAAGCTCTATGTACCCTGTACTCATTTAAACATCATTTCATTTATCGTCCGATATGACTTGACGTTGGAGGTTTTCCCTTATCCTGAAAGATGAATGTCTGGTTACTCTAAGCTCTATGTACCCTGTACTCATTTAAACATCATTTCATTCATCGTCCGATATGACTTAACGTTGGAGGTTTTCCCTTATCCCGAATGATGAATGTCTGGTAACTCTAAGCTCTATGTACCCTGTACTCATTTGAACATCATTTCATTCACCGTCCGGTATGACTTAACGTTGGAGGTTTTCCCTTATCCTGAATGATGAATGTCTGGTAACTCTAAGCTCTATGTACCCTGTACTCATTTGAACATCATTTCATCCACCGTCCGATATGATTTAACGTTGGAGGTTTTCTCTTATCCTGAAAGATGAATTCTGGTAACTCTAAGCTCTATGCACCCTGTACTCATTAGAACATAATTTCATTCATCGTCCGATATGACTTAACGTTGAAGGTCCCTTATCCTGAAAGATGAATTCTGGTAACTCTAAGCTCCATGTACCGTGGACTCATTTGAACATCACTTCATTCATCGTCCGATATGACTTAACGTTGGAAGACGTTAATTATAAAAAGAGAGGGAAAAATCGGGGGAAGGAAAAACAAGACAGTGTAGCTGTTACGATAAATACAATTCAAAACAAAACGCTTGTGATCACCAAGTTGGAAAACACGCGTAAACATAAGTTCTGAAAATTACGAAGAGATATCAAAATCTTAGAATTTAGCAAGCTATAGAGTAAAAATTCTTTCATATCGAAATAAGAAACTTCAAATTTGACAAAGTAATGGAGAAGCTTTTTTTCTTCTGGTAATCATAAAGTAGGAGGCAGGAGCATGTAAGACGTTTGTTCTTCCTTTACAAAAGTGCTTACTGTGATGGATTATCGGCAGTCCGTTGCACCTAAAGCTTGAGTCCCATTATACATAATCTGGCGGTCACTGTAAAGGTACTGTTTGCTTAAAATTTCATGGCCTATTGCGGTTAACATTATTATTATGGAAACTTATTTTAAACCGTAACTTTATTTATATGCCAGAAGATGTAATATTTCAATAGTCGCATCGGCGTTCACGTGGCCTGCCGAGAGAGGGAAGTGTCGAGTCGTCATCTGCAGTAGCGGGTGTAGAAACCTTGTGTTTAGTGGCTGGCGAGACGGGAGAGGCAAGCCTTCAAAGCCAGTCACAAACTAACGTCATGTGGCGAGGGACAGGGAATTCTGTAAATGCGCGCATACCGTTCAAGACCCTTAGTAACTGTAGTTCTAGAAGCTTCCAATTCGAGAAAGATCTACCGCGTCCGGCAGATATATAAAAGCCTGTGCAAGGCCGAGTAGTTAGCGGTAGTGGTGGTGTGACACTGGTAGTAGTAATGGTGATGGTGGAAGTGGTAGTGGTGGTGATGGAAGTGGTAGTTGTGTAGTGGTAGTGTGCTGTGGTAGTGCTGTAGTGGCAGTGGTGATCGTGGTGGTGGAACTGGTAGTGGTGGTGTAGTGGTAGTGGTGATGCTGTGGTAGATGTGTAGTTGTAGTAGTGGTGGTGGTAGTGGTGGTGTAGTTGCAATGGTGGTGTTGTGGTACACGTGTAGTGGTAGTGGGCTGTAGTGGTGGCGGTGGTGAAAGTGGTAGTGGTGTAGTGGTAGTGGTGGTGTAGCAGTAGTGGTGATGGTGGTGGAACTGTTAGTGGTGTAGTGGTAGTGCAGTGGTAGTGGTAGTGCAGTGGTAGTAGTGGTGGTAGCGGTGTAGTGGTAGTGGTGGTGTAATGTAGTGGTAAGGTAGTGTAGTGGTAGTGCTGTTGGTGGTCGTGGTAGTGGTGGTAGTGGTAAGGTAGTGTAATGGTGGTAGTGGTCATGTTGTAGTGGCAGTGTAGTGGTAGTGGTGATAGTAGTGGTAGTGGTGATGGTAGTGGTAGTGTAGTGGTAGTGGTAGTGGTGATGGTGATGGTAGTGTAGTGATAGTGGTGATGGTAGTGGTAGTGTAGTGGTGATGGTGATGGTAGTGTAGTGGTAGTGGTGATGGTAGTGTAGTGGTAGTGTAGTGGTGATGGTGATGGTAGTGTAGTGGTAGTGTAGTGGTGATGGTAGTGTAGTGGTAGTGTAGTGGTAGTGTAGTGGTAGTGGTGATGGTAGTGTAGTGGTAGTGTAGTGGTAGTGTAGTGGTGATGGTAGTGTAGTGGTAGTGGTGATGGTAGTGTAGTGATAGTGGTGATGGTAGTGGTAGTGTAGTGGTGATGGTAGTGTACTGATAGTGGTGATGGTAGTGGTAGTGTAGTGGTGATGGTGATGGTAGTGTAGTGGTAATGGTGATGGTAGTGTAGTGGTAGTGGTGATGGTAGTGTAGTGGTAGTGTAGTGGTAGTGTAGTGGTGATGGTAGTGTAGTGGTAGTGTAGTGGTAGTGGTGATGGCAGTGTTAGTGTAGTGGTAGTGGTGATGGTGATGGTAGTGTAGTGGTAGTGGTGATGGTAGTGGTAGTGGTAGTGGTGATGGTAGTGTAGTGGTAGTGGTGATGGTAGTGGTAGTGTAGTGGTGATGGTAGTGTAGTGGTAGTGGTGATGGTAGTGTAGTGGTAGTGTAGTGGTGATGGTGATGGTAGTGTAGTGGTAGTGGTGATGGTAGTGGTAGTGTAGTGGTAGTGGTGATGGTGTTGGTAGTGTAGTGGTAGTGGTGATGGTAGTGGTAGTGTAGTGGTAGTGTAGTGGTGATGGTGATGGTAGTGTAATGGTAGTGGTGATGGTAGTGGTAGTGTAGTGGTAGTGGTTGTAGTAGTAGAAGCAGTAGTAGTAGCTGTAGCAGTCTGTTTGGTTCTTGGAACTTCGAGATGAGTGCGACTCCGTGGGAAAGGAGTCGGCGCCGTGGAACAGTACAGAAAGCAGTTCACGGATCAGTAAGTGAGGGACTGCCGAACTGTGGAACCGGCAGCGAAGGAGTTTACGTGTAAAACGGTAGTTGTGCTCATAATTGGTGTGTAACTCCATGTTAGAGGTGGAACTCAGTGTAGGTCAGCAAAACAAAGGATACGTGTTAGAGAGTGAAAGGAACACTGTAGAGACGTTTTGTATTTGTGTAAAAGAAAGGCTGATTGTACGTTAGCATTGAGCTAACGACTTGGAGAAAATAAAGAGGTGGAAGGTGATTTTTGCATCTTTGTCGCAATATTTAGTTTATAGAGCCAGGTTAATTCTACACAAAGTTTGCTACTTAGCAGCCGGCAGGAGATATTCGAGATGGCATCAGAAGTGTGACACAGAGGGAGACGTTATCAAGGGAGAACGACTAATCTAAGCAAGTGCTTGTGGTTGAGTACGCACTCCCTCGTACATGGTTAGGGTGTGCGGTAGAATTGTCAAGGACCTGTTTTACTCGTTCGTTTCGTTTGGTACATAACGAGACTCTTTCGAGAAGCAACAAAGAATATACAGAATTGTTGATATGGGCACTCGTGTTACCGTCACAGGTATTGCAAAAAGGCAAATGAATGACAGTAGCATAAGTCATTTACTGCGTTTTGGACTCTTTCTACTAACTGTTATTGTAAACAATTATTTTACTTCATTGTGATACATAAATTCCGTGTTGACACTTTTCTGTCACTGCCCTTATTACCACAATAATCGTCACTTCATTCAGAATTTATGTTACAGAAAAACAAACCAACTCATGGCATAAATACTTGGTTAAATAAGCATTACAAATGTACGAGGGTGGGTCAAAAAATAATGTTTCCTTAAATAAGTTATGTGAAAACTTTGAATTTGGCGCAATACCTCAAACCTTCTTCTCCAATCCCCTACATTAGTAACTTCCTAAGTCAACAGGTGGCAGCACTGCATCCTCTTACAAAATTACTGACATCGACATTCGTATTAGACAGCGTTCTGTGATTAAATTTTTAACTGCGGAAGGTGAAACGCCAATTTGCATTCACGAAAGGCTAAAAAATGTATATGGTGATGCAACGGTGAATGTCAGCACTGTTAGACGATGGGTTCGTCGCTGTAACGAAGCTGAAGGGCAAACACCATTGGCAGATGAAAAGCGAAGCGGCAGGCCGGTGACTGCAGTGACTCCATGCAACATTCAGCGAGTCGATGACATCATTCCTGGTGATCGCCGGGTAACAACAGGTGAATTGTGTCGCATTACCTCCCTCAGTAAAGGCAGTGTGATGACGATTATTCAACAACTGGGTTACTCAAAAGTTTGTTCACGTTGGGTACCAACAACGTTAACCGCCCAAAACAAAGAAACAAGGAAAACAATAGCCTCCGAACACTTGCAGCGCTTCAATTTGGAGGGAGAGGAGTTTCTGGAAAAAGTTGTTACTGGAGACGTAACATGGGTTCATTTTTTTGAAGCTGAATCGAAGAGGCAGTCAATGAAATGGTATCACACAACGTCACCGAAGGAAAAAAAAATTCAAAACTCAGCGGTCGGCAGGGAAAGTTATGGCGACAGTGTTTTGGGATGCAGAGGGTGCGCTTATGATTGATTTTTTGGAGCAGGGATGTACAATAAATTCTGTCCAATACGTCAGAAATCTCAAAAAGCTGAAAGCAGGTCTTCGCCGAGTTCGCTCAACAAAAACTATTGCGGATGTTCTTCTTTTGCATGACAATGCAAGACCACACACTAGCCGTTACACCACTGCAGAAATTGAGAAATTGGGATGGCAAGTCTTACAGCCCTGACTTGGCACCATCACACTTCCATCTGTTCGGGCCACTAAAGGAAGCTCATCGTGGGATTCATTTTGAAGATGAGGAGGCTGTGAAAACGTCCGTGCGCCAATGGCTTAGCAAGCAAGACCATGTGCTATACCACACTGGAATACATGTCCTAGTTAAAAGGTGGATCAAAACTGTGGAAAAGGATGAAGATTATATTGAATAGTGACAAATTAATCATCAATATTGTTGTTTTCAAGCTATGTAAATTGCATTCAATTTTCTTGGCAGTCAAAAGAGAAATGAAATAGGAGGCATTACTTTTTGACCCACCCTCGTATATATAATATAAATAATATGAATTATACCTTTAAACTTGTACAACTGCACTGAAGTAAATTAAGTTACTACAGGGCAATTTGTGGAAGCGTGTCGGAAGGAATATAAAACAAAACTTGTTTACGTAAGCCTATCGAACATACATGGCGAGTCAGTCATGTGCAATCATGTCTTCTGGACACCAACATCGGCAGGAGCGAGAAATCATATACGGCGTAATGGAATATTGTAACAAGGAGAAAGAAGAGGGAACCAAAGTCCCCTTGAGTCAAGTGAAAAACGTACGGCTGCAATGGTAATTTACATTTGAGTATATAATAATTACTTGGTTAGCCTTTCATAACAGACACACAGCTCCAAAGTGCTCTATTATGTTTCGTCCTTACTGTACGCCAAGTTAGCTCTTCTACAAACAAGATAACGAGCGAATACGGCGCTGTCACTGAAGGTCAATAGCCTTCAATGCTCTGCTATGTAGTACCACCAACGTTTATTAAAAAATTATACCTTTGTGTTCACGTCATATACAATTAGACGTACTACTGGTAAAAAAAGTACTTAAAATTGCGTATGTTTTACCCAGACAGAAAGTAGCATACCTGAGAGTAAACTCCGCGATGAGGGCAAGTACAGTTCGGCCGTTCTATCTCCGGCTCTGACATTTCTCGAGAGGGGGAAGCAGGCTGTTGCCAGTTCTTTAGCGGGAATTTCAAGCAGAGGAACAATGCGTATTTTAAATATTTCATGTATTTGCATATTTCACGAACCAGTAGCCATATTATTATAATAGCGATAATAATAGGACTTACGAACATTAAACCTCGGAATTCACGCACGAAAAATATACCAAAGAAAGTTCACCAAAGCAAGCCGCTAAAACCACGTGGCTCAAACAAATTTAACCTGGCAACACGGTGTTGGGTTCGGGAGCCACGCCTACCAGCGACAATGCTGATTGGCGCTAGCAGACAGTTTTAACTTCCTGACCACGACACCGGATGTAGGGACTCCCAGTACGACCAACAGATGCAGTTAGTGTGTGTGTGAAAGGTGTGAATGAAATATTGGAATAGAGTGGTGTTGTAATAAATATCTTGCATTATGATAAAATTGTAAATTGTATTTCAGTATTTTAAAGTTAATATAGTCCTATATTTTCATTCTAAAGATAATTTTGAGGATATGTTTTCAATTGTTCATTACTGTATGTTGGTACTATTAGGTTTCCCCTTCCACCTTTTACAGTCGCAAAACGTCAGAGCCGGAGATACAACGGCCGAACAGTATATCTTTCACAAGATTAAAATAGCATAACAGTAAAAGTAAAAGATGATGTCTTAAAGTTAAGTGTTGGAGCACATCATCATAATCATGTCCTTCTCTCGACAAAGTATTCCAAAACGCTTCCACAGGTCACTTCTTCCAGTTTTACGCCTTTAATTGACAAACTCTTTAATTTTAATAATATATTACTCTGAAAAGGAATATCACCTAGACTGCGACAACAACGCCAGTGTTGCAGTTCAACCGGGTCTTGGAACAGTTCAGAACACGCCAACTCGTTCAGTGTATCATACCGCATAGACTGAGAGCTCAACACCGCTTGAACTCAAATCTCCCATAAGAATTCATTTACGAGGCATGAATGATTCATCTCAATGACTGGGTGGTATAAATGGCGGCAAAGTGTGAGAAGCAGTGAGTTGCAGTTGTGTAGTTGTGCGAGTTGTGTGATATGCCGCAATGGAATCTCTTATTTATTTACGTACAGCGATGCAACGAGACTACCTTGAGGACTGCTGTTTGTCAATGTCATGTCATTTTGCTGCTGTAAGGGTTGTACAAAACTTCTATTTACTGCAATAAAGAGTGTTTTAAAGTTTTGCAAACAAGACTTTTGATTCTACCAACCAAGGAAGTCACAATATTGAACTTATAAACCTTAATCAAAATTAATAAGAAAATCAAAATCAAAAATAAATAAGTTTTCTATGTAAAGGGGGGTTTGGGTTGCTGAGATTTTCCTTAATAACTTCGTGTTGCCCACCTCGGTAGCGTTTTGGCAGCGTGTCTGTCTCACGTTCAAGAGGTCCCGAGTTCGAATCTCGGTTAGGGTGAGTTACCTGGATTAGGTTTCTTCCGGGGTTTTCCCTTATCCTAAAAGACGAATGTCGGGTGCGTCTAAGCTCTACGGACCCTGGACTCAAGTCAGCATCATTTCGCCCATTCCATTCATCGTCCGATATGACTTAACGTTGGAGGACGTAAATTACCCCAAAAAAAACTTCGTGTCACACCCCTGGAAAATGCACTTATATATCAAGTTTAGTATTTAACCAACATGCTGCTTTTGAGTATGGCTATGCCACACACACACACACACACACACACACACACACACACACACACACACGGCCGCGCCGTGGCTCAGTGGTTAGACAGCTTGGCTCTCACCAAGGCGGCCCGGGTTCGATCCCAGGCGATCGAGAGAGATTTGTGATGGACAACACGGCACTGGGGCGGGTTTTCTCCGGGATCTCCGGTTTCCCCCGCCATCTCATTCCACCGGTACTCCATCTTCATCTCATGTATCATCAGTGTCATCGCCTCCGGTGCCGTATGTAATAAAAGCGGGCCCTAAACACATTTCATTTCACACACACATACACACACAGCCCGCCTCGGTAGCGCAGATGGTAGCGTGTCTGCCTCACGTTCAAGAGGTGCCGAGTTCGAATCTCGGTCAGGATGAATTACCTGAATAAGGTTTTTTCCAGGGTTTTCCCTTATCCTTCAAGACGAATGTCGGGTAGCTCTAAGCTCCATGGAACCTGGACTCATTTGAGCATCATTTCACCCAATTCATTCACCGTCCGATATGGCTTAACGTTGGAGGACGTAAATTACAAAACATAACAAAAAACCATTCTCTCTCTCTCTCTCTCTCTCTCTCTCTCTCTCTCTCTCTCTCTCTCTCTCTCTCTCTCTCTCTCTCTCTCTCTCTCTCCTCCTCCTTTTGCTTTTCAAAAATTCTTATACGAACTATTCTTAAAATAGTTATTATTCTAGCTACTTATTGATATAAATAAACTCTTTGCGACTATATGAAAAAAAATGAATTCCATTTGAGAAATATATAAATATTTTAAAATTCAAACCAATGATAAAAGGTTGCAGGTTCAAACCTGGGCCACACCGATGGTTTTTAAATGTGCTTAAAAGCAACAGCCCCATCTGTAAAATTGGTGGCGCACTAAAGAAATCCGAGATTAAAGTCTAGCACACTATATAATACTGGCAAGTGATAGAGTTGTTACAAAACAAAATATTTTATTTAATAACAATTAATACCTCGGAAATAGTACACTCTAACAACTACCTACAGTAGCGCTCGTGTTTTGACTAAGCCTGATTGGTTTCTAATGTTGGCAGTACTTACACAAACGACCCAATTGTACTGTACGTACAAGGGTACAAGTGGCTGGTAGTGTGTACTACAACACAGCAAAGTCAACACGTCCAGGTAAGTGTCGTAAATGGAGCAATAACAGCACGGCTGGCTCAAAAGTCTGTGACAAAACTTGTTTAGATTTTCCTTTCAACGTTTTACTACGCATGTGTTTCAGACGAATTGTGAATCATTCACTAAATATGTCACCACCTCAACGTAAAAAATATTCTGTACAGTTCCGGGAGGCTGTAATACGTGCTTTACAATAAGGAAAATCACAAGCAGAAGTCGGTCGTAATTTTCATCTCTCTAGATAACTTTTATCTGTCTGGAACAAACATTACCAGGTCCGTGGTCATTATACAACAAATCACAACAGTATCTAGAAAAATAACCGAAATAATAGATAGGATAATCAGTATCAGATTTTTTTAAGGTCTGCACGATCTGAGGCGGAATTACGGCGTATATATCCATTTATCTAATGTAAAACGAAGATTAAAGGATGTACATCTGCCAGCTCATTGCCTGTGCTAGAAACTCATTAGTCCTGGAAACAGACGACAGAGAGTTGCTACGCAAAAGAACGTCAATGGACAGACCAAGAATGGTCAAGAGTATTATGCTGTAATGATAGAGAAATTTGATATCTTCTGATGGTATTCAATATGTTCGTCGACCTAGAGGTGCAAGATGCAATCCACGCTACCAAGTTCCGACTCTAAAAATGGAGGCGGAAATGTCATGCTTCTCCACTCAGAGTGAAGTACCTTTAGTGCATATAGAATGTATAGTGCGATCCATATAAACCTGAACCATTTCAACAAGCCATAACTTTTGAACCAATAATAGGACACACGTGCAACTTTGGCAGAATATAATACACAATTGGGAGATTACATTACACTATTTACATCTCAGAGAAAATGTTGGAAGTGTCCTCCACCAGCATCTATACGTGTTTGTACTCGTCTCACCATATTCTCTGAAGTTTTACGGAGAGTATCCTCGCCAATGTTACTTATTTCGGTTCGAATGGATTCCTTGAGAACTTCAGTTGTCCGTGGCCTATTCTTGTACACTGTATTTTTTAGATAACCCCACAAGAAAAATTCCGATGAGGTTAGGTCAAGGGATCTGGCAGCCACAGACCTTTTGAGATTATTCGATTATCAAAGAAACTGGTTACAAGTTCCATGGTGTCATTAGATGTATGGCATGTTGTTCCATCTTGCTGGAAATAACCTCTCAATTCAATATCATTTCCGTAAAACTTCAGAGAATATGTGAGACGAGTACAAACATGTATAGATGCTGGTGGAGGACACTTCCAACATTTTCTCTGAGATGTAAATAGTGTAATGTAATCTCCCAATTGTGTATTATATTCTCCCAAAGTTACACGTGTGTCCTTGGTTCAAAAGTTATGGCCTGTTGAAATGGTTCAGGTTTATATGGATCGCACTGTATAAAGTAGGATCCTTGTTACAGGAAGAAAATGGATAAACACATGCTACCATATGCTAAACCAAAATATACCCCAAAAATGGTGTTTTCAGCAAGATAATGATTACATCATTCTCAATGTTTAATGGACTGTGTTCAACAACAAAATGTTTTGCCATGGCCAAGTCAAAATCCAGACTTGAACCTGATCGAACATATGTGGAAGGTGTTGGACAGATGTGTCAGAACAAGAGAATTTTCCTATAAGATGGAATCTTTCAACATGTTGAAATGTAAATGACAAAAGAAACCCTCAGGCTACAATTGAAACCCTTGTGGCTTCCATGCCACCAATATCTGAGGCTGTTATAAAAGCAAAGAGTTATGTAACGAAATATTAGTTCCCATGTTCTGAAAAAGCATGTTTAGTATTATTTTTCTGTACAAACACTTAGGAACTGTGGATTTATGTACAATGCACTATCCCAGAAGTGTTATTTTAAATTTATGTATATACTGTCGCCTATAGTTTAGGTTACCTATTGTACAAGAGGCCAATCAATGCCATAAATAAAGAAATGTTGAGAAAACATTTTGTAAAAACACTTGGAGACACTACTATATATATGTACTTTGTCTTAATGAGATTTTTGCTTGCTAGGTAGTACAATTTTTTGTTTTTATAATTTACCAATTATGCAAAAGACATTCAGAATGAAGAGCACATCCAAGCTATTATTTTACAAAAAAATTACAGATTTAATTTATCATGCAATAATCTTAAAACATGGTTTTCTTAATCAAAATCATTATCAGTCATTTTGGAGAAAATTAGCTCCTCTATTTACTACAGATTAGAAGAGAAAGTAAACTGACTCAGAAAAGGCACTTAAGAAATGGGGTCCTAAATCAAACAATATTCAGTTAATAACTCAGGATGCAGACCGTTTCTACCTTGGACAAATAATCAAATTACCATTTTTATAGCAGCAACTTGTTCATTTGATGAAAACCGATAATGTTGGGCAGTCATTAAGCGAGAATTTAAATTGTAGTACATATTCCATGTACAAGTTTCTGAAACTAATATTTGCAGATATGTCACAAGTATCTCACCTACATAAAGTCCATCTTATGTTGAGTCTGATGGATGTAGTTTGTACAGATTAAAGAAAATATATTACATTCCCATTTTTTCTCTGTTACACTTTGATGTGGTTTCTATAAACTGTTCTTTCAACAGCTTATTTTTTTATCTGGTTCATATTAATCAAGATAAACCTTTGCAGGAATAGTTCCATTCAGTTAATTGATGGAAATTAATCATTTCTTCATAGATAGAGTAAACATGAAAAATTCAATGCCATGGCCAGGATTTGAACCACAGATCTCCTGGTTTCGTCCAGTCAAATACAAGTCAAATGGAGAATTTAATGTCATGACGGCAAGTTGGCCATGATAGCTCAATGGGTAAAGGCGACTGGACAGAAACCAGGGGATCCGTGGTTCAAATCCCAGCCATGGCATTGAATTTTTTACGGTGACTCTATAGTTCCATTCAGATTTCACTGAAGACAGAGGATAGAGAAACTGAAAGCTTTGTCGTATGTATCAAAACCAGCTCACTGTATGATGGCCTAGAAATTCCATATGCTATCACAGCATGGGGAAAAATAACTGTAAAATCCTTTAAATAAATGACGAATTAATGACAATTCAAATCAATAACAATGATTATCTTGAAAACAGCTAATACTACAAAGTTACCTGCAATAAATTGAATGTTTTAAAGAGATCTATGGGCCCCAAACCACATATTTTTACTAAAATCTTGATTTATTTTATCTAGGTGGAACACATCTTTTCTACCTGCTATGAATGTGGCAGAGAAGATAAGTTACTCTTGACTCCCTTTGCAGTCGAGTATTCAGCATTCTGGCTTCCCAACCCAGAAGTTTTGGTTTCGACTCTCAGCTGGGGTTAACCAGAATTTTAGTCAAATTAACCTTAGAGAATCCAGAAGTATAATGTGGAAGTGAATGTGTGTTTAATGTAGAAATTATATAAAGTAATCAAGAAACTACAGTTTAAAAAGCAATAGCATCATCAGCTGTTTCAGTCAAAGCCAGACTTAAAGGGAGCTATACAAAATTAAATAGGACAATGTCTTTTAAGCCATCGCTCATTGGGAAGGGGCAATGGAGGGTACAAGGAGATCAGTGAAATAAGGCATTGCTAACGCTGTATTAGTGTGGAAAAAATCTCCAGCCTATTCTAATGAGCTGTAAATTGTATATAAATTGTAATTTGAAACATATATGTTCATCCCATTTAAAAACCAGTATTTGGCAAGCCCATTCTTAACTAATACTGGAAAAATGCTAAGCCAATTTCCAAGACTGAAGAAAGTCGTTACTTTGAGCCAATGTTTACAAATTTAATTTATTGTGGACCAATTGCTACCAATATATTAACATCTAACATTAAAGACCCTGAGTTAAAAAATGCGACTCATCTAAAATTTAATAATTATTAAAGACCCTGATTAAATTGACAGAAAAAGATGCAGAAGTTAAACAATGAATATCTTTCTGCTTTGTAAGGTATACCCACAACACTAAGATCTGACAAGAATGTTGAATTTGTTATCCCCAAAAATATGGAGATTAATTAAAATGCATATGAAAAGTTTTAAGATAAAAAGTGAGTACTTCAACAGCCCATAACCTTTTCTGCATTTCCTTTTAAAACAGTTTCTTTTGCAGCAAAATCATCATATGTTAACAAAATACTCTCATCTTGTTACTATTGAACTTGCATAGAAGTAGCTGTGAACCGAAATGCACAAGTGTAATCTGCAACAACCTATTATTTGAATACTGTTCATATAAACACAACACATATACCTAGATGTCACCACCCTAACTCTGAACTAGACTTAAAAATCATATGACCTGATCATTTTACTGTTGGCAGTTCTTCAGTTCTGAACTACATGAAGGAAGTGCAAATTAACCAGGAACAACAAATAATGCATTTTGTTGACTTTCTTTATAACAGCTGGTCATATCAGATTTAAAATATGTTATATTCACACAAGCACTCTTCTGCTTGCTATTCTTACACTGTGTTTATTCTTCTATTCACTTCTTGCTGAAGGAAATGAACTTTCATTTCATTGCATATATTAGGCAAAAGTGACGGTAACAAGTTTTTAAAAAGTGGGTTGTATGTGTTCACTTGAAATGTTCATATTCTTTGTAAGACCATGAAACAAATAGCAACTTAATCTTGAAAAGTACAAATACTTGAAAATTCAAACCAATAACAAAAGAACATCTTAGAAATTGGCAGATACCTCAAAAATGTTACCATAAAACAGACAAGATATACATTTCTTGATAATAAGATCTTTTCCATATCTAATATATCATGTAAATATCGTAACTACAGTGAACAAGTAGAAGAGGGTCGAAGGAAACTACAAGGAAAATGCTTATGGAATATCTTAAAGCAACCACAATTAGAAAATATGTCTCAGATAATATCTGCTAAAATGTTTGAGGAATATATGACCAACAAGAGTTAAAGAAATAAAAGAATATTGCAACCTTCGAGAAAGGAATATTGTTTAAGAGATTGTAGGAAGGAAATATTAAGACCAGGAGAAACTGAAGAGACAATTACCAGACTTGAGGAGATCTAATTTAAGACATACGACTGATGAATAGGAGACACCAGTTATGGACATTGGAAGGAAGAGCACAAGTCATAGAAAGAATCAACGGACAGGTACAAATGATTATATAGAAGAGGAAAGATGATAACCCGGATATCTGGAACTGACGAACCAGCTCCATCTACTGATGCCAGTCTCTTTACGAGATGGATACCAGTAGGAGGAAGCTTTGGATACCAGTTACAGAAGAGGAAATTTTAAAATTGTAGAAAACACTCTTTCATAAATTGTAATACTAATTAAAGCTGTAGTAGAAACATAGATTTGAATTATATTGTGGAAGTAGAAGTAAAGTTGAATAAAGACTGTTTTTAGATAGATTAGATGAGTAGATTTGTAAGGTTACTGGAATCCAGTAATCTGTAGGTTTAGTTAAGGTAGCAAGTAGATTATATCTGCAAAATTTGTAAAATATTTTATGTAGTTTGATTTGAAAATTGAATAAAGGTAAAAATTAAGTTGCATAATAAGTCCTGGGATAAATTCCAGAAACCGGGCTATTAGATATACAGATTTTATTTTATTTTAAATATCATAACTATGATATTTTAATCCAGATCAAAAGTAATAGACATTCCTCCATCCAAGGAGTTCTTCAAAATCTTTGTGTCGCATCATTGGAGCATGCTGATTCCAATACACATACACCGACTTCTTCTAAAAATACTTCTTTTGTATTCCAGTAGTCCCAAATTATGCATTTCCATTATATCAGTATCAAATTTTTGGATGAAAAATACAATAATTCCTTTAATTAATACAATGAGAAGGAGAGAGCAAAGACTGAAAAATGATTAAAATTCCACAGATAATTTTGATGAGAACTTATAATTTGCACAATTTTAGTATTTCTTAATATACCATGGAATGAACCAAAAGTATTGTATTTCACACAAAAATCCATACTGTGATTACCCTAGAGACATACCTGTGGCATCCCTGAATAAGACAAAAATAATTATGGGTGTGTCTCAAACAAAAAAATTGAATTGGCATATATATTTAGTATTTCAGGTTAGTATCTTCCCAGGTAGCAATAGTAAGACTTTATTAGATTTTTTTCAAAAACAGTTTTACTTATTTTGATGGAAAAATTCCATGTTTTTGATATTTAAATGTAAATGCACATCTTCAATTTCCTATGTATGGCTCATGAAGTCCTCTTTATTCTGAGTAAACATATTTTTTTAATATACAGGTAAACCACAAAAGATGAAAATCAACAACATAAAGACAAAATTTACAATGTAAAGATTTATTTCACATTAATTACTTTTATCTTTTATTAAATATTTCCAAGGTATTTGATATTAATCTGAACTGTCCATTAATTACACTTTTTGTAAAGCTGTTATTCATTCGTCTCTCTTATAATATTATGGAAGAAGAACATTATATATCAAAACCTGAAAATAATAACTTGCTTGTAAAGATTTGATTATCATTTCAACTTCCTCTATCTCATTGTATCTAAAGTTATAAATGAAATCATTTGTGCAAAGTTTCTCTTTTAATATGAACTAGAAATAAGAATACAATTTTAAGCATAGTTTTGAAGAATGGATAGAGAAAATCAAGGAGTTTTTTAATGACAATATTGTGACACCCCTGACTTATATGCTTATTTGCCTCTAGTGTATCTGCAATGTTTCAAGACTAGATAAACTCACACTCCGTAAGTCATACATATTTTGTGAACAAACTGTTATGCTTGCTGCAATCAACAATTTTATCTTCAAACATCACTGCCTGAATAGCTTCAAGCCTGTTGCACAGTTGTATGTATTTATGCGGAAATACATAATAAAATAGGTTAAAACTGGTTTCCATTCCTGCTTTCATATTTCTTGTTCAATCAAAATGGGAAATTTTTGTTTCAATATCTAAATTGCACACTCTTAGTTTAAACAAACAAAAATATGTATATAAATAACTTGTGGTTATCTATAACTATTAGGCAACCCTAATCAAAATTAAATCTTCAAGAAGCATTTAAAGTCAGTTTTATATACTCTCTCATATTCTAGAAGAACATTTATTTAAAGAAAAATTCTTTAAAACCTTATTCAATGGGTAAATATTGAATACATAAGCTAGACTACATGTGGTGGTAACTTACACGTATTATTGACCTACTATAATACGTATTGCACAGTTCACTCTTGAAATGGTACTGGTCTACAAATGATCATTTTTTGTTAAATAATGTAAAATGAAGAAGAAAATAGCATTATTGTTAGTGGGTTTATTATTAATCATAATACATATTACATCACTGTATGATACATTCAATGTTCCTGAACTCTGCTTACGATGGAACCAAACAAACACAATGTGCCTCATTTTGTGCAGTGAGATTTGTTGTTATATGATAATCAAATACTGGTGAAAAATAAAACACATGAACAAAATTTCATTCAAAAATTAAGTTTTTTCAATATTAAGTTTTCTGCAATGTAGTTGTCCAGAATTAAAATGTATGTATGGAGCAATGAACTCTGCTATGTATAAACATAAAAAGTTTCCATGAAATGCAATTATTGGTATAGTAAACACTTTACTAGATTGATATGAATATGCACAGTAAAACTGTACTTCTAGGATCAGTATTGTTAATAATTTCGAAACTGAGACATGTCAAAAACAGTAATTGTTTCACCTTAAATGTTAGTAACTATATAACGCGGATTACAATATAAACTTTTCTGTACATCTAGTTGCAAAGAAAAGATAGTGCAAATGCTGACAAATGTTTTAGAATATAAATGAATGTTTTAATTTCTCACATGTTTCTTTTAAACAATTGGTTGCCCCAAACGTAGGATTATCTTAATACAAGTGTGACTTCCTTAACCTACTGAGGAGGGGGAAATGCCTACACTATTTTAATGTGTTTTTCATAACTACGAAACATTCACTTGACAGATTAACAGTACATGTGCTATTTATACACTTCAAAACTGTCAGTACAAAGAGGGTTGCCGGTCTTACCCATTTGCGCTAATAGAATGCTATTTACCTAAGAATTTAACTCTGAACTGTGATACGAAAAATTCATCATTGAATGCAGCATGTCAAACATCCTCTCACAAATAAGTGTTAATAACAAGAAATGTCAAAAATTGTGTTGGATGCAAGTACACAAGCAAACGGAAAGTTTCGGGTAATAATAACTGTAAACAGCGACTATGAACACTGAATAGAATACTCACATTTTAGTGTAATTAAGTAAAATTGCCTCTGTTGTTAGGTTCACGCCTCGTATTACATTTTTTCCTTTCTTAAATCCACAACTAACCACAAGTCAATAAATAAACTGTGAAACACTTGAATGTAATGTATTACATTTCTGCAGGTGGCAGCACATTATTGGTCAAATATATGTCTGGACAGACACAACGCGCCTGTGTATGGCTTCACTCCAATTTTTATCACCTAGTCGCAGCAAAGTAGCAGTAGCACTGTATTCACTACAGTGTGTTCAGCGAGTTAGAATATAATTGAACAGAAGGGTTATACACCTGATTATAGCGCTACTTGCGAAAACTGTGATCAATGAGCCGCCATATTGTTAAGGATCAAGCAGCCCTTGGAAAGTAATTTGGTAGATGCCACTGCAGAAGATGCTTACTTTAAAACGTCTATATTCTCTTCTACGGTTTATACAAACAGAAATGGTGTATCCATCTCTAAAATTTTAGCATGCAATTATTCTTTATCCATATGATGAATTATGGTTATGACCAATATAAGGCTAAGAATTCCAATAGGAATAACCGGGATAATCGACACTCCCGGTCTTTCGTATAACGTTACATGTTATGCACAGATGTTATGTTACGTTACGCTTTTTTTAATTCCAAAAAGATTATAACTAAACGAAGTAAGCAAAAAAAATCAGCATACTTTACTGTAATTCACATTTAGTACATCATACACTTGTGATCAACAAAATACTACAGGACTATGTTTTAAGTTAAAAGTTTGTTTATTCCCGCAATTTGAATCTTCTCGTTAGCATTTGTTTGTTTTTATTGCCTACATAATGCTTGTTTATATTTCAAGATAAATTAATTAAAAACGATTACTAAGAGTTTGTTGACCATTTCATTCTTGTTACGTCAAGTACTTCTGACCAATAAAATGGTACACAATGAGTTGCGTTAACCAATCATGTTCGCTTATTTCCAAACCTACTCTATATTTCTGCCGTCCTAAGAAGCACACTTTTCTGTTAGCAATTTCCGCGAACAAACCTACAAAACAAAAGCTACTGGTAAGCTACTCTTGTGCAGTCAACTTGTTTGAATGTAATATGGCGTAACATATGGGCAAGAGTATCACTGTCGTCTGTCACGCTTTGTGGAAGTGGGCGCAGAGTAACACAAAAAAGTGTGTTTCTTATGACGAATGCAGTATAGAATATTTTTATCACCTAGCTCTACTATTATCTATACTTCCCTCGTAGATATCTGAGTATGACATTCTGATTTTTAAGCAGTCGATATTTTATGGTATTCATTTCTTCATATCTCTTTAAACTTTCTTCTGATAGCGGCATTGCGATGAAATCTTATGCGAGTTTACATTTTATTTAGATAAATAAGATTAGTGGTGAGTTTATTGATTAAAAAACACGTTTACACTACAGTTTAAATCACATGAATAGCAACTTAATTTATTCCTTTAACACTTAGTTCCATTTTTAAATAAAATACCCATCATTATATTATTAATAAGCCTTCTTTCCCTGATGCAATAATTTAAATAAAACAATAAACATATTGAGCAACGCCGTTGTAGAGTGGTTAGACCGCTGGCCGTTCACCAAGGCAGCCCCGTGTCGGAACCCAGAGGACCTAGGGATCCCAGATTCTGAAATGAAAAAAAAAAAAAAAACTGGGACACTTTGACATTATGTTATGGAAAAGCGAAAGACCAGTTACATATACAACAAGGATAAATAATGAATGCATATATTAGCACAGTACCATTAGCTGAACTTTATTGTATTGAACTTGATCCATGATATCAGATTTCCCTCCATGGCTAATATTAAACACTGTGGCAGAAATTACACTCCACTTCAGATCCAGATCCAGTACTATCAATACTACTCTACTTCAAAAATTAAAATTGCTCTTTAAGAGAATCACTCAATACACACTTGCTTAGGCATCTAAATTTACTTCACAGTTAAAGTAGAAACAAATTAAACCAAATAATAACGTTAGCATCCACGTGTTCACCTTGGAAGCATGCACATAGAATGAAATACAAGCTAATCCGAGTCGTCTAGAACGCAACTTCCACCGATAGTAAACATATGCTTCGGTACCAACATAACAATCAAATAAGGAAATATTTCCCTTTTGATATTTGCCTGATTGTGTGAAAAAACGTATTTCTCCATGCCAAGGAATGCAAGTGCAATTAAATTAGAGATATTTCGTGTATTTAAGATGCAAAAATATTCAGTACTAATAAACCTCTAACAGAAAACCGGGACATTTAGCATCCCGGGTAGAACTTTGTGGGACACCGGGACAATTGAACAAAAAAGGCTAAAATCCGGGACTGTCCCGGTGAAACCGGTACGTCTGGGAGCCCTACCTATGCAGTGGCGGCTCGTGCCGAAAAATAAGAGCGTGCTGCGGGAAGAAGTTTCGAAAAATGAAGTCCATGTGCCGATGTTTCTTCATGATATAAACAGAATTTCTACTTCCTTTCGGTTTTTGCTCAAGTTTTAGATCCGGTGTTGGTCACCCTAACATTTTTATGCTAACCCTTTCTTCTAATGCTCTCCTTGAAAGGGGAGTTTACAGAAGTTCATTAACCGTGTTCATTATTTATTGGTTAAAGTTTTCGTAATATCAAATTACTCATATACTGAATAAAGTGAATTTATACACATTTCACACTCACACATAAAATAAAGAAACGGATATCAGCCAACGAATAACGTTACACAAAGGAATATTTGGATACAATGCAAACATGCGAACCAAATGCATTTGTTATGGTCGCGGGAATGGAGTATCGTGCCAGTATGATAGGTGTATCACAAACAATCTGTCCTGCGATTTAATAACCATTATGTATTGGATCTGTTTACGTAAGTAGGATGAAGTTAGTTTCTAGAACTAAAATATAAAGCAATGATAGATTTTTAAATGATTTTCAATGCATATTCAAGTTCTACAGCTATAACTATGAATGTTGGTGGCCCTGCTTCACCGTACAGCGAATGATCACCACTCAACACTCAGCTGCAGCACGCATTTGTGCGAAAATCTAGGGAACTTTTGGTATCAGGGAGGCAAGAAGGGTAGTTTGTACGCATGCGCAATAATTGATTACCGAGCTTGCTGGCTCTCAGCACGCTGACGTCGCGGATGCGCTCCATTAGTTCCGCAAGTGTTTTCCATGCATCAAGAGTCGTACTGGGACGGACGGAGTACTTGAAGTGAATTAAAAGGAATAAATAGCTCCTAAAGGAGACACTGACTTGGGAGGAGGGTTTAAGTTCTCAGTACGGCAAGGGTAAAATGGAATTGGAAATTGACAAACAGAGACATTGTACTGCGAAGCATTATGAAAATAGAAATGCGACTGAGAAGTCAGTTTAAATTCCCGCGTGATCACAACTCAAAAGTTTGCACCGTTTGTATATTTACCTCCCTGAGAGTGACATCAAGCTTCTGGAATGCTGAATGCTTCTTTTTGTACCTACAGTAGATGTATACAGAGCGTCGAAATGTTTATTTTTGAAATGCACCCAGATTTGTAGCCCACGTGTTATGTTTGCATTTCTTTCTTACAGTATCAAGCAGTAACGTTGACGATTCATTAGCATTTCTGTTTGTAACGAAGAGTTTCATACGTTCATTGATAAATATGCCTATATTAATCAGTTACCTACTTTTTCTATCCATTCTTCACCAATTATTCTTATAGACGCTTATTCTTTTACTTCATAACACTTGTAGAAATTTGGATGGAGTCAGACTGAAAAATTCAATGTCATAGCCGGGATTTTAGCTGTGGATCTCCCGGTCTCCGTCCGGTTGCTCTTAATCACTGAGCTACCATAGCAACATGCCAGCACGACATTAAATTCTTCAACTGACTGATAATTTTTCAGTCTGACTCTCCTATCCAAACCTTAGCCTACATACGGCTACTGTGAAAGAATGATTAACTGCCATCAATTAAATAAATAGTGGTAGAACTATGAAGCCTGGGAATTATAGTATGGCAAGTCGAAACAAACTGTACTTATCACAGTGTATATGAGAACCCCTAGTGATTTACCTGGAAAATACAAGACGGTTGGAGAATTTAATGTTATACTGGTATGTGTCCATGGTAGATCAGTGGTTAAGAGCAACAGGACGGGGACTGGGAGATACATGGTTATCTACCTACCTTGATCTACACACGGCTAGTGTGAAAGAACAATTAATTTCCATTTGAGAAATTGTTTTATTACATATTTCCTGCTGTTAGGTTTAGTGGGAATGGCGCAAAACAGCCAGATCTTTTATGGTGCTTTTTGTAATTCATTCTCTTTGCATGACAATATTAAGAGAAAATAAAAATCACAAATTTCCATTTTAGAGAAGTGTAGAAGTTTATCGCACGTACACGGTGAGTACAGTGTACTACATGGCAAAGCGAGAAGACGTATCGACAAAAATTCGCAACACAGAGATGTTTACCTAAGCTTATCGCACGTACACGGTGAGTACAGTGTACTACATGGCAAAGTGAGAAAGCGTATCGGAAAAAATTCTCAACACAGAGTTGTTTACCTAAGATTATCGCACATACACGGCGAGTCCAGTGTACTACATGGCAAAGCCAGAAGGCGTATCGGAAAAAATTCGCAACACAGAGATGTTTACCTCAGCTTATCGCACATACACGGCGAGTCCAGTGTACTACATGGCAAAGTGAGAAGGCGTATCGGAAAAAATTCGCAATACAGAGATGTTTACCTCAGCTTATCGCACATACACAGCGAGTGCAGTGTATGTATAGTCTGTTCAGATGTAATCATGTCTTCGGGACAGCAATGTGTCATGCATCGACAGGCGCGAGAAGTCATATCATATAGGCACACTCAGTTTCCAATCGCTCTATTTGTGTTCCGTAACTTAGCGTACATCAACTTACTAATATTTCAATCTTCTAATCTACCAAATAAACCGATAAGAGACGATAACAGCGCTGGTCACCTGAAGGTCGATACGCCTCAACTCTCTGTCGAGCATCTGCCATAGAAGGATTAAGTGTATTGTCCCATCACTACCGCCTTTGTTCTTTTTTTTTTCCGAGATTCTTTTAGAAGAACTCTATCTGGACTACGGAACTGTATAAGAAAGCGCTGAAGCAGCAGTGGAGTCTGTAAGTTGATCAGGAGTGAGTTAGTGAAACTCAGTCAGATGAACGCGTCGTTCTGTAAGCGTTGAGTAGCTTCGAAGGAGTGCGATTTGAAGCAAAGAGGCAAAAGTAACATTGGTGCTATGGAAATCTTTATGAAATGAGCAGTAGTAAAAGGGGGGGCGGATCCTGTGCTTTAACAAGATGCCAATATTTGCGAAATAAGGTTTTATCTATCTAGTTTTTATTTTTGTTGTAATTTTACGTCCTCCAACGTTAAATCATATCGGACGGTGAATGGAATGGTTGAAATGATGCTCAAATGAGTCCGGAGTCCATAGAGCTTAGAGTTACCTGACATTCGTTTTTCAAGATAAGGGAAAACCCCGTAAAAACCTTATCCAGGTAACTCATCCTGACCGAGATTCGAACTCGGGACCTCTTGAATGTGAGGCAGACTCGCTACCACCACACTACCAAGGTGGGCTGTTTACCAGTTATGCATTAGTAATTTGAACAGAGATGACTTCAAAGACTTTTACCAGAAGATTCAATATTTTTGTTTCATTTGACATGAAAATCTCTTGAAATATATTTTAATCAATTTCTGAGAAGATAAACATTTTCAAAGTTTTCCATTAAAGAGTAACTTGCAGGGGTCAATTTTTCTGAACATTTTTGTATCACGTCCTTGGAAAATCTGAACTTAATACCTACTTCTGTAGTTCACTGACTTTTTGTTTGTGAGTTATGCTGTTCACACACACCTATACATGAACCTTTTCCTGAAATGTACCTTTTGGGGATTCAGAGGGCCTCAGAACATGAGTTTCTGTTGAAATCAAATGTTTGGGTGTAATACAGTACTTCCTCTGCACTATGTACATATATACTGTGACTTTGTCCAATTTTCTGTGTAACTTCACTTGATTCACAGTTCCTTCATTAGTATGAACTACTTCAATTTTCCCTGGCTCTTCACTTTCATCACAATGTATGAAACACACACAATGTAGCATCTTCTTTGATCCAGTGCACTTTCTGGGATATAAGACATCTATAATCTCTTGGGGAAGCAGCACTCATATGTATTTGACAACTGTCATCACTTTAAGTTGCACTAGAAATACACTAACAATTATACCGACTAATTGGTTCACTCATGAACACTGGCTTAGAGAGCAGCTGGAATTTACCACAGAGCTCCAGAATATTCAAGAAATAGGGAGAAAGGAACCTTCTAGAACATCCTAGATATCTCTCTTTAGCACTTCAGGTATTTACGTGGCATAAATAGTTATCTCCTTTATCTTCACAATAACCAGGGTCTCTAGCTGCATTACAGTTTGTAGTAGGGAAAGCTTGTTGCCAAAAGACAATACCAATGAATTAAGGCTGCTAAATTTATGTTGTAAAAGTAAATATAGACTTAATACTGACTGAGCTACAAATACAGGAATTTTCTTATACTTTTAGTCTCATGTCTGTAATAATGTCTCTCTTGGAACCATTATATTACACTTTAAGATTGACTATTAATACAAACATCCTGCGCCATGGCGTAGAGTGCTAGAGCATTGTGCTTTGGTCCCCTGCCACAGAATGTATTCGAGACTGATGCCACCCCAGGGGGCTGCAGATTTTAAGTCTTGGGTATAGAACCAGTGCCCACTCAGCATCTTGAGGAAATTAAGGAGCTACACTAGGTAGCGAAACCTGGTCTAAGAAGTGTAGCAGATGTTTTATGTTGTTCTTGTGGCATCTACTAGCATGTGTTTCGGTGTGATGGTTTGAATGCAACATTCAAAACATCCATAGAGTAAGAAAATCACTTGACCTTATAAAATACTATTGCGTGCATTAACTTTCTTTTAAACAAACGACTAGCAGAGATTACATTCTTGCTATGCTAAACAAATGAGCGACAGTGTAATATAAAATTCTTCTGCATGTAACCATCGCTGAACGCGGACATGTGTAAGTGTCTGTCTGAAATCTTGCAGATCTTTTCATTAATGCATTTCATATTCATGGTTTTTGTGTGTCCGCAAGTATATTAAATAGCTAATGCATCAGGCATTCTTTAAGAACGGACAACTTTATGATTATTTGCAAAGTATAGGAGAAAGTTGATTCAATAATTTTAATTGAAAACTGAATTGTATCAACTAAAAGAAGAATGATTTTGTAAAGTGTTCACAATAATTTCAAAATATTGTGTTATAATTAAAATATCAGTTTGCAAAGGAAATAAATAAAATGAAGAGTAATTATTTCATTATCCCAAAAGATTATATTATTTCTCCATTTCAAGACTATGACCCTGGGTGCAGAGATCATCGCTCCAGAGTAGCAGTGGTAAACAATAATTCTACAAGAACTTCACCAAAGGTGAGAATTCCATCATCAAACACCTTCATCACCCAAAATAAACCGCTGTAGAAGTCAGTTTTCTAGCTGGGGAATCCGATCTGCTGACTACATCTCCTTTTTGTATCGGTTGAATGATCGCCCACCTCTGCCTTGCATATGTGAGAATGAGGCCAGCAGTCAGGTTGACAGGCTCAGACCCACTTGGGCTGTTACACCATATGTTTACTGTTTTTTTATTTTATTGAAACAAACTTGGGAATTGCGCATTCATGCCTTAAGAATCATTAACTATTGCGGTTTCCCTTCCATAAAGGAGAAAGCAAAACTCTCATAAGCTGTAATAGAACAGTTGATACCAGGAATAATCATAGGTATAGAATGAATTGCTGAATTAAGCACTCATTTAATATACTTTTATTATTACTGTCTTTATTATATAGCAGTAGAAAAATAGAGAGAATGCCATGTAATTACACTACACATTAGTTAGTAACAATTCAAAATATTTGATAATAATACATATTTTATTCCATTATACAATTAGAAAATCTAGAAACTACAATTATAATGCATTTATATAAAAATACTAACTAGCATCTACAATTAATAAACATAACTACCTAACTACTTATTTTTTTTTTACTATGGCAGTGATAATGTTACACTAAAATGCATTTTTTCTTTTTAACTTTTTCATAACTGTCAATCCTACCATTTTAATACATGCCTCTCCATCTAGGAACTGCAAAGATTGAACACAATAAAAATTTATCTTTCAGCTGCTTACAGAAAAAACTGCTTCAAATAAATAACGGAATATTCTTGCATCAAATTCTATTTGAAGCAAAAGTTCAACTTGAACAGTTCAAGTAAAAATGTAAAATATGTTTTTAAGTACTTATTATTTGAGTAAAGAGACAAAGAGTATTGTGTGCCCAAACTTCAGTTATATTTAATACTCCTAATAAATAAGAAAACATAAAACACGTTCATTCTCTCTGCTGTTCAAAAAATTGTTTAATAATTACACATTCTGGTCATAGTTTCTGAAATTCCTGGCATTTATTCAATACTATGAAAGACATTTTGTGCCAAGTTTGCTTTATTTCTCAAACACTTGCTATCAAAGAACTCATTCTGAAATGGAACATTCTAAATATTCCAGAACTCATTGCTTGTATACGAAGAAGCTGTTGTTAAAAATTTGAAGATTCAAATACAACTATTGTTCTTTTCTTCGGAACTGCTGATTCTAGCTGTGTTTCTTAAAACAAGCTAATCATGATGTAATTTTGCATCAGACGGACCTTCTGGGACAGAAATTTTAAAGATTTTTATAGATACTTAAGGAATCTCATGAAACGTCTTGTTTTATTCAGGCAGAGATGAATTTGTATATAATTTTTTATTAATGTCTTCACTTTTAGCATCTTTAGTAGCTATATATGAACATTTTCATCTACATTAATACAGCTAAAAAAAACATTCTGAAATGTTTGAAAATATGACAGTGTACAACAGATATCTGCCTTTTGATTTTCCATATGCAGAAAGAATAAGAGACTTTAAAATAACTATCACTGATGCAAAGAAGTGGACAAGTATCTGTTAGAAAGCTCTTATGTATTTTGGGGCTATAGATAATACCAATTGAATCCAAAATACAGGAAATAAGCAGTTGACATTCTTTATGTTTACAATGAAGATACAACCTATACTGATTACATAGAAAATGAAGCTAGCTACAGTGAATCGATAAATATTACACAAATATAAATATTTGTAACAAAGGCTTTACTTATCTTAAGAAATTGGTGTTAATACTTCTTTCTAATGGAGATCGATTTCACAAACAAATCGCTTGCGTCCTCAGTCCACAAATAAACTCCGTTGTCAAGGATTCCGGTTACCATGCTATGTTTTTTCATTATTACCAAAATCTGAAAACGAAACAAATTTAAAAACCGAATCAACTGCTGGTATTTCAAAATTCATTATGCAATGTTTATTTTTTAAAATAAATATATTTTCCCAAACCATTAAATCTATGGGACAATTTAATAAATCCTGAAGTTAAATTATTAAAACAATTAAATGGTCCAATAGATTTAATGGTTTGGGAAAATATATTTATTTTAAAAAATAAACTTTGCATAGTGAATTTTGAAATACCAGCAGTTGACTCTGTTTTTAGGTTTGTTTTGTTTTCAGATTTTGGTAATACTAAAAAAACATAACATGGTAACCAGAATCCTTGACTATGAAGTTGACTGATGATGAAAACAATCTGTTTTGGAAATCGATCTCCATTAGAAAGAAGAATTAACACCATTTTCTTAAGATAAGTAAAGCCTTTGTTACAAATATTTATATTTGTGTAATATACAACCTTACTTTTCCATTGTGTTGTATGTAAGTACTAAATATTATACAAAGTACCTATATAGAGATTTCTGCTGTACATACATACTATCATAAAACATTAGCTTTGCAGTATTTGGAAATATGAAGAACAAAAGGCATTATAAAAAGTAAAGTTGCAAAAAGAGCAATGATTTGAGTCTAAGCTATCTGAAACTTAACAGCAGCAGAATATGATTCAATTATAAACATTTAATATAATTCTGAGTCAAACTATACTCAATGTTCCATATAATGCAAGTGTTTACCTAGAACGCATTTTGCTAGGACCTTCCTAACATCCTCAGCTGATGTCAACCTTTGTTATGAAGGTCCTAATGAAATGCGTTCTAGGTAAACACTAGCAATATATGGAGCATCAAGAATAGTTTGACTCAAAATTATATTAATTTTGTGCTTCATTGTATCATAGGCCTTACTCATAGGAATACAAATATATGTTCACAGATTTAATGGAGACATTAAATAGGATGAGTTCTATAATAAAATCGAAATCAACTTAAAGCAGTAATCACATTTTACTTTTGTCAGAGCTGTAGCTATACAAGCTTAAGGAATTTCAGATTTCTTACTTACCTAGAAGCACAGAAAGGTATCATTTTGTATTTTCTGTATTTTCTTTAACTGAAAATGCAGACAAGAGTTCCTGAAATCAATTTCAATTAGAAAGAAGAATTAACACCATTTTCTTAAGATAAGTGAAGTTTTTTGTTACAAATTGTTATATTTGGATAAGCATTCTTATGTTTTACATAAGTCTTTTGCTCTTTTTTTAAATATAGCTGCTTCTCAATGATTTTCATTTACAAACCCTTGTTTATTTAATATTTTCTGCAGAAATCATTGAGACTAATCCAGATTTTACACGAATTTACCCAGCTTTTAAATTTAATTTCAGTACTCTACTATACTGAACATACCCATAGGTGCATTATAATTTTAAGATGATTCAAAATTAGTTGTAAGAACAGAGCTGCAGAGAGTTTTACTGCTTACAGGTCATATTTATGGCACATTCGGTACCTTCAGTTGTCTCGAATTTGCATGAAGTGCTTTGGAGAGATATAGAAAGACAATTTTTTTTTCAAAAAGGAAGTTTAAATAATGTTAATTACAGTTGAACCTCACTTACTCATTATTCACAGTTATATACTATATTTTTAGGTACTGAACTTTGTCCATTAATATTTAGCTCTATTATATTTTGTGTTTATACACATGTTTTGTCATTAATGTCACATTTTTGTCTCTGTGTACAAAACATATTTACTTAATCATTTATACGTTATGTTTCTGGCAGGTTCAGTTACTTTATGTATGGTTCCTGCACACTGTATCACTGTTGCAGGTCAAAAAAATGAGCATGTTGGTTGAGGGATCATATTTTCAAAATGCATTATTGCTGCATGTGTGTTAAAACAGCAATGGAACTTTGACAGTATTTGTACACAGATTTTAAGCATCATAACGTGAAATTTTTTAAGTTTCAAAGTATGCATAACTACTGATATGCATATGCATTATGTTTATTATTTAAGTGTTAAACAACAGTTAATTACTTTTAATAATAATGTAATGAAACAGTTTAAATTTCATTAAAAGCATTTGTCTGCTTTTTTCCTTTTAATTTATACATCATTAGCTCTCTGTGGTTGAAAGTTCATAACTGAAGTTACGCTGTATGTTAATATTTTATGAGTTTCTTTCTGACACACTTATTTTGATGCATTACATATTTAGGTTTTTGTAGTTTTTAATATAAATTCTTCTGTATTAGTAAAAGCATTAGCTTCTTTCTAATAAATTAAATGACTGTTGTCCCTGAGGTTCTAGTTTTTATGGGCCTTTAGAGTTTCCACCTGATCCACGAGCAGCTATGGCTTGTACGTAGGTGTTGCCAGGGTAGTTGCAGAACTCGCAAAAGCCAGGAGGTCCTTGTGGTCCTGGTGCTCCTCGTAATCCTGGTAGTCCTGAAAAATGTGAAAAACAAAATTTAGTCAAGCTACAAAGTTATATTTAGGGTTCAAACTGATGTTACTGTAAATGGCCTACTGTCCAGTAGGAGATAAAATATATTCCCTACAAATCAATGAACATTATTCATCAGAAAATTTTATCGGTTAAGAAGTCCATTAGTTCTTAGGCACTGCTGAAGAGAACAATATACATTACAGAGCACCTGAAAATCTCTAACTGTGCCTTTTTTAAGCTTGTCACTGGCCCTTACATTTTAGAAAGCACAGTTATTGCATTTCTGTTTGGAGTTACACTTTGAAAACATCTCCTTCAATATGAGACAAAAACTGTGCTATCAACAGGAAGGTGTGCTGCCACATTTTCAATAATTAAAACATTCTATGGTCTTCTAGCCAATATATTAGAGATTAGAGATAGATTATTACGTTCTATGAAGGGCAAAGGTCTCCTATACCTAGGTTAGCTGTGCTGACTCCAACATGGTGAGACTTTCCATATTGGGTTTGTGTCAGTTTTCTCTCTTGTTCCTATTTACACTTATTCTCTTGCATTCGCACTAGCCTACTTCTATGCTTGCTCTTGTATTTTGTTGTTTATGGATCTTCACTTCCTTCTGTCTCAAGCTGTTGTAGACTCTTCTGTCCTCTTGTGCAGTGCAGAAGTCTACCCACCTCTGTTGTGGTCTTCCTCTTTGGCATTTTCCTGTGCTTGGGTCCCAAATCATGATCTTGTAGGTCCATCTTGTAGGTCCATATATTATCATCCAGCCTCACGATGTGACATCCCCAATTTCCCTTCAGCTTCTTAACAGCACTATGTCTGTTGTTTATGTCATTTGTGACAATGCAGCTGGAAGTACTGGAAACTTGTGTATATCTGACTCTATTATATGGAAGTCAGACATCGTCTGCCTCAAGTAGGCAGATGAAAACACTACAGATATGGCAGAGGAAAATAAGCGCAAATTACTGGGCATAAAATGGAGAGTTAGAATCTCCAGCCAATATACCATCATAATGTAATGTATGATTACGACTATGGAAACATAAAGAAGGGAGGAATGGATAAGGCAAAGGGACTGCTAGAAACTTTAGGCTAAGGCAGGCTCGTCAAGAGAGATGTGCGAAGGTCCAGATGAACTGGTCACACTGGTAGGCTGCTTAGAGAAAGCTTCCATCTAGCAAAACTGGTAAGAACTAGAACCAGCTGAGGTAGTTTAGTTCTACCCATCAGTGCATAATAAATTCCAAAAAATCTTCTCAACACACAACATAGTTCTTGCACCTCAAAATAGATTCAATATCAAGAATTTGTTAAGAGGGTCTCCCAAAATTCATTACTACAAAAGAAAAACCAGGAATATATGACATCAAATGTGAAATAAAACAGGTTAGTCATTCCATAGATCTTTCCACATGGGAAACAAATCTTCATTAATAAAAATTGTCATATAATCATGAATTTTAAAACTCCACCACCGGACATCTTTGACAAATATATCATGCCATCTACCAATGACATGGAGAAGGAGGAAAACACTACAATTTACACTAGTCAAGACTCAGCTGGTGATGGGAGCAACAGCTCTTGAAACATGTTCTGTGAAAAACAGTGTTAGTGAAGCAATGTGTTACTATCTTCTCGATTCACTTTTATTTTAGTTCAGAGAAGCTGCAATCTGGCAGGACCAAGTAGAACTTTCCAACAAACAAGTACTGCTACATCTGTCTGACAATGGCCGACATTGCACAGCTCTGAAGCTTACCTAAAGCATAAAAAGGGAAGAGAAATGACAGAAAATGACAGAATGAAAATTTGTGAAAGAGGAAAAACCATGCCAGCATTTGTCTTGTCAACCAAAGAAAACTACAAAAAGTCCATGAGGAGTAGGGTTGGGCCAGGAATTGAATCAAGGGCCTGCCAAATGCGAGCTTCACATGTTATCACAAAACCATCTATCTCAGTTATCGAGTATATGAAATGAAAAAAACAGATAGCAGATTAATTCCTTTGTGTGTGTGTGTGTGTGTGTGTGTGTGTGTGTGTGTGTGTGTGTGTGTGTGTGTGTGTGTGTGTGTGTGTGTGTGTGTGCGTGAGTGCGTGAGTGCGTGCGTGCGTGCGTGCGTGTGTGCGTGTGTGTGTGTGTGGTTCCAGCACTCCCCATCTGGCAACCTTGGCCTTTGGGATAACCTTGATCCACCACGTGATGACCAGACCCATTTCTTAGGTGGAGGCACCCAGAGGGGGTCCATTACCTCCAATGATAGGGTGATAGTGAAGATGACGGTGAGGCAAGAGGACCTACAGCTTATACCGTGGACTCTGAACCACGTTGGGCATAGGGGACACTTCACATGTGCTAGACAGAGGTGAAGGTGTGAATAGGGCCGACTTAAAGTCGCCAACCCCAGAGCTGGGAATTGAACTCGGGACCCTTAGCATGGGAGTCACAAACAAAACCACTGCGCTACCCTGGCACCCTTAATTCCTTTGTAGTTACTTGGATTACTTACATCTCCTTTCCCTTTGTGTAATGGTACAATAATGAACACATATAACAAAGAAATGAGATTAATTTAAGTCAGACATATAACCTAACTTAATTTTATTTCTGTGAAATATTTTTTTGTGTCTAAAAGCAATTCATTTCACAAAGAATTTAAAGTGCACAGAATACCTGGTCTCCCTGTCTCCCCTCGTTCACCTTCTCTGCCTGGAAGACCCATTCCTTCTGGTCCAGGTGGACCTGTAACATAAAATGGTATACATTATATTATTACATTCAGATGGATTATCTCATATTTAAATCAGCATAAATACTCTATAAATAAGCTAAACATGAAATATCATATTCTTAATGAGTAAGGATTAGGATAAAATAAAGCACAAAATCCAAATATATTGCTAGTGTTTACCTAGAATGCATTTCGTAAGGATCTTCCAACATCCTCAGCTAATGTCAGCTGTTGAATTTTGATTGGGTGAACTCCTTGGTGATGATTGGGGCGTCACTCAACTTCAAGTTCATCAGGACTCCAACAGAGATGACCCAATTTCCACCAAGGAGTTCACCCAATTGAAATTCAACAATCAACGTTAGCTGAGGATGTTAGGAAGGTCCTAATGAAACATGTTCTAGGTAAACACTAGCAATATATGGTGCAAAGAGCACTAGTTTGACACAAAATTATATAAATGTGTAAGAAGATTTTAATGTTCTACGCTTCATTTTGACATTTGAAAGAATTATAATTTTGTGGGGACATAATCTGAAAGAAATTTTATGTTGCTGAATGATAAGAGCTGAAAAATTCCAAAAGGTGTAATCAATTTAAAAATTATTAATTTCAGTTTACCTACCGGCACATGAAAAATCTCATCTCAAGTCAGAGCCTTGGATTAATGTCTTTCTCTTTCTCAAGTTGATTTCCTGACTAAAATAATTACGTGTTTTCTTTTCTGTATTGTAAATTGAATAATTGATCATTTATCACAACATGATGCAACACAAATTAAATTATAATCACCCTAATATAAATTTATATTGAGGAATTAATCCTTAAAGAATTAATCCTTTTAAATACATTACTCCGGTATATGGGTGATTTTTAATTAATTAGAGCCAACTGAAAAATGCAATGCCATGACCGGGATTTGAAACACGGATCTCCTAATGTGTGTGTTTGGAGGAATTTAGTAACAGTGACATCAAAATTAATATAAAAATTATTTGTGGTTGGTTTATTGACACTCATATATTTATGAGATTGAAAATGGAGGCCAGGGCCTTTGAAACTAGTCTCTCATAAATATATGAAAAAGTAAGTGACGAGTGTCAATAAACCAACCACAAATAATTTTTATACGGATCTCCTAGTTTCCATCCAGTCGCTCTAACCCCTTGAGCTACCATGGCCAACGTGCCTTCCTGACATTAAATTCTCCAATTGACTCATTATATTTCCCGGTAGACCACTTAGGGTTCTCATATTTGAGACAACCACTTGTGGAGAATTTAATGTCAGGAAGGCACGTTGGCCATGGTAGCTCAAGGGGTTAGAGCGACTGAACGGAAACCAGGAGATCCGTGGTTCAAATTCCGGCCATGGCATTGAATTTTTCAGTTGGCTCTAATTAATTAAAAATTACCCATATACCAGAGTAATGTATTTAAAAGGATTAATTCTTTAAGGATTAATTCCTCAATATAAATTTACATAAAAAAAATCAGTGATAAAAATCCTGGTAATTAAGTACTTACAATGGTAAATCGCCACAAGTGGTTGTCTCAAATATGAGAACCCTAAGTGGTCTACCGGGAAATATAATGAGTCAATTGGAGAATTTAATGTCAGGAAGGCACATTGGCCATGGTAGCTCAAGGGGTTAGAGCGACTGGACAGAAACCAGGAGTTCTGTGGTTCAAATCCTGGCCATGGCATTGAACTTTTCAGTTGACTCTAATTAATTAAAAATCACCCTAATATATTTACCTTAGGCCAAGATCAAATGAACATTGCAGATAGAACACTTTTTGGTTTTATGTATATGTGTTTGGAGGAATTTAGTAACAGTGACATCAAAATTACTTTTTGGTTTCTTTATTCATTATATATGTAAGATATAACAGGCAAAATTCAATTTCTTATTGATATTCCATTTTAAATATTCATCTGTGTACATACCTAATATCTTACTATAACCTTGTGTAATATTATTGTCTGAGTTATCTTGTTTCAAATTAACATTAACAGCAGTTTTAAACTGTATAATATACTAGTTTTTGTTTTAAGTTCATATTGTTATCAGTGAATCATTTATCTAAGTTATTCAATGTGTTAGTTAAATTAGCAAACTATAATGAATTATATTTTGGAAAATAATTGACATGTCACCTGCATACTATATTGGATTCCCACTTAAACTAAGGTAAATCATTATTGTACAGTATATAAAACAGAGGACCCAGCACAGAGCCTTGAGGTACACTACTGGTATTTGTACTCCATTTTGATTTATAAATTCCAGAGCTACATTTAGTAATTACACTTAATTTGCAATTGGACAGGTATGAATGAAGCACTTTAAGTTTTTATCTTTTATATTATAATATTCAAGTTTTTTTAAAAGAATTTGATGACTTACATAGTCAAAGCCTTTGAAATGTCACAAATTACTGCAGCAGTCTTTTTTTAAATCTAAATTTACTGTTATTCTATTTTTCATTGTGGTTACAGCTGTAATTGTCGATAATTTTTTTCTAAAACCTTATTGGCAATTGTGTAATATTTTATTTTTCTCCAAAAAATCTTTTAGTCAACATATAATAATTTTTCTAATGTAAAGAAGAACTTGGAAACAATGATTAAGGCATGTTTTAAGTATATAAAAGAAGTTTCCACCCATTTTTGGATAAAAAATTACAGACCAACATTTTTAAAACATAAAAGGAAAGAAAAAATTGTCAACATGGAAGCAGATTTTCATTTGGAAGAAAAGAAAATAGTCTTCAGTTTTGATTTTTCGCAGAGCAATCCATTATACAGGTTCCTAGAACACCACCAGAGCAGTATACACTGTAGTAAACTATATCTAATTGATAATGGAGGAAACTACAGGAATTTAATATATAAGTGTTGTTTTGTATCATTTATCAACTCAGATTTTTGCTCTATAGTATTGAGGTTTGCCTAAGTGTTCACAGAAATTACAGATGGAAATACCTGGTAATCCACGAGGTCCTATAGGTCCTTCTGTTCCAATTCCTTCTGGTCCTATATCTCCTTTTTCTCCTTTCTCACCAGGTGAACCAGCTGGACCCATTGGTCCAGGGATTCCTGGTAATCCTGTGAAACCTCTTTCACCTTGCAGACCTGGGGGTCCAGGATCTCCTACATTAAATATGCAAGTACATGTTTATGTTAAATTGATGATATTTAAAATAAAGTTTATTAAAAATATTCACACATAAGAGAATGTTATTAATGTAAATGAGATCAGTTATAAATATCTCATCTCCGGAGAGCCATGATCACCTGGAACACAAAGTTCTAGCTAGTCGATAATTTCTTGATAATGCCTTCAAGTAAAGGTGAAATGCAATGAAAGAAAATTGTGGTATGTGAAGTACAGAGGGTCCTAGTTGGCTCATTGCATAATTTAAATTATTCTCCAATCATCTTAATTCTTTTTGTCTCTGTATCAGTCAACATCTTAGTTATAACAATTTCCTTGCATAATTTGGCCTATTTTGTTTCCCATATACCCTTCCTCAAATCCTTTACCCCATCACTTTCTAATAAACAATGAAATATTTCTTCTGGTTTCCATCCGCATAACACACCTTTCTTCATTATATTTTCTAAAACCTTTTAAAAACACTGCTCCTGGTTACATCTAAACCAAACCTTCTCTCTCAAATATATTAAAATTATCAATGTGGTTCACCCTTCTTTTTTATTTATAATTTTTTTTTTAAATTATTTGATGTAATCTCAGAAAACTTTTATCTCTAAAGCTAGCCCAAATCTCTTGCTCTCTACATTTCGAGCTTTTGGCCTAACTTTTTTCCAAAATCCTATTCTAATTTTAACTTCTATTTTCCAGAGTTTATCCCAAATTCTTGTATATTACCGAAACAAGTTAGGGAAAGTAAAATCAAACCTGGTGCTCCTTGTAACCCTGGAGGTCCTGGTCTCCCTGGCTTACTTCTTCCTGGTGGTCCAGGAGGCCCCGTTAATGATGCACTCAGTTCTGTCAGCTGGTCTAAAAATTAAAAGTTTATGTAATCACAATGAATTTGCTAAATTGTTAAGAAAAACTTATTAAGTTATTATTACTTTTATTACCACACACCTAAAAACTGAAAATCTGAAAGCCTATTGTTTGTTTTTGAGAAGGTACAGACAATGCAACATTGTAACTCAGGACATGAAGATATAGAGGATAGTGAAAATGTTGATCATCTCACAAAGAATGGAGCTTATACCTTGTTTATATGCCCTGGACCTCTCTGTAAGTTTCAGAATACTAGCTTAAAGAAACTTTAAAAAACTAAGAACAAGAAAACAAAGTCTAATATTAGGAAAACCTTTTAGTGTTAAATCACGCTATAGGGCTTATAACTCTTTCACTCAAAATATCCACACACTTAGCAAACAGGAGTTGAGAATCATAAATGGACATTCACTGGACATTCTCCTCATAGAGACCATCTCTCAAGGATGGTTAAAATTAATGTGAATATTTGTTTCTGCAAACAAGGGAAGTAAACTGTGAAGCATATACGGAGTGTCCCAATTGAATCACCCTATTTTCACTTCAGTATTTCAGTCAGACTATTTGAGATATTGAAATGAACTAAACTTTACTAATATGTATGACTCATCACAAGTTTGTATACAAAAATCAAGAAAGTCCAATCACTTGCACATGTGCTCCACCAGTCACACGAAGGATATCCAGGCAATGGTCGAGTTCCACCCATGTGCGTTGAAGCATTTCAGGTGTGACGGTTGCAACAGCATTCTGAATGTGCTCACACAGTTGGCAAATAGTCGCTACTTTTGTTGCATACACCCTGTCCTTGACATACCTCCACAAAAAGAAGTGCAGAGGTGTTATGTTGGGCAATCTCGGTGGCCATGCAATTGGTGCACTTCTACCTATCCATCTACCAGGAAACTCATGATCCAGTCTGTCCCTAGCCTCTCTAAACATTCTAAAGAAATACACATACATTAATTTACCACCACAAAATGAAAATAGGGCAATTCAATTGGGACACCCTGTACTTTGTAAATGAGAAGCTATGGGTTACAAAAGAATGACACCTCTGGAGTGTTTTTCCAATACCAGATTACTTCAATGTCACCCAAGAAAAGCTTATACTAAAAGCATGAAGAGAGACTAGTAACAAAGATTAAGGTATAAAGATCACAGTGAGGTGAGGCATTGTAGTATATATATACCTCCACATAATCTAATCTAATGTTAGTGTATGTGGTAACAGGGGCAGTTGACCCAATGATACTTAAAATGAAAAATTAATAAAAGTTATTCCAAAATCATTCAAATTAATTATATGGGTGCAACTACTAAAACAGAGAAACATGAGTTTCTCAAATCGGAACAATCCCATCCCAGAATAATCGGACAAAAGGCAACATTTATATCTACACAAAACTTCTTAGTAGATCACAACTGATGGTGGAAGCAAAATGTCTGTAAAATGTATATGAAGGTAATTCTATCAGTAGAGAACTCAATCACAAAGTCGCGTTCAACATTATTTATTTATGTTTAATTTTTTTGGAATAAAAAATTTGTTATATTGTATTGAAGCATTGTATTATCCTCTTACAGATAAGATGTGTATTTTTTGTATTCAGTCATTTTATTGCATTTAGTTTATGCTGATGTGAAAAACAAGCCCACTGATGTAAACCAATTATATCTAGATGTGTGTTTGGAGGAATTTAGTAACAGTGATGTCAAAATTAATATAAAAATTATTTGTGGTTGGTTTATTGACACTCGTCACTTACTTTTTCATATATTTATGAGAGACTATTTTCAAAGGCCCTGGCCTCCATTTTCAATCTCTTCCCAACTAGCATCTGTTGTTATCTGCTCTCTCTGGTGGTGGAACTATGAACTTTTTTGTCAAATTATCTGCTGGCGGGATTTCAAAGTTCATTACGCGATCCTTATTTTTCCAGATGAATATGTTCTCCCATGTTGTCAATCTATTTTGGTTTATCACTCCTTTTAATAATTTTGGATTTGGATCAATGTCATGGTTTTCATTCCAAAAATGAAATGCTACTGCTGACTTGTCTTCTTGTTTCAATCTGATGTTTCTAAAGTGTTCTTTGACTCTGGTTTTTAAATTTCTTTTTGTTTGGCCTATGTAGCATTTTTCATATTTGTGGTTGGTTTATTGACACTCGTCACTTACTTTTTCATTTTTGAAAAATGCTACATAGGCCAAACAAAAAGAAATTTAAAAACCAGAGTCAAAGAACACTTTAGAAACATCAGATTGAAACAAGAAGACAAGTCAGCAGTAGCATTTCATTTTTGGAATGAAAACCATGACATTGATCCAAATCCAAAATTATTAAAAGGAGTGATAAACCAAAATAGATTGACAACATGGGAGAACATATTCATCTGGAAAAATAAGGATCGCGTAATGAACTTTGAAATCCCGCCAGCAGATAATTTGACAAAAAAGTTCATAGTTCCACCACCAGAGAGAGCAGATAACAACAGATGCTAGTTGGGAAGAGATTGAAAATGGAGGCCAGGGCCTTTGAAACTAGTCTCTCATAAATATATGAAAAAGTAAGTGACGAGTGTCAATAAACCAACCACAAATAATTTTTATATCAATTATATCTACATTGTAAATAAAGCTCAGTGCTTAACATTTCTTACCTCGCAGCACAGCTGCACAAATTTCTCTCAGTTCTGATTCTGTAAAGCTTCGACCCTGAAAGTAAAGAGAAAAATAATTCACTCATCATCACATTAACATTATTTTTTTTTTTTTTTTTTTTTTTTGTATTTCAATATTTCCATTCAGCATATTGTCTTTTTAGGATAAAGATTGGATTGGCTTATGCTACAGAAGGGATTTGACACTGCAACCAGACTGATCTATTATGCCTATGTCCGAAGTGGGGCATCCCTGGGTGGAAGAATGAAGTGAGAGGATACAGAGGGTGGCCGACCCAAGGAGTCACGACAGTACAGAGCACAAGGTCCCTACATTTGACCAGTTGGAAACTCCCCAGCAGGCCAGTACAGCCGACATCGTACCTACCATGGTCCTGAAATAGCCCAACCAGGCTCACCCAGAGACCATCTTGTCAGAGGAGGAAGTATTTACCAAGAGCATATCATCCTGCCATGCAGCGTCAAGGCTCCTGCCGACACTTTACACTAAAGAGACCACCAAATGATAGATGATGTGAAATGATAATGGAAATGAAATGGAAGGACAGGAAATTTGGGGGATGTAATTAACCTACCCAGCACTTAACTGGTGAGCTAGGAAACATTACTAAAAGCTCATGGGTAAGGTAGGTGGGCCACCAGAATCAAACCCAAGCCTCCCTAATGCAGGCCACAGATAAAACTACTTGAGCTATCCTGCTCGGTCAGATAAATAAGCTCATTGCTAGGGTAATACATGCCCTTATAAAAACTCCCAACATGAAATTCACTATACATGCAAATAAAATATAAATAACTAAGAATTACTGATATTAATTTGCTTAGTAATCCCCAATGTACACAACTCAGTCTCCTCCTTCATTCAGATCAAGTGACTACGTGTACAGCAAGAACCAATATCTTATGCTAAGACAGTATGACAACTGTCACATTTAATTGATAGTAGATGTTAGATATTTTGGGTGTGTTTTCTACTTACTGGAAGGCCTGGTAAACCAGGAATTCCAGGCTGACCTCTTTGTCCTGGTGGACCTGGTAATCCTGGAGCTCCATCTTTACCAGGGATTCCCATTACTCCAGGCATTCCTTCAGGACCTCGCTCTCCAGCTGCTCCTCTTTCTCCTGGCTACATAGAAATGACAATATTAGTAACATTATAAATATTCATTGTTATATAATGTATTTGACAATGTAGTTATTAATGTTCTTATACTCCAAAATATTTCATGAATAATCATTGAGCATGATTTCAAGTTATTTGCAAGGGGCACTATTTATATTTTGAGCCATGGCAACCCTGAATGTTGTAGATGCCATCTGATGTTGCCAATAGAAAGTTTGACATTGTTGACCATAATTTATTTCAGATATTTTGTCAACACAGCATCATTTGTTTTATTTACATCAACTAAAAATTGTGTCTGAACAAAAACATGGAATTAACTCATGAAAATGTTTATGCAATGATTTATTACGACTTTTAACGTGAATTATCAAGACAAGGGTGTATCAGTCAAATAACTTCCCCATCTGGCGATGAAGCTCCATCCTTTGTCACTGTGAAAAGCTGATATAATGAATTTAATCATTGCTGCTGCTCGCTCAATGATGAAGTTTGTGAAGATGGTCCAAAATCAGTTTTTGTGCCAGAAAACTTTGATGTGCAAAAACTAATAATGCAAGAACATCATGTGACGTATTGTGTGATTGATGCAACCCTAGGCATTAGTTCCACCAGCATGTATAAAATATTGCGTGATTATTTAGCTATGAAAAAGGTATGCTCTTGTTGGATCCCACATAATTTGACATAATCTCAAACAGATGCTCGTGTTGATTGGTGTAAAAAAATTCTCAAGAAATACAATAACAGTGCCTCAAAAGACATATATAAAATTGTAATAGGTGATAAATCATGGATCTATGCGTATGAGCCGGAAAATAAACAGTAGTCAACTGTATGGGTGTTTCAAGATGAAGCAAATCCAACAAAAGTTGTTCGCACTTAAAGCACTTCAAAGCAAATGGTTGCCTGCTTTTTCAGCAAAACTGGCTATGTCGCAACAGTGCCTTTAGAGGAATGTAAAATGGTCAATGCCGAATGCTACACAACCATTTGTTTGCCGGAAGTCTTCGGTGAAGTAAGAAAAACCAAGAACTGTAGGATCGTTCTTCATCAAGACAATGCGAGTGCACACACATCTCATCTACATCAGAGTATTTGAAGGTTCAAAAAATCAAACTGATAGGTCATCCGTCATGCAGTCCTGATTTGTCATCGAATGAATTGTCACAAATATTTTTAATGGTGAGCAAATAAGTTGGCGAGCAATGAGGTTTCTCTCAGGGTATGCATGGATGTGTGTGAGAAGGAGATTTTAGTAACACTGGAATGCCCGTTTCCAATTTATTTATTTACTGCTTCTTCTTTTAAAACATCAAAATGAAAGTTGCCGACCAAGGGTTACCAATCTCTGTTTAGAGTTACTGATGGCAGAATGTTTATTACTTTATTCGTTCCTCATATATATATGAACCGACAAATATTCAAGACAGAACCAGAGGACTGCCTTAATCGCCCTCACGCCTCGGACCACTCTGATCAGCCTCACGCCGAAGACTGTTCTGATCGGCCTCACGCCGAAGACTGTTTTCATGGTTTGCAAGCCACGGAGAGCTCTCCTCGGCTCCACGCCGAAGACCCTTGTCCACAGCTGTGCGTGGATATATCACTTTCACTTCCTGAAAGCCCTCTTCATTCAACCAAAAATCTCTTTGTGGCTGTTTTGTCATGCCATTCTGAATTATCCAAAGAATACTCTATTCATATAAGTCAAGTGAGCCCCTTTAGAAAACTGCTAAGGACACTGCTTCTTACATTGCTTTTGTTATAACAACTTTCCCCACAACCCAACTGGCCTAGCCCTTGTCGTAACAAAGAACCAACATTCCTTTGACATCCATCATGATTCTTTACTTATGGCAAACTTTAATTTCGGTATCAGAATTCTTTTTGTTCCTGAAAATCAAGAATAAATTGCTGGACAACAATTCTCATTGAAAAAGCTGTTGATACCTTAAAAAAATCATATTTTGGAGATGTCTCAAGCAGACTGGAATATATGCTTTGACAAATGGTTCAAACAGATACAAAAGTGTATTGATCAAAAAGGAGAATATTTTGAAAAGCAATAAAGCAGTTTTCAATCAGAGATTACTTTATTTTAATTATTAGGCTCAAAATATAAATAGTGCCCCTTGTAAAAACATTTTGGTCACAAGAACTCAAATATAATTAAATAGTTGAGATATAGACATAATCTGATGGAAATTTAAATTCTCTTTCAGCATATTTTTACATAAGGTTAAAATATACCATGAGAATTCATTGCTCTTAAATTAATCTCTATGTAATTCATAGGTTACATGATCTGTGAACGAATTTTTCTTTATTTAAACAACAATTTCAGGGGAAATTCCTTAATAGAAAACAAGGATTTCTCTCTGATTTTGCTAAAGAGGTTTAAAAATTAAATGTTTGATGAAGCTTAGGATATTGTCGCATACGCTTTGGTGAGATGAAGAAACTTAATTTATTTTAAGGTTTTATTTGGAATTTTAACAGCATGAGGTTTCTTGATAAAATTGAATTATCATTTGTGGGTATAAAGATGTTGAACCTCATAGCAGGACAAGGGACAGGAAATCCTTAGCTTGTCAATTTGCAGGGAAATAGCCACACTTGTGTGTGGAACTCAGCAGTTCTGGGCATTGAATCTAGCAACGAAGAATTTGCAATCAGCGGGTCTTGGGAATTTGAACCAATATGGCGGGTGGATTGTTCTAGAAGCTTTAGAAGGATTTCTGCTGACCTAATGTGGAAGGTCCCCAGGTTCCAAATGCTGATCCCCTCTCTTCGAGGTTATTTGTTCATACTTATAGCCGTGGTTTTCAATGGGCGTGTGGGTGGTCTAAGGTGAAACTTTGTCACCAGAAGCCAATCCGAATTTTTGACATCTCATAGTATCGATGTATCTCCAAGGTATGACTCCTCCGGAGTTTATTACAATTATGTATTTCCACCAGTAATGACATTATGCCCCTTGTATACAAACTCTGTTTAAATGAACACTAAGTTTTGGAATGAAAGTTTTGTAATTGACCCCCACACTATGCTGCCCTACCATCTGATCCCCAGCTACGCAGCCCCAGTCATCACCCTACCCCTGGGGTGCAACAATATTGTCACCCAAGCGTCGGAACACCCTGTAGACTGGGCAAGCAGCAGACGGGTCGGTGTTCGCCCCGCCCCCTCGTTTGTCTTATAGCGTTAAGAAGGGGTGGCTGGGACAAAAAACATCACTGCGCCGTCTCTTTCTGTTCCACCTGTGTTCTCGAACTTACGGGATATTTCCTCTAATGGAGAACCTTCCAGATCGGCAAGCGGACCCTATATAAGCTACACGTCGTGCAAGAGGAGTTAGTTAGTGAGTCAGTCAGAGTTCTTGGTGTAAGAATGCAGTGCTAGTGTACGACGAGAAGACTGTGTGAGAGCATCGGAAGATTGTACGTAATTACGAGTGCAAGTGAAATTGTAACGGACGAACTGGTGAATCGTAATTGTCTGCATTACGTAATTCTGTGTGATTGGCAAGAGTTTAACTGTAAGTCGGTGGAAATAAAGAACATTTTTGAGTGGTGAAATTGGACTTTTCATTTCACGAGCCCACAAAGTCACAATATGAAACTGAAATACAAATACATTTGATTGTATCTCAAGAGTCAATTTCATATTGCAATTTCTTCTTCTTCATTCATCTTCTTCTTTAACTTCCCTAGTTTTACCACTAGCATAGTGTTAAGGGATACTTCTTCCTCTATCACATATGCCTTTAGGCACCAGGTTTGAGAAACTGAAGCTCTGAATCAGATAGAGAACCCATGAGGTTGATCAGCCCAGTGAACCCATGAGGTTGATCAGCCCAGTGCCTGGTTTGAGAGTGACAGAATGAGGTCAAAATGATTGAAAGGAGAGATGATGTTGGAGCAATTGGCATGGGAAACCTGAGGTACCGGAGAAAACTCGCCTCTGCACCATGTTGTTCACCATAAATCTCACATGTGGTCACCGGGGATTGAACCTAGGGCAACTTGGTGAGAGTTGAGTGGTCTAAGCACTTGGCCTCAGCGAAACCATATTGCATTTTCTTGGGATGTAATTGACCTATTGCAATAGAACAAATTCTTGATGTTTCCTTGTTATCAATTGCATAAAAATAATAGTATTTTCATGTAAAATAAAGTTCATGTTAGAAACCATATTTACTTATATTATTGATCTACCCACATCATCTACCTTAATAAGACCTTCCACCATTCTTCATGGTTGTGAAGTTGCCTTCCAATTCCTGTTTGGTTTTAGGTGACTTACTCTGTATAGCTTCAGATCCAAAACTAATATCTATATTCATAGCTGAGTGTATTTACTGTACCACTTAATTCACATACCAAACCTGGGGGTCCAGAAGGTCCTCTAGCTCCAGTGGCTCCAGGTAATCCATTTCCCTCGAATGCTGTAATGGTATTAGGAATGCTGCTGCTTTCACCTGGAGGTCCAGGAGGTCCAGGTGGTCCTGGTGGTCCTGCAGAGCCAGGAAATCCAGGCAGACCAGTTGGTCCTGCAGGACCTGGTGTTCCAGGTGCTCCCTATAGATTATATACCAGAAGTAATATTATTTTTTTGCCAAATGTTTTTATGCACACTGATAAGTAAATAATTTATATAAGAAACAGACTAAGTTCACTTTCTCACATTCTCAGGAAATGCACATAAACCTTTAATTTTAAGGAATAAAGATTTTTTGACAAACACTGAATTCATCAAAGCTTCATGGGTGATCAGCCATTTCAAATTTACTAATGCTTCACCCATGAAGCTTTCAGTTTTTTTTTTTTTTTTTTTTTTTTTTTTTTTTTCTTTAGGAGAACAATTTGCAGAACAAAAATATGAGAATTTTCAGCAATAAAGTGCTCTTTCATTGCATGCCCTTATTGGCTGAGATTAAAAGAAAAGACCTTACTATATATATCTTGTATTTATTTTGTCACTGGATAAGACTTGAGAAACACTAAAATGCCAAATTTAATATCAAACTTTTTTTTAAACTGCTGAACAAGCCAAGGTGAAAGTCTGGAAGTCTGAACAATTCAATACCACAGCCAGAATTTGAACGACAGATCTCCCAGTTAAGAGCAACTGGATGCAGACTCAGAAATCCATGGTTCAAATCCTGACTGTGGCATTGACTTTTTCAGTCTGACTCTACCTTTCCAGTATCCTACTACTAGTTTTTTGGGAGGAAGCATTTATGTAAGTAAAAGTTGAGAATTTTAAACAATTATTATAATTTTTTTTATTTATGATTAGGTACTGGTTTCATAATTGATTTGATTTGATTTGATTTATTGATTCATCCATTAAAACATGTACATGTTATAGGACACGTCAAATTAAAAACTAAGAACTAAAAACTAAAAACTAAGTACAATATTTATAATTAAGGCAGCTAACTAAATATTTACAAATTTAAAAATTCATCCACGCTGTAGAAGCTATTGGCTCTAATTAGTTTTTACTGCTTGAACACAATAATGATTCATAATTTCTATAACTAATAACTTGACAAAAAAGTAGATATATTTTGCTTCTTCTGAAAAATATGTAAAATATCAGATTATAAATTGTAGCAAGTTTACTAACATTAAATATTTTATTAATTGTAAAAATTATTTGTAGTTGGTTTATTGGCACTCATCACTTACTTTTTTATATTATTGACAGACTAGTTTTAAAGGCCATTGCCTCCATTTTCAACCTCTCTACAACTAGAATCCATTGTTGTCTGCTCTCCTCTCTCTGGTGGTGGAACTTCTATGAACTTCTTTGTCAAATTATCTACGCATCTGAAATTCCACCAGTAGATAATTTGACAAAGAAGTTCATAGTTCCACCACCAGAGAGAGGTGAGCAGACAACAACATATGCTAGTTGGAGAGAGGTTGAAAATGAAGACAATGGCCTTTGAAACTAGTCCTTCGATAATATAAAAAAGTAAGTGACGAGTGTCAATAAACCAACTACAAATAGTTTTTACGATTAATTTTGACATCACTGTTACTAAATTGTTCCAAACATACAAATATTTTATTGTTTCACAATTTAGGACTGTTACACTTACTGTACTTCCCGGCAATCCTCTAGGTCCTACTGGTCCTTGTTCACCGTCATCTCCTTTGTCCCCCTTGAAACCAGGAAGACCAATTGGCCCAAGAGGACCTGGATGACCTACAGCTCCCTGCAAATAGTAGACATGATAAATTAATTGCTTTACTTGTAATAAATTATGATTTGATATTGCATTTTAAAATTTTCTGTGTGATGGGATGCCAATTTTTAATAAAGTAACTTGTAAATGCATAAAATATGAAGCTATTAACAGTGAAGCAAACAAATATATACAAATATTAAATTTTAGATGAGTCGCATTTTTTACACATCTGCTTCACTTTCGTACCTATTTTGAGGACATGTTTCGCAAATCTTCGTTTGCATCTACGACTCTTGTGCGACTGACGCTAGATCCAGCGGTGTGGGTAATTCTGGTGTTGTTGCTGCCATCTGTTGATTTAGTGATGAACTGAAATGTGGGATTCTCTTCTAGCGGGATTTCAAAGTTCATTAGTTGGTTTTTATGTTTTTCTATGTATATCCTCTCCCATATGACGAGTTCACTATGTTTTTGTACGTATTTTAGTAATTCTGTGCTATCTTCAATTTCATGATTTTCAGACCAGAAATGAGCTGCTATTGCGGACTTATCAATATTTTTGTATCTTAAGTGCCTGAAGTGTTCTTTCTTTCTAGTGCCTATGTTTCTTTTTGTCCTTCCTATGTAAATTTTTTCACAGTCTTTACACTTAATCTTGTAAATGCCTGACTTTTCCTCTGGTTTTATCTTATCAGTATTATTACTGTGAAGTAGGTTTTTAATGTTGTAATTGTTTTTTGGTGCCAATGTTATATTGTATTTCTTGAATATTTTTTGGAACTTTTTTGTGGCCCAGGGGTGGTAAGTAAATTTAGCAAATCTAGTTTCTTGTTTTATTGGTGTGAGAGCTGTGATCTGTTTTAATTTCTTTTGAAGTTTGAATAATTTTAGTTTTTTATCTACAAGGTTTTTTCCATATCCATTTTTAATTGCAGTTTTTAAGATTTGTTGGTATTCGTTTTGATATTCTTGCTGGCTGAGAGGTAGATTTACTAATCTGTGTGTCAGACTGTTGATGGTTGCATGTTTGTGTGGAATTGGGTTGAAACTATTTGCTTTGATGTAATTATCTGTGTGTGTTGCTTTTCTATGAATGCCAAATTCTAGTTTTTCATTGCCTTTTTTGATTTTAAGGTCTAAAAAAGGTAGAGTACAGTCCTCTTCAGTTTCTACTGTGAATTGTATGCTGGGTTCTTGCAGGTTGAGTAGTTTCAAAGCATCATCTATTAGTTTGTAGGGCACTATTGCAAAGATGTCGTCTACGTATCTGTACCATGTTTTAAACATATGAGGGAAGGCTTTAGTAATATGTGTTTCGAAAAAGCTCATGTATAGATTGGCCAAAAATGGTGATAGCGGGCTTCCCATAGCTAGTCCTGAAATTTGTTTGTAATATTTTCCATCGAAGACAAAATAATTTTGATGTATACATAATTCAGTCATTGCCACATATTCTTCTATTGCATTGGCATCCAGGTTTATAGAATTTAGCCATTTTTTCAGTTGAATCAAAAGTTTGTCTAATGGAATGCTAGGGAAGAGGGAGCGGACATCAAAGGATACTAAAGTGTCATGAGGTTTTAGTTTAAGATTTTGAATTTTTTCTACCAGGTCTAAAGAGTTTTTTATACTCAGAGTATGGAATTGTGGAAAGGACTGAAATTTTTTGGTTAGCCATTTTGCCAGAAGGTAAGTAGGAGTGTTTATATTATTTACAGTGGGTCTCATGGGTATGTTGGGTTTGTGTATTTTAGGCAAACCATATATTCTTGCAAGGGTAGGGTTGTCTGGTTTGATAGTTTTTTGTTCTGTAGTTGTTAAAATTTTACTATTAATGATGGTTTTTTGTACATCTTTTATGCATCGGTTGAGTGGATTAGAATCTATTTCCTGGAATTCTTTTTGTTGTAGTAACTCTATTTATTGGCTTTTTATTTATTAAGTTTTCCAATATAGGAGCTGATTTTTTTCTAATTATATTTTTGTCCATGGTTTCCAAGCCTTCTACTGCTAATTCTATGTCTGCAATGAATTCATCCGGTTTGCTGGATGCTGTTAATGATTAACAAATAAACAGACTGATAAATCGGCCACAGCAGACAATTTTTGGTCATTTAACCATGAAATAAATCCAGAAGTTAAATTATTAAAACAATTAAATGCTCCGATAGATTTAATGGTTTGGGAAAAGATATTTATTCTAAAAAACAAACATCGCATAGTGAGTTTTGAAATACCGGCAGTTGAGTCTGTTTTTAAAATTGTTTTATGTTTAGATTTTGGTAGTAATAACAAAAACATATCAACATCTAGCATTCGTAACGATGGCGATAGCTTTGTTTCCAGCTGAAGATGTGTATAAGTTTACATAAAATTGTGATCCCGGAGAATTTGTAAGAATTATCATCATTTCTTATAAGATAATAAAAGTAACTTGTGTTTAATAATTTTGTTTCAAGTTGTGCCATATTGTGATTACTTTTAAAATACAATAATAGTTTAATAAAGAATTTAACTTCCTTTCCCCAGCTTCATTTCAGTTGGTGAACACAAAACTTCATCTCCGGGACATGGTCTTGGATCAATGTATCTTATTATTTCTAAATTTTTGAAATAATAATACTTATACTTCTTTGAAGATGATTATTTACTTAACCAACACAAATTATAAATTAAAACACAATTATTCTCAACTACTTCTGAACACATCATCCTTTCACAGATACCAAAAGTCACTCTTTCGCTCTTCTTTACTAAGCATCCCCCAGATGTTGAATCCATCACCTTGGTAACCATTCTCTTTCTCTATACATTAATCTCTCATCGTCAGCAATATGTTCCTTGTCTTCCTTTTAATCACATCTATACTTTCACGCAATATACAAACCTTTCAACATTTTTTGTTTTAAATTCCCAACAATTGTTCTCTACTGGGTTTGAACCTACAATCGTGGGAACTACTAGTTACTCATCCATGAAAGATGACATGCCTAGATTAACTTTGTTAATAATATTTATCAGTAGCTTCTCAAATATATAAAAATATGGAATGTTATTTTTTTCTAATCTTTCATTCTGTGATGCCTCTAAAGTAATTTCAAACAGAACTATTAGAAAATTCAACATACCTCTGCTCCCTCAGGACCCCTTGGTCCGGTTTCTCCTCTCAGTCCTGGAGGTCCCTGTGAAAGAAAATTAAATACTTTAATTGAACTTGTGAAGAGTACTTCTAGCAATTGTACTCAGTAATCATGTATGTGTAATATAAACTACACTCTATACATGGTAAAGTGAGGTAAATCCGATTCAGATTCTGAATATTCTGATATTCAGTAATTCTGATTTGGCCAAGATTGTATTTAGTTTTCATAGCAAGTTAAAGCTTCAGACTAGAACATTTGCTCACTTCAAATGCTTGAAACAAGTTACTGAAAGCCTTCCTGATGTTCAGGTGGAAAATGAACATTTCTTGAGTAACATGTTGGGCCCTGCTGAAAAAAATCAATGTCAGATTTAATGATTTAAGATCACTTAAACCTTCATTTTCATTCCTATAAAATCTTTTTGCTGTTGTTGTTGTGGATGATGGCTGTCCTGTTTCATCACTAATAACTCCAAGCTACTAGAACTGAAAAAGGATGAAGGACTAAAAGGACTCAAATGAAGTCGCATTTCTACCATAAAATTTTGAAAGAATGTTCCAGAGGAAAGTTACCCACTAACAAAAGAGTGTGCTAAGAGACTTATTTCAACCTTTGGGTGTGTGAATCACTGTACTCAATGCTTAAATTCATTAAATCTAAATATAGATACTAACTGATGAACATTTAAGTGAACTTGTGCGAACTGCACATACCAGTTATCAGGTAGATTTCAAAAAACTAGCAGCACTTCTGAAAAATAAAATATTATTCCTGAACAATATTGTTCAGTGTATACGGTAAAAATTAAATGTTCCTTCATTTGTTATAAAATGAAAAATGTATCTTCATATTATAAACATCTCTTACAATGTGGCTTGCTTCAAATTAGCTTCATAAATATACAGCTTCCAAAATTAAGGTTAGTGGCCACCTCTGGTCTAGATTCAACTTGGTTCCAATTGGTGCACAGTGGTGTGCCTCAGGAAACAACTGAAATTAAGTTATTTATGGACGTTCTTTAAGTGTGATGACTTTCATATCCTGTTCTATATTGGACACAAGAGACCAATTAATTTTGCTCAGAGGCCTCTTTATCAGCTTGATTCATTCTTTTATATCACATAAATCTAGAACATGTGAACACAGTTTTTCTTCCTTTCCTAATGAAGCCATACTAAAAATTTTATGCCTGAAAAAATTCCATTGCCCTCCATAAGATAGTGTGTATGTCTCAGGATACCAGTTTATAGCTTCATTTGGTTATCCTTCATATTGAGCACATGCCGTTAAATGTATGCTGACACCTGAGTAGTTATGAGTAGGTACTTAGTAATGAGAACTATTGAGGTTCTTACTCCATGAGTAGGTAGCCATTTTTTTTATTTATTTATTTATTTATTTTTTTTTTTTTTTTTTTTTTTTTTTTTTTTTTTTTTTTTTTTTTTTTTGCAGATAAGTCTTGTATTTATTGTGCATATTATAATATTGTGACTTTGTGGGTTCGTAGAATTAAAAGTCCAAGTTGCAGAAATTCAAAACGTTCTTTATTTGCATAGAAATACACTCTGGTCAATCCTCACAGTAGCAGAATTAAGTCACATACATAATTACAATCTTCCAAGATCGTTGACCACAACACACCAGTTCCAATTACCACCCTCTCATTACGACTCTGTTTATAACTCTGTTTACGACTACAACTGGTGTGTCACAATCTCTTATATTACCTCCATTGATAATTCTAGACTGTTCTAAAACAAACAAGAAACTGAATGTTCTCTATCAATCAAGATGTCACTAGAATTTTCCTTTTATTTGTTTCGGCAGACCTTTATCTCCATGCTATCTTTATCAGTTCCTTTGTGTGCACAAGTTGCGCTATTGCGATAATGAGTTCACGACAATATATGATGATGGTGATTATGATGATGACTTATAATGTGGATTGTCAATAAAATATAATTATTTGCCACAAACTTCACCTATCTTTTTAAGAAAATTTATTAACTTTCCACACAATTCAAAAAAAGATAACATTTTGGATAATAAAAATTCTGGCATTAATCAATTTATTTGTTTAGACTGCAACCAGTTTAGATTGAAAGGACCAAATGTAATTTATAAAACAGAACATTTTAGAAAAATTAGACATAAACAGACAGATAAATTAGTAGAAAATGAAGCTAGCTACAATGAAGCAATAAATATTACACAAATACAAATATTGCCACTAATCTTAAGAAATTGGTGTCAATACTTCTTTTCAAATGGAGATCGATTTCACACAAGTGATTTGTTTGTGAAATCGATCTCCATTTGAAAAGAGGTATTGACACCAATTTCTTAAGTTAAGTGAAGCCTTAGTGGCAAATATTTGTATTTGTGTAAGACAGATAAATTAACCATAGCAGATCATTTTTGGTTATTTAAACATGAAACAAATCCGCAAGTTAAATTATTAAAGCAATTGAATGGTGCAATAGATTTAATGGTTTGGAAGAAAATATTTATCTTAAAAAATGGAAATTGTATTATGAATTTTGAAATACTGCCGATCGATTCTGTCTTTAAGTTTGCTTTATTTCAAGAGTTTGGTAAAAAATACAAAAATAATATGTCATCTAGTGGCAGTAACGATGACAACAGAAGTAAACAGAATGACTGATGACGCAGAAAAGTGTTTGCAAAACTAATCTCTTGAATTCTGTGGAAAGTTCATATTTCTTTATCAGACACTATTTCTAAAGAAGTTTGTAGCAAATAGTTATCTAGATAGAGTCAAATGAAAAATTCAATGCCATGGCTGGGATTTCATCCATGGATCTCCTAGTTTCCATCCTTTCACTCTTACCCATTGAGCTACCATGGCCAATGTGCCGTCCTGACATTAAATTCTCCAATTTACTCATATATTTCCCCTGTAAACCACTAGGGGCTCTCGCATCTGAGATACGCTGCTTGTGGCAACTTACTATTGTAAGTACTTGAGTCCCAGGCCTCATCATTTAACTCTATTATTTAAGTTAATTGATGGAAATTAATCATTTCTTCACATAGCCGTATATAGGCTAAGGTTTTGAATAGATAAAGTCAAACTGAAAAATTCAATGTCATGGCTGGGATTTGAATCACGGATCTCCTGGTTTCTATCCAGTCACTCTCATCCATTAATCTACCATGGCCAACTTGCCGTCATGACATTAAATTCTGCAATTGATTCATATTTTTTCCCAGTAAACCACTAGGGGCTCTCGTATTAGAAGATTTTAAGGATGAAGCCTGGGACTGAAGTACTTATAATAGTAAATCACCACAAATAGTGTATCTCGAATACAAGAGCGCTTAGTGGTTTACCGGGAAAAAAATATGAGTCAATTGGAGAATTTAATGTTAGGATGACACATTGGCCATGGTAGCTCAGTGGGTAAGAGCGACTGGACAGAAACAAGGAGATCCGTGGTTCAAATCCTGGCCATGGTATTGTCACCCAATTAGCGTAAGGCACGACCGGCGACAGCTGGAAGGGACCTGAGGCAGCCGAGCCACGCCTCCTACCCATTAATCTGTCACTAACTGAGGGGTGATTAGGGAAATGTCACTTGTCCCTGGATGCTTCTCTCCCCTTCTCCTGTCCTCCGGAACTTTCGTGGTGATCGGCGGAAAACCAGAGACTTCTAGAAAAACAGTGACATTCCTATAAAAAGGGCTTCAAGGAGACAGTCAGTTAGTCAATTCTTGGCGTAAGAATGCAGTGCTAGTATACGACGAGAAGACTGTGTGAGTGCATCGGAGGATTGTACGTAATTACGAGTGTAGTGAAATTGTAACGGACGAACTGGTGAATCGTAATTGTGTGCATTACGTAATTCTGTGTAATTGGCAAGAGTTTAACTGTAAGTCGGTGGAAATAAAGAACATTTTTGAGTGGTGCAATTGGACTTTTCATTTCACGAACCCACAAAGTCACAGTATTGAATTTTTCAGTTTGACTCTATCTATTCAAAATCTTAGCTTATACATGGCTAGTGTGGAGAAATGATTAATTTTTATCAATAAACTTAAATAATTATATATTATTGTAATATTTGTTGTGTTTTTTACGTATGTGGAATGTCATTTAAATTTTTGAAAAAAATCATCAGTGAAACAAATATTGATTCATTTCTTTCCACTTGACAAAAATAAAACTTTTCTTATAGTTGTAGAAATGTATTTCACTAAATATATCCAGCATTTCGGTATTAAATATTGTTGCTATACTGTCACCAATGCTATGTATTTGTGAATATAAAGTAATAATTTGTCAGCATAATGAAAGAAAAGGAAACCTAAACATTTTATGGTCAATCTGCGTTACTGCATCTTCTGCCCATCACATTATAGTGCATGCACATAATAATCCATATAGATGCAGAAGATGTGCCATAACTGAAATATGAGTTCATTTTGCTACTTTACCTGTTCTCCTTCTTTTCCCTGTAATCCTTCTCTTCCTGGAAGACCAGGAGGTCCTGGCAATCCAGGAGGACCTGCATTTCCTTTATCTCCTTTGAATCCCCTCTCTCCATCCTGTCCTTCAGGTCCTGGTGGTCCAGGAGCTCCCACGGGACCAGGATCACCAGCAGCTGCTGCAGTACCTGGCAAGCCTGGCTCTCCCGGAGATCCTGGCTCTCCTTTCTGACCAGGAACTCCTGGGGATCCAGGAGTACCAGCAGGTCCCTGAAACCATGTTAATGTATTTACCTAAGAACATAAATACTTACTGCTTTCTTAATTTGATATGCTGTTATTTGCAATATGAAAAGCTCTTTAACATTAATCTAATATCTACTGCAGTACTGGTGACAGTGGTAATTAGGAAAAGATATTTAGGAAGGAAATGTTTGAGAAGTTTGGGATACACAGTGGCGAAGCGTGTTGGAAGTGCTGCTTTCCCAAGATTTCAGCAGAAAAACAAGAAAAACAAGAAAATTCCTGTCAAACAATATTTTATTTGCTTGGATACCTTTTCAAAATTTATTTGCAAAACATCTGCGATGCTACAGAACAGTTTGACAACCTGCTTAGATTCAGGTAACCAGTTCTGTGAGCTCATTCAATACTGAATATTTCTGTATTCATGCATTCGTAACCTTGAATACGATACTTCTTAGGTTTCCAGAAGCAGTCACAACTCTTTGGTAGTCAGGAAGCAGTAACAGATTTTGTCACATGAAGTTTCTGTAGCGTGTGAAGAAAACTTTATTATTTTGTTTTATGTGATCCTTTTAAATTCAACTATAAGTATATTTCACTAGCATTAGCAATAGTATTTTACATAGATTGGTATTTGGTGGTGACAAGTGAAATTTTAAGTTATTAGCAAAAGTCTGTGAATTACAGTATACCACAGCAAAGAAAATCTCCGGGGCCTGAGATGCAGGGGGGTTGGAGAAGGTTTCCACAACCTTCCGGATAGGTTTATGACACCCCATGTCAGTTCAGTTACAGACCACTCAAAAACATTCTGACGTCTTCTACTTTTGAGAATAAATCTTCTCGGTTTTAGCGTATAGAGTGTACATGCTTTATTTAACGGTTCTACCCTTTGTGTAGCATGCGTTGTCTGTCACACACATTTGCTGTCCTTATCCCACTGTGTAAGGGTGGCACTGGGTTGCACATTCCTCTCAGGGACTTACTTTGCGTTGGTGGACCGTACATGCTTTTTCCATCTTAGGCAACTTTTTACGCAGTATGGGCCAAGGAACATCTGAGTGGAGAGAGGAAGCAGGAATGTCTGCTTATAGTATGAGCAGTCTTCCAATGCAAGAAGGGCCTATGTGTGACTGTACAATAGGAGTAATGAAGAGTAGTCTTAGATATTTAAGTCATTATTCTCTCATATTTTAATGAAAATTATTATTTGGAGCTTCCCTTGCTTTGAAAGTCATGCCTCGGGGATACCTGCCCAGCATTTGCCAGTTGTTAGGATTGAAAAATTCTTGAAGAAACCTATGCTACCACTCTGTGAGGAACCTCTAATATATCCCCGCTGAGCATCAATCACCAAAACCCACTTTTATTCTTACTACTCTTACTAATCCAACCTATGTATTCTTTCATCAGGATATACCTTGGGGAAGCTGTCTGTAAAGATATTCCTAGGGAAGGTTAAACAGACAATTAATCAGGGGAACTGCAGTTGCAACATCTATTGCCTGCTTAAAGTCTTTTACACATGACTGACTTCAGAGGGGATTCGGCACTTCGACCAGACTGATCTTGTCTACCTACACCCCAAGTGGGGTGCCCTGGGAGGGAGAATGAGGTGAGAGGGCGGCTGAGCCCAGGGAATCACTACAGTGCAGAGGGCAAGGTCTATACACTTTACCAGATAGAAACTCCCCGGCAGTGAGTTTAGGACAGTGGTCATCCTACCCGCTGTGGCCCCAGAACAGTCATGAGGCTGGTTTGGAAACCGAAGGCTGCCTCCCCAGAGCAAAATTTTCTGCACAAGAACTTCATTTATTTTGATGGGACTAGAGATAATCCAAATTAATGACAACCCAGATAATTTGGCAACTTAATTCAATACAAACTTTGACAAACAACAGTGAAATCTGAATTATTGCAAAAGCAGAAGAGAATAGAATAGAAAGTCATTCATATAAGAAGTCTGCAATTGTTATCAGGATTGCCATGAAAACTAATAAAATATAATGTTACACATTTTGACACTATGTTAACTCTACCTACTGCTAGGCTTGAAGCAGGTAACTGACAGTGAGAAATATATTTTAACAAATTGGGGGATGTCTCTTAATACTCACAGGTAGACCAACAAGTCCAGGTGGTCCCTGGATTCCAACTGGACCAGGAAAACCTATTTCACCCTTCTCTCCTGGTGGCCCAGGAGAACCATCTCTTCCTGGTGGACCTCTTGAGCCATCTGTACCTGGTGGACCTACTGGCCCCCTATCACCTGTAAACATAACATTATCAATTACCTTTGGATTTACTGAACAGTCTCAAATATGAAAATACAGTAAAATCTAGTTAACCCGGACGTCTGGATAGCCTGGACCAGTTTCGAAAAACAAAATCATGTTTAGGTTAATTGATGAAAAGTAATCATTTCTTCACACTAGCCGTACATAGGCTAAGGTTTTGTATGGATAGAGTCAACATGAAAAATTCAATGCCATGGCCAGGATTTGAACCACGGATCTCCTGGTTTCCATCCAGTCGCACTAACTCATTGAGCTACCATCGCCAATGTGCTGTTCCTGAAATTAAATTCTCCAATTTACTCATATGTTTTCCGGTAAATCACTAGGGACTCTCGTATCCGAGATAGACCATTTATGGCAACTTACTATCGCAAGTACTTAAATCCCAGGCTTCACCATAAAACTTTTATTAGTAGTGAGTTGGCCATGGTAGCTCAATGGGTTAGAGTGACTGGACGAAAACCAGGAGATCACTGGTTCAAATCCCGGCCATGGCATTGAATTTTTCATGTTGACTTTATCCATACAAAAGTTATTGTGTTAACTGAGGATGCAAGCAAGGGCTCATGAAATTGTTTTCAACTAATTCAACTAATATGAAAAATTGATATCATTTTCTTAAGATAAGTGAAGTTTTTTGTTACAAATAGTTACATTTGTACAATGCTGATTGCTTCACTGTAACTAGCTTCATTTTCTACGTAATTCTGGACCTATGTTTATGTACGTTTTTTCATTCTCTATATACAAGGAATGTTTCCCCAAAGTTTTGAGATACCTTTTTATTACATCCTGTATAAAAACGAGATAGAAAGAGAACCAAAAATAGCACATACCTCTCTATGACACATACATTTAAAAACAGAAGATATAAAGCAAATAATGCAATATGTATACCCTGATCTCCTTTTAATCCTGGCTCTCCTTGAGCACCTTCAGATCCTTTACTACCCTTAGGTCCTGGAGCTCCAACATAGCCAGGCTCTCCTGGAAGCCCTGGAGGTCCTGGTGGTCCTGGAATACCATCACTACCACCAATTATAGCACCCACAGGTCCTGGTGGCCCTGTTGCACCCTAAAATCAAGGTAAAGACATATAGATATGTTGAATTTGATATGATGAACTCTTTGTCATACATTCATTTGCTATACAAGGTGTAAATGCAATACTGGATATATACATTTTAACATATGATATCAGTTTCTTTATACCCTGTTTATTTTAGACATACATTTTATGGTGTTGACAAAAGCTTCTGCAGCTGGGTTCATTATTTTTACTAGCCCAAGAAGAAGCAGGCCACATGACCTGCAAAACTTCAGAAGCCAATAATTATATGACACGGGCTGCACCAGAAGACCTGATAAAACCAATTTTATGATAAAAATAAGGCCTGAAGCTTTCCTGGTGACAAATATGTTCAAAATCTTCTCAGGAAATAAGTCAGGTGAAAAGACGATTAGAAATTGACGTTTCAGGAGTGTACATCTCTCCCATCATCAGAATATTTAAAAAAATGTTATAACCAAAAATATATCACTGGATGTAACAAAGTCAAACACTACCAATACCCGTATCACTGAACAAAAGACTGTTTTCAGTAAATTAAATGCCAGGTCGGGAGATGACATGAATATAGAAAATTAATTGGGTCAAAGAAACATAACTACTTAACTTGATGATCAAGCTGTATAGATCTGTGCTTCTTAAGTCGACGCATTTCCATTTTAAGGCCGGTTTCTAAGACAAGCTGAACTGAAATCCAGCATCACGATTAAGCGTGCGATCATAGAGCCAACTTTCGGGAGATGGCCATCTTGGCAAAATGCAACAGTTAAGGAAGCAGAGAGTTAACGAGGCTTTGGCCATTTCCTCCTGTATTGATGTAAAGCCTTTGAATTTATTCCGCAGTTTTAACTTTGCTGTAATTTACATTCTATCTCTTAGAAGCGTGAAAAATTTAAAACTAATGAACCTACTGTTACATTCTATTAAGGAATATTGTCTATCTGCTGTAAAAAAATTTAATGATAAGTTAATATCATTCCTGAACAGGCAATTTTGAAAAATGTTCACTAACAGGGCTTCCTGGGAATCCTCTTGGACCTTGAGATCCTTCTTCTCCTTTATCTCCCTTCTCCCCTTTTGGTCCTGGTTTTCCATCCCGGCCAGCTACTCCAGGAGCACCATCCTCTCCAGGAGGACCTCTTGGACCAGGTGATCCCTCACTGCCTGGAAATCCTGGTAGTCCCTGCAAGAGTACGATAACTGATTTAAGTATACATACATTTAGATAAATGTATTCAGGACTTATTTCAAGAGTCTTACAGAAGGTCCAACAGGCCCTGGCTCTCCGGGTGGTCCTTGAACAACTGAGGAATTGCTTCTGTCTCCTGGTAATCCTCTGGGTCCTGGAGGACCTTGTGGTCCAGTAACTCCAGGAAGTCCATCATTGCCACGTTCACCCTTAATGCCAGGTGGTCCAGGTTCTCCCTGAAACAAAGCATTTGAAATAATTTCTGAAATGTAAATGATCTAAAGTGAAATTGATAGTACTGGAAAAAGTACAAAACAATTTGGTCCAGTAACTTAAATCAAGTAATGCAGTTTCTGGCTCGATTCAACATTACCGCATACCACCTCCATCTTATAGCCCCGATCTTGCACCATGTGACTCTTTATTCCCATCACTAAAGGAAAAGCTTAGGGGTATTCAATTTGAGAACTCTGAAGCAGTGCTCAAGAAAAGTGAGTCGATTTTCAAGGACCTGACAAAGAATGGTCTACAGTACATGTTCAAGGTCTGGCAGAGACGCTATAAAAAGTGCATTGAAGTAGGAGGGGAATACTTTGAAAAATATCATATAAACATTGAATTGCAGTAATAAACATCTGTGAAAAAATTCAGTCTCAGTCTTTGTTGATCAGCCCTCATAGTTTATTTAGAATATAAAAATTGTATATTTTGTATATGCAGAAAGTCTATTGAGATATGAAATAATGTCTTGGGGAAGTGCTAAAGATAGTCATTTAAGACTGAGCAAAAAATAATTAGAAGCATCACAAATATTGGCAAAACTGATTCTTGTAGGGTTCTTTTTAAAGAATTTTAAAATATTAACTGTAGCAGTTTGTATTTGTGTATCACATTATATCATGTGAAGCAAAATATTAATTTTATGACCAATGAAAATATTCATTTTCAGAGTTCTGGAAACAAAGCAAACTTAAGAGTTACTGAACATAAAACATATCTAATACATAAAAAATAGGAGGTAACAACAACAAACCAACAAATACTACACAAAATATAATTATTTGTAACAAAACTTAACTTATATTTAAGGAAATTGATGAAAATTTCAAGAAAATAGTGTAAAACTAGTTTCGTAAACACTCATTTACATCCTCAGTTCAAACTGAGTTAATTGATGGAAATTAATCATTTTTTCACAGAGCCATATATAGGCTAAGGTTTTGGATAGATAGAGTTGACATGAAAAATTCAATGCCATGGCCGAGATTTGAACCACGGATCTCCTGGTTTCCATCCAGTCGCTCTTACTTGTAGCTACCATGGCCAACGTGCCGTCCTGACATTAAATTAACTTAAATAATAAGAGTTAAATGATGAAGCCTGGTACTCAAGTACTTATGATAGTAAGTTGCCACAAACGGTGTATCTTGGATATCAGAGCCCCTAGAGGTTTGCCGGGAAAATATTTGAGTCAATTGGAGTATTTAATGTCAGGCCAGCACGTTGGCCTTGGTAGCTATGAGTAAGAGCGACTGGACGGAAACCAGGAGATCCTTGGTTCAAATCCCGGCCATGGCATTGAATTTTTCATGTCAACTCTATCTACACAAACAAGGTGTTGCTAACTTCAAGAAAACTAAAATGAACCCATTACATTGACAAAATCATTTATATTTCTTCCCAAAAAGCTTTTAAAATCTTTTTTATATAAAAATAAAACACAGAATTTTTTAAATTTAAACCATAAATTAAATAACAAAAAAATAATACCAAAAACCAACTGTTAATAAAGCATTTACGAAATATATGTATAAGTATGCCAAACTGTTTCCCAAACAAAATAAAATAAAATTATCATGTGTGAATGTACATTATGAGCGTATATTTTATTTCATTTTATACAGAATTTTCACCAAGAAATTGATATTTTCTGATTAAATTACTTTCCTGATATACAGTGCAAGAATACTATTATTATATCTTTACAAAATAATGTAAATAATGAAGTCAGTAGCACTTACACGATCACCTTTGGATCCAGGAGTTCCAGGTATACCTGGCGGACCTAGCTCTCCTGGGACTCCAATGAGTCCTCTAGGTCCTGGTATTCCTTGTGGTCCAGGAGGGCCCTAAATAACAATTTATACATGGTTTAAAATTAGTTGTAGTATGAATTGTTAAACATATCTTAAAATCACAGAATATTTTCCCAATTTTTATGTTTACTATTTCTATGCTTTTAAATTTGGTTGCACTTTACCACTTTATCACAATTTAAAGCTCAAGACAGCACGTAAAGTTTAACAGTAACAAAAAAGTTGTATTGAATACTTGCTCTGTTTTAATGTTTTACCCTAAACATACAAGAGCCCCTTAAAAATTTAAATTCATTTCTGAATAAGGGAAAAATAAAAAGGTATAAAATGGAGAGAAAGGCGAGTTTCCATTTTTGGTAATATAAATAATAGATGCACTTTTTCTATATATTTTCTGTATACAATACAAAGTTTTTGGCCTGTTTACTCTCTCAAGTATTTAGTTATAACAAGTAGAATAAATATTGCATTCCAACCAAAGCTTTGATATATTTCAATGAAAATACCCATTTGAAGAATCCATAAGAAGCATTTTAGAGAAAAGACATATACGTATACGTGAACAATATAACTCTAAAACAAAATATCAGAGAAATACCAAACTCGGTATATAAGTTCAACATCTACCAAGGAATATTTTCAAGTAAATCCTCCACCACAAACTAAGATTTTACGTGGAACATTTATTTTTTTCTGCCACCCCCTCAATCTTCTGATAACTTGCTTTAATAGTTTTGATTTAAATAACTTTAAATAACTATATAAATAACTGTTTATATCTTAATCAGAAAAACTATTTGTAGTCATTAAATTTTAGATGAGTCGTATTTTTTACACATCGCTTCACTGTGGTGTTCCAATACAGTTAAATCTCGATATTTGTAGTCAGTTTATTGACACTTTGTCACATTTTTATATTATTGGGGGACTAGTTTCGGAAGCTATTGCCTCCATTTTCAACCTCTCTCCAACTAGCATCTGTTGTCATCTGTTCTCCTCACTCTGGTGGTGGAACTATGAACTTCTTTGTCAAATTATCTACTGGTAGGATTTCGAAGTTCATTACATGGTCCTTATTTCTGCATATGAATATGTTCTCCCAAGTTGTCATGTTACTAAATTCCCCATGTTATTACTAAATTCCTCCAATCATGCATGTTTATAACTTGAACTTTTTCAATACTATATTAAAAGAATAGGAGAGGTTCATCAAGTACAAGAAGATTAATTGTAAAAACTATATGTAACTAGTTTTTTCACACTCTATCAGCTATATTTTTATTTTTTGAGGAACTAATTTAGGGAGGTGTTGCTTCCATTATCAACCTCAAAGGTCCGACTATCATCTGTTGTTTGCTGAGAGAAAGACAGAAGACAGCAACAACAACAGATGATAGTTGAACCTTTGAGGTTGATAATAGAAGCAACAGCTCCCTAAATTAGTCTCTTAAAAATAAAAATGTATGAGGGTCATTCAATATATAATGCCCCACTTTTTTGTTTCTCTGAACATATTGATTGTTAAGAGTCAGAATTTGGTGACGATATGCATCAATAGGTCTTGTCCATGTCCTACTTTTCTAGTAGTCTCCATCGCATTCTGTGGCCTTATGCCAACATTGTGTGAGAGCATGTATTCCCTGCTGGTAAAAGCTCTTGTACTGTAGGTGTAGCCATGTATTCACTGCATGAATGAACTCTCATCGTCTTCAAAGTGTATCTATTATAGAGAATCTTTAAGTGGCCCAAAGAGATGGAAGTTCAAGGGTGCCAGGTCCGAACTCTAGAGTGGATAAGGCAATGATGTCCAACCCAATTTGGCAATGTGTTCTTGGGTTCTCAGACTTGTGTGTGGGTGTTCATTATTGTGTTGGAGCAAGATTTCTGCTGAATTCATGTCAGATCGAACACGTCAGAAATGGCTCTTGAGTTTATTCAGAGTCTTCACATATGCCTCTGAATTAATGGTTCAGCCTCTTGGCATCACATCCATGAGAATGACACCATCACAAATCCAGAATACTTTTACCATGAATTTTCTGACAGACGGGGTTGTCTTAAATTTCTCGTAAGTGACCAAGTGTGAAAAACCAACTGCAATAGTTTTTACAATTAATTTGGTTGCCGCTGTTACTAATTTCCTCCAAACGCATAAAGCAGACTGATAAATCTGCAGTTTTGTGCCACTTTTGGACATCCAATTTAATATCATACCAAATATAAGGTACCTAAACCCTAGAGGTCACCACAAACAACTGCTCACAGGACAATCGCTTTGAGCCAGCAGATCATTTCTGATGATAAGATCATGTAGCTTTTGAATCATTAAATAAACGTAACTGATGTAAATGTTTCAACTGTTACTCAATTTTTTCATAAATTTAGTCTTATCACTGCTACTAGCATATTCAAGTATATGCAAATGAGGATACATATTTTATTTGTCATAAAAAGGTATTTTAATCAAAATCATTTGACTGTTACCGAGAAAATAAAAAATAATTAAACATTTTCCATGTAAATGATGATTTGAGGTGGAGTACATTCTTTAAAAGCTTTTTAAATCATCCTTGGAAGATGCTGAATTTAAATAGTATCAAGTAATGAGTATACATTTTTGGGTTAGCACACTTCACATACTCTATCTTTTTTCTAAGACCCTTTTTCTTTATTTCAGGGAGCTTGAAAACATATATTGTAATGTTCCAAAGTAAACAGGCACCTTCACCTGATGTAACATTACATGTAACTTACACCATTGAACGTTACTTAGTGTTTCCACAAAGGGGAAACATACTGTGACTTTGTGGGTTCGTAGAATTAAAAGTCCAGGTTGTAGAAATTCAAAATTGCTCTTTATTTCCGTAGAAAGACACTTGTACAACTCTGATAACAAGATGACGTAACATACACCAACACAGTCTCTCGTGGCTTCTGCACACGTAAATAAACAAAAGAATTCACTTCCAAATCACTACACATTATCAGTTCTCAACTTGCAGCTCAATACAATTTAAATGTCCACACACTGACCGTTGACCACTCTCTAGTGGCTTTCCTACTGATACTGCTGAATTCGTCCAGTGCAATCGCTTTTATACACGAGCCGTTGGTTGGCGAAGGTTCTCGACACCTCCCGAAGCATCATGGTCTTTCACAAAGCAGCAGGTGAAGGAGAGAGAACCGTCCAAATACTTCCCTGGCTCTTTCTCTCCCTGCCCTGTCTCTGCCAGTGTGAGCACGGGCATGGCTTGGGCACTATCTTTCACTCTTTTACTCCCTGCTTCTCTCTTTCTCTCGGCGTTCACTTATGTGCAGCCTCGTGACAATACAGAAATCTAAGAGAAGCTTAGGAGGTAGCTCAGAGAGTTACTTTCCTAGTGAAGCTAAGGATATAGTGAAAGAATATCCTTAAGAATTGACATGTAGCTCTGGTATAAACAGTGTTTAATCTACATAAATAAAGTTACTAATCTACATAATAATCAGAAGAGTGTTTTAGATTCCATTCTCGCAGATAGTAAAAGTGGCCATTAAACAAATGAGTGTTGCCTGTTCATCTTGGCATGTGTAAGACTGTTCCATTAAACCAATTTCTGGGGGTTTAAATATTAAAAATCCTAGTGGATAAAGTGGCTGATTAAAGTCTTTGTCAGCACACGTCAACTAAACCGACAACATGAGTGTGACGAGTAAGCAAGATTCTCAAGGAATCATACATCTGGAAATTGTTTTTTCACACTAGCTGTGTGTAGGACACAGTATGGAAAGGTAGAGTCATTCAATGCCATCAGTTTGACTCTAGCTTTCAACCACACATCTGCTAATGTAACGAGAGATGTAACATGAGCTTCTCGGAAATTACTTGCATGTATCCTGACAGGAAGTAAACTGTCTGGGCTTCACTCCTTTATCTTCTGAATATCTAAATTAAACAAATTTGCATGTGTCATAAACCTACAAAATATTATGATCACGATATTTCCAGTGAAATCTTGGTATCAAATCATTGGGTAGAATGCAATTAGTGTTTCTGCTTATTATTATAGGTAAGAGTAGAGAATTTAAATATTTAATAAATAGTTTTTTTTAATAATTTAATATTGGGAAATTTGTGCATTGAACTTGTTTATAGTTAATTAACAAGGGAAGATTTTGTATACTCCTCAATTGGTAATTCGTTAAAATAAGGTTCTAAAAAAAATAAAGAGCTTTCTGTTTTTGTTCAAATTTCACTTTTAAAAAAACAGCAGAGCATCAACAAAACTATACAAGGAAAAAAACAACCTACCTGCAGGTGTTGCTCCTCAAATTTGTTAGCTATTTCATGAAAATTGATGAAACTATTTAATTTATAATTTGTGTAATTCACAAAATAAATTAACAATTTTAAGACCATTTAATAGTACAACTTATAACAGTTATATCATTAAAACTTTTTGCTTGGTAGCTTGGTTGTAACAAATTCCACATTATTTCTACAACTGTCCAGTTAAGATTTACCACAGTAAGATGCAAAACATGCAACTAATAAACATTACTGTTAATGCTAAAAGCATACATAAGTATTTATAATAAAAAGAATTAAAGATGAAAATAAGTAACAAAAACATTCTTGCCAACTTCCTGAAATTGAAACTGATAAAACATTTCCTCATTAGAAAAAAGCATACTAATTTTACAATGATATGAAGTTAGAATGTGTAAATGTAACAAAATTACATGTAAAATAAATGGAAGAATTCCAGTTTTCCCACCTCTGAAGTGTAAGAGTAATTGTCTGCCTCACATTCAGGGTGTCTCAAGTTCGAATCTCAGTTAATATCATGCTAAAGCTTTTTTCAGAGTTTTCCCTTATCCTGGATAACTCTAAGCTCTAAGAACCTTAGACAATTAGAGCATCAGTTTAAAGATTTCATTAATTCATTATCCCATATGACCCCCGATTATAGGACATTAAACTTCAAACCAAATAAAAGAATTAATCTGTTTTTAATACGTTCTTGAAAGGGTGGTACTACGAGGGCTGATCAAGAGTTAAGAGGGACCATGAACATTGGATAGACACACAGATGAGTTCTAGACAAGCACTATAATCTTCTAAAAAGGTTTAACGCTTTATCATAATCATTTTAAAAATCTATAACACTTTGAACTTCCCGTAAGTTGTAAAGAGGCCTCCCTTATCATAACATTACAAATATACCTTCACTCCTGTACTTTTATGGGCAAACCATCAAAGTTGGCAAGAATGCAAAAGGTACTGAAAATGTCAAAATGAGTATTTTATCATTCCAGCCTCATGTATTTTATCAAAAACTTACAAAAGACTTCCTACTCTAATAGAAGGATGGCACTGTATGTAGGTTAAAAATATATTTTTGTTGTTAATGGTGCTGTAATTGTCCAGAATCATTTAGCACTGCCAATATGCCAGAATTTATTCTTGTAGGAATTGATTTATGCATCAATAAATCTATTGAAATGGGCTGTCACTTTTAACCATACTTAAAAATGTTTGGTCCTGGCCAGGTTTGAACCTATGAGGTGGATCAAGCTATAACACCTCCTATTTATTTTCTCACAAAGTAATCACAAGAAAAATGTGAAACTAGTATCACTTCTCAACGTAATCCCCCTCTAGCCGTACACATTTTTCACATCAACATGAAAACTTCTTTAGCAGTGTGTTTTGACCACTGGAAAATCGCTGAGGCAATAGCGGCACGAATGGTGAATCTGCAACCACGGAAAGTGGGAAACAGCCAAAAGTCACTAGGAGCCAGCTCAGATGAGTAGGGAGCATGAGCAATCACTTCAAAGTTGCTGTCACAAAGAAACTCCTGCGTTGCATTCGCCTGATGTGCTGGTGCATTGTCTTGATGAAAGAGCACACGTCCAACCTTTTCCACCCGTTTTTCACGCAATGCTGGGAGGAGTTTATTCTTCAAAACATTTTGGTAGGATGCAGCTGTCACCGTAGTGCCCTTTGGAATGTAATGAGTAAGGATTACACTACTGCTGTTACAGAAGATGGCCACCACCATTTTGTCAGCACTGGCACTCACCCAAAATTTTTTGGTGTTGGTGAATCTGTGTGCTTCCATTGAACTGACTGGCACTTCATTTGAGTTGAAAAAGGGCATTCACGTCTCACCCATTGTCACAATCGGTTGAAAGAAAGTTCCATTCATGCCGTCATCATGCATCAACATCGTCTGACAATTTGCCAGGCGCGCAGCCTTGTGATCAACCGCCAGCTTTTGTGGCACCCACCTGGAAGACACTTTTCGCATTTTCAGATCTTCATGCAGGATTGTGTGCACAGATCCCATGGAAATGCCAATTTTTGAGGCAATGTCTACAACGCTCAATCGGCGATCTCCAAAACAATGTTTTCCACTCCCTGGATCATGTCAGACAGGCTGGTGCGAGGCCGTGACTGTCTTGGTTTGTTATTGCACCCAGGAATGCACATTAGACACATCTATGGTACCATCACCACAAGCCTCACTCAACTGGCGATGAATTTCAATAGATGTCACACCATGAAAATGGAGAAAATGAATAACCACACGCTGTTCTTGCAACGAAAATGTCGCCATTTTAAATATCAAAAACAGTCCTAACTTTTGTAGCTACCACTAGAATTCTATGCACTGTACAGTGCTGCAATCTCTGTCACACATTCACAAAGAGTCCACGTGTATTTAAAAAAAAAAACAGAAATTCCTATCCCAGTACTAAAAAAAATTATAGGTGTTATAACTTGAATGTACCTTGCACAACCTTGGGTCCAGTAAGCCAGTGCCTAACTGAAGGAGCCACTCAGACAAATATGTCCAGATTAAAGATGATGGCAACAATTTCCAAAACATGTTGTGCTTCTTTGCAGAAATACACGAAGCTAGAGTGATAAAAATTGATACTAGGTATTTAATATGTTAAAAGGACTTGACTATTTTGTTCAAGAAAGAAGGATGAAAAATAATAGAACTACATAGAATCTACAATGTGATAAATAATGAGCTCAAGTGTCTCTGAGGCTTGTTTTGCTTTTGTTATGATTGGTGAATATGTCTGTTTGTGTAACTGAGTGAGTTACCAGCAGGCTGTTAGTGGGCTTTGTAACCTACAGGGCGGCCGGGAGGTCCGGTTGCTCCCTTCGCACCAGGAAAACCCGGTATTCCCGGCTCACCAACAGGCCCGATAGGTCCAATGAAACCAGGTGCACCCTATGCAAGACAACAAAATAATAATGAAATATCATACAGTGAGTATTGTGTAGTAATATCCTTCATCTCTCAGAAATTATCAGTCAGTAAGTTCAATTTCTGTGATACATGGCATTATACAGTTTAAAAATATACTTTCTCGGATTATGCTACAGTATAACTGTTTCACAATGCAAATATTAAACTAACTACTCTCTGGTGAGTACCATCCATCCATTGAACAATCCACTATATGTACATTTTCCACTCCTGAAAGCAAGCAAGCATGCTATTACACAGGTGTGGAATCATTATCATCCACTTGGTGTACCAAGGCTGGTTAACAATTAGATCAGAAAAGAAAAATCTTCTAAAAACTTTGATAGTTTGAATACGAATAAAAGTGCATTTGGTGAAACATATTACATTATACTCATTGGACATTCCATTAAAATGTTAAATTTTTTTTCTTCATACTTTTTATAGTTTATGCAATATTTGAGTTGGTATAAAACTTTCAATAGTTTTGCAGCAGGTATGTAGTGTGCTTCATGGTCCTGCAGTCTTATTTAGCAGTTGATGCTATGACCAGGGAACAGAGGGAACCTGACACCTCGACCCAACATGCATCTTTTGTGTTTACCACTCTCAAGAGGAATGGATGAGGTGAAGGTACAACAAGAGGCTATGCATAGACAGGCTGGCTAACAGAAATGCACAAAGGTTATTAATTTAAGGTTTGATGACCTGGCCACATTCGTGGGATGCTCAAAGGAAGCTTCCCTCTAGGTGAGTTGGAGGGTGCTCAAAGAAGGCTTCCCTCTGGCTAAACCAGGGAGAACTTGATCCCCTTGAGGGCCAAAAGAATTTTCTAATGATCAAGCATCTGTGCTCGTTGACCAACTTGCATAGCCCCTAACCCTAAAGCATGAAAAGGGGAGAGAAATGAAATGAAGTTTATGCTACAAGAGGAGCTACCCTAACATTCATTTTATTCTGTAAATGAGTTTTTAAATGTTAATTAGTTTTAAGTGATTGTAAATAATGACAGTGGCCATTAATGTAATTTTTATACTATGACGTGCCTGATATCAATCAAAAGGACAAAGTAAATTGAATTGAATTAAATTGAATTAAATCATGAATTTGTGAACAATTACTTTTATATAGCATTTCTCTATGGTCTTTATATAGTTTATATTTATTTGCTTTTTCTACTTTAGACTTTTGTTGGATCCTGTATCTGTTACAGTTGTTAGTGTTATGTAACCTTTTATATTTATCTTTGTATCTTGAACTGACGTGTCCTATAAGATATGTATTATGTTCCAAAGGATGAAATAAATACAATACAATACATTATCTTGCCAATCAGGGAAGATCATGAAAAGCTCATGGTCAAAATGACTGGCCTCAGGAATCGAATCCAGGACTTCACATGTTACCACAGAAACATTTTGCTCTGCATATTTGAATACTTGGATTGGATTACACTATGGAGGGGATTCAGCACGGAGACCAGACTTGGTCTATTGTACCTTTACCCCAAGTGGGACCCCCCTGGGAGGAAAGATGAGGCGAGAGGAGACACAGGGAAGCTGCCCCAAGAAGTCATTGCAGTGCAGAGGGTAAGGTCCGTACTATTTACCAATTACAAACTCCCCAGCAGGACAGTACAACCAGTATCCCATCCATCGTGGTCATCCAAACGGCCCAGTAGGCCAGCCCAGAGACCATCCTTCTGGAGGAGGTAGTGTTTACCAGGCCCATATCATCCTGCCATGCAACGCAGAGACTCTTGCCAACACTTTCCATACTGAAAGAGACTACCAGAAGAGAGATGATGTGAAATGATAATGGAGATGAAAAGAAGGGACAGTAAATTCGGGGGATGTAATTAACCTACCCAGCATTTACCTGGTGACCTGGGAAAATCCCCAAAAAACTTATGGGTCAGGTAGGTTGGTGATGGGGATCGAATCCAGACCTCCTGAATGCAGCCCACACAGAAAACTGCCTGAACCTTCCCACTTAATAGTTTTAAGAAAACAGCACACTATTTGCGAAATAGCTACATGTATAGATTTTGTACATGTTTCATATGTTTCAAACTATCAGAGTATAAAAGAGAAACAAAAAGGTTATTATAAACATTATCTTCAAAACTACAGAGATTTTAGTATATCAGATGCTTCCTTAGGCTGACATACTGGCAATCCAGGTAGGCCTGTTTCACCTTGATCACCTCTGCGTCCAGTTTCACCTGGTAAACCTTGAAGCCCAGGCTCTCCACGAGGGCCTGGTGGTCCACGGGAGCCCTTTATAATACAATCAAATTATTACAGGCATATTAGATATATGGCTTGGGTGCTGCAATAAAAGACTGTAACTACATAAAAAGAGAATAGTATTTCAAAGCAAATTCTTAATGTATTAACTATAGACATTGTAATGCTGAAAATCTTTGCAACACTTCTTCTTCTATAGTTTTCTTTTATCTTACCTTGATAGTCTTCTCTATCTGACTAAAGTAGTAGCAGAACAAATGCTTTGCTGGAGTTACATTTAAAGAAGTTATATATTTTTGTGATAAATGATAAATTATATTTATTTGTATAGTTTCACTACAATGTCTTTAACATCGTACATGCACTTATTATACATCTGTACAAATACATGAAATTGCTGACCTAAGATTTACTCGCTGACTCAGGTACCCTGGCCATAAGCCTTTGGTTTTCCTGAGCAGCTTGATGCCATTTCTTCTTGACCTTCGCTTCTTTTACTCTAATCCACTTTTCTCTTAACTTATATAAGAATTCTCCTCTACATCTATTTTTCTTTTCACCCGTCCCCGTTAACATGCATAATGCCACTACATCTTTGCTCACACTGTCCCATTTCTTACCCCATATTTTTCTCCTGTAATTTGTTAACTCCTTACATTCTATCAGGTAACGAACAGTGCTCGCTTCTGATTACATAGAAAATGAAGCTAGCTACAGTGAAGCAATGAATATTACACAAATATAAATATTTATAACAAAAAACTTCACTTATCTTAAGAAAATGATGTTAATTCTTCTTTCTAATTGAGATCAATTTCACAAACAGATTGCTTGCATCATCAGTCCATCAATAAACTTAAACTGATGATACAAGCAATCTGTTTGTGAATTCGATCTCAATTAGAAAGAAGAATTAACATCATTTTCTTAAGATAAGTGAAGCTTTTTGTTACAAATATTTATATTTGTGTAATAGTACTCTCTTCATCTCCACAAAATTCACATAACCCTACCTCTTTACTTCTCAATTCTTTTAGATATATTATTCCTACTCTCATCCATGCTATGCCTTCTCTTCCAGTTTTGTCACATTCATCTATATATTGTTCCCTACCCTATTGTATCTTTAATTGCTTATAAAATTTTAAAGTTTTCTATTATTCTATACTTTTCCATATCTCCTGCCTATCTATGTCTTGTACTCTGTTTCTCACTTCCTTCCAAAAACTGTTATGATTTGACTTCTCTGCCCTCCATAAATCTCCCATGCCTATCTATCAATATCATTCTTTCCAATTCCGACCATCAACTGTTTGTGTTCTTAATGCTTTTTGTTTGCTTCATGCACAGATTCAATAATTCCCCTTTCTGCCCTTTAATACACTTATACCAGAATTTCATTATTGTCTCTATTATTTTCCTCTCCTTTTTGTATTACACAACTCTAGTAGTAATGTCACCCCTCTTGGTGCCGATTTTGGCAGCCCTAGTAGATTTTTGCAAAGCAATCCATACATCTGGTCTAATTGTGTACCTATCTCTGATGTGCCCCATACCTCCACTGCATATATTGTTCTGGCTTCAACGACCGCTTCATACATTCCTTCTAACCATCTAACTGACATCTCCAGTTTATGTTTACATATTCTTACCTTGTCATTGCTGCCCTGCCATTAGCTATCACTTTTCCTGCTTGTGTGGCCCACCCTCCACTGCTACACATCCTTACACCTAAATAGTCATACTTCTTTACAACATCTACCTTTTGATTTCCTATGTACCACTCCTCTCCTTTCCTCAGTATCGACCCTCTTTTAAATACCATTATTTTTTATTTTATAATAATAAAACTTAATATTCTACAAAATTAAAATCTTTGCTTAATAACTGGAGCTATCAAAACTACTCCAGTACTTTACTCTACAAATTTTAACAAAAATCCAAGACTTCATCTTGACATTGAAAAGGCAGCCATCATACAATATTAAAAACTAATCAGACTACCTTATAATAACAGGGAAAAAAGAAGCTCAAAAGTAAACTTAAAAACTCAAAAAGGTTTCCTAACTAAAGTCAAAGAAATTAAACAAAATTAGAAGTTCCTTACTTGACACTTACAAAGTATAAACCCTCTAGAACACTATACTTAGCTGTAGAACTTACAGAATCTGAAACCTCTTCATGTGTCCTGAAATAAATAACACTAGAAATAATAAATTTAAGATATCCTGCAAATGAATGGCTAAATGTTTACACTGATGGTTCCAGCTTACAAATAACAGTGGTACTGGCTCTGGTGTAATATGCCTTCTCTTCTCTTTCTACAAAATATAAGTTTAAATTCTACAAATTTTGATGCAGAAAGTTCAGCAATCCTTCAGAGCTTACAAAAACATCTATATCAAAGTTTTATTATTTCACTTTCTAAAGATTTTTGACAAACACCACTGCTGAATTTATTTGCTGCTACAAATATAAAAATTTACATGAAAAATAAATTACGAGGGCTGTTCAATAAAGAATGATCACAAATTTTTTTGACAACCTATCTTTACTCAACCGCATAATTTTGATGGTCCTTCTCAAAATAGTCTCCCCTGAATGCGATAAACTTTTCCCAGTGTTTCTGCCAGTCTTCAAAGACATGCTGGAAACCATTTTTTGAGAGATCCTTCAAAATTACCTCTGCAGCCTTCACCACTGCTTCTAATGATGGGTAATGCCTCCCATGAAGGCGTTTCTTCAAGTTGGGGAATAGAAAAAAGTCACATGGGGCTAAATCCAGACTATAGGGAGTCTGAGGGATGCACTTCATGATGATTTTTGCAAGATATTCAGCAAAAACATTGGCAATATGCGGCCGCACATTATCGTGGTGCAGCATCCAGCCTGGTCTTTTGCGCCTGATATGGACTTGCAATGTTTTCAGGACATCCCTGCAGTATTGTCCAGTTACTGATGTGTGTGCAGGTACAACACGCTGATAAACCATTCCATGAATATCAAAGAATGAGATGACCATAGCTTTCCCAACAGAAGCAACCACTTATGCTTTTTTTGGGATTTGGTGATGAAGGAGATTTCCACACTGAGCTTTGCTGTTTGCTCTCAGGATCTAAATGATGTAGCCAAGTTTCATCAGCAGTGATTACATTTGAAAGTAACTCCAGATCTTCCTCAAACATCAACTTTAACGCATGCAGACATGCATGCGAATGTCCTTTTTTTTTCGGGAATCAACAGTCTTGGAACCCATCGTGCACAAACAAGTCTCATGTGTAATGTTTCTGTCAGCAACGAGTAGGTGCTACCCAATGAAATGTTCAGTATTTCAGAAAGTGATCTTAAGGTAATTCGTCAATCCCTTCCGTAAGAACAGTAAGTGGAGCACCAGGCCCAACTTCCTTTGAAATTGATTGTCTCCCCTCTTTAAACATTTTAAACCACCTTCGAGCTGTGCTGTAGGGTAGAACATACTCTCCATAGGCCTCCTGTAACATGGTATAGGCCTCAACTGAAGATTTGTTGAGAGGAAAGCAGAATTTCAAAGCCGCATATTGTTCCTCGTGTGTTACCTCCATTACAGTGTTAGGCGATACTGAACATGTCTGAATTTGCATAGTTCTCACAAGTGGGAATCAGGAATACCAACAATGAAACTACTATGGCGTGCTTGTTTTACATTAAGCTAACAGAATATAATAAGATTGAATTTTAGTGCCAGAAATTATGGCCATAAAAAAATTATGATCATTCTTTATTGAACAGCCCTCATAAGTCATCGTATATGTACACCTTAATAAAATTACAATATTACAATCAAAATAAAATGTGTTCAAAACAGCTAGAGAGATAGTAAAATAAAATAATATTTTTATAATACTGCTGTCACATTATTGCATACAGATAAAGTAAAAACTATACATCTTTGTAGTGCATAAGTGATGACTCCATAGCAATTACCATCTGTAACACCCAACAGCCAAATCATTAATAATCTAAAAATTATTTGTGGTTGGTTTATTGACACTCGTCACTTACTTTTTCATATATTTATCTCATAAATATATGAAAAAGTAAGTGACGAGTGTCAATTCTCATAAATATATGAAAAAGTAAGTGACGAGTGTCAATAAACCAACCACAAATAATTTTTATATTAATTTTGACGTCACTGTTACTAAATTCCTCCAAACACACATCATTAATAATCTACCATAAAAGGCTTCATTACAGTGAATCTACTCAGTTTTGTTCTCTTTAGCTAGCAGTAACAATCTGGACATCTAGAATCATGCCAAGGTTTGAAAAGGTATCCTGATATTGTCACCAAATAGTGGAAGACTAGAAGGAGAATGACTTGTAAACAAACGTAGGCTTTCACGGCTAGCGTCTTGTTCAGTAGAAGATTCCGGGCTGTAAAGCCATGGTCCACTGGGCTTCCTCATCTCTGCAGCATATATAAGCCAGTTCCCACTGCTGAAAATTCAGTAGCTATGAAGAGTACAAGGAGAAATTTTCTATGCCACCGATGATGCTTGCCACAGCTGCAAGCAAAACATCTGGGAGAATTCTTTTAGAAATTCAAACATAGGATTTGATCAAAGTATAAAAAATGAAAGAAGCGTAGAGGCAGTAAAGCACAAGTTAAAATAAAAGTGAATCGAGAAGATACTGACACATTGCTTCACTTATACTATTTTTCAGAGAACATGTTTCAAGAGCTATTGCTCCCAACTTCAGCTGAGTCTCGACTAGTGCAAATTGTAGTTTTTTTACTCTTTCTCTGTATCGTCGATAGATGGCATGATGTATTTGTCAAAGATGTCCAGTGGTGAAGTTCCAAAGTTCATGATTCTATGATGATTTTTATTAATGAAGATTTTTTCCCATATGGAAAGATTTATGGGATGATTAACCTGTATTATTGAAGTTGTCTCCAAGTAGATGTCATGTCTGGTATCCAAAAAATGAAAAGCAACTGCTGATTTTTTTATTACACCGTTTTTAATGTTTCTTATATGTTCTTTAGTTCTGATATCTATATTTCCTTTTGTTTTTCCTATAGGATTTGATTCCTTTCAGGGTGGAAAAGAACTGTTCAACTGAAGCACTGCTTGCAGAAATTACAAAAATAGTGTGTAGAATTTTCTAAGTTCACTTTCTGTATTGTTGTTTTGGGTGTATAATGGGTATCCAAGTGTCATCTACAGTAATTAATTGGTGCCAAAACTCGGATTTATTGCACCTAAACTACACCAACAGAATGTTGGAAATGTTCATTCGAACACGTTTTTGATCTAACGTGAGCAAACTTGACATCCAATGCATGGACAGCTTTCTCATGTCTAAATGTTGATTTAATATATGAAAAACACGTTCTTTTGACATGTTCATAGCCTCTGCTATCTCTCACTTTAATTTGGCGGTCATTTAACACCATTTGGTAAACTTTGGCGATGTTTTCGTCGCTAGTTGCAGTTTCTAATGTCCCGAATGTTCACCGTCTCCCAAGTTCTTACGGCCACATTTAAATTCAGCTACCCAAAATTTCACTGTGGTAAATGATGGTGCTGAGTCCCCATACACAGAATCCAACTCATCTTTGATTTGTGTAGGCATATTGCCTTTCAAAAAAAAATATTTAATGACAGCTTGATAGTCGATTTTGTCCATTTTCATAAAAACTCTCACATAAAATCACTCAAATGACTGTTATATAACAACTGAGTGTCCAAAATGGCTGAAACTTTTGTGAGTAACTTCAAGAGATAAACAACGAAATTAACTAGCTTTTATTTACGAGTGCTACCATCTTCATGTTGAGGTCGGAAACTTCTCAGACCACCCTTGTATTTAAAGCACTGCACTACATCTAAACAAAGGCTCAAAAGAAATAAAAATTCTATTTTCCATAAAGGTATTCATCTCTGTAATGTTTGCAGAACCTGCTGAAATTTTCAAAATGTTAAACATCTGCTTTTGAATCACATGTTTTATACCAATGGAATACAAATATGAATATGTGCTTTTAACTGTTCTACACACACATGATTTCTGTACTTCACATTTGTTAAGTACCACCTTCTATTATGCATTTAATTTTATTTATTTATATTCTACGTAAATTAAATCTGAAGGTTTTCTTATGTAGTAAACTTAATAATTATTTAGTATTAGGAAAAGTTATGAATCCATGTTCTTTGGTGTGTATATCCCTCCATTTCTCTTCTCTTGCACGTATCTGTCTGACCATCATGACAAAAATAAAGAGCAAATATTAGACATAATATTAATATTAGCTGATATTAGAAACTTTGACAGTTTCTTTGCAATTTTAAAGCTTCTTTTGTATCAAATGTAATAGGTATTTATTAGTTTAATTAAAACAAATTTGTACATAACTCACATCAGTGCCATTATAACCTGGAGGACCTTGAGGACAGATAGTTTCACATGCACCAGCACCCCCTGTTGCAGCAGGTCTGGTGGCTCTCTAGAACAGAGAGAAAGAGAGAAAAAAAAACTTACAAAAATAAAATTATATATTGCATTTTGTTAGTGTATCTCCAAAAGAATCTTCTCCTAAAATGAATGCACTAATATCATTTCCATCTTGTATACCTATGTGATTTCTTTTTTGATGAGATATAATATATTTTCACAAAAGTAGAACAAAGAATAATTAAAAAAGAACTGCTATGTGGTCATTTATATAAGTATGATATTAGTGATCATTAGCACATCTAACAAGTGGCAAAGCATAGCATGATGTTTAGGGAAGCGGTTCCTGTATATTTGCAACTTATGGACTTAGTATTTTAGTTAATTGGTGGAAATTAATCATTTCTTCATGCTAGCCGTATATAGGCTAAGGTTTTTGATAGGTAGAGTCAACATGAAAAACCTTAGCCTATGTGCGGCAAGTGTAAAGAAATTATTAATTTCCATCACTTAACTTAAATGATAAGAGTTAAATGATGAAGCCTGGGACTCAAGTGCTTACGATAGTAAATCACCACAAAGGGTGTATCTCGGATGCAAGAGCCCCTAGTGGTTTACTGGGGAAATATACGAGTAGAATGGAGAATTTAATGTCATGGCGGCAAGTTGGCCATGGTAGCTCAATTGGTTAGAGCGACTGGACGGAAACCAGGAGATCCGTGGTTCAAATCCTGGCCGTGGCATTGAATTTTTCATGTTGACTTTATTATGGACTTGGGTTCGAAACTTGTTGCCTGTATGCAGCTAACACTTCCATAAACATTATAACATGCTTCACCCCTGATTAGCACCTAAAAAAAGTTAGAAAATATGAAAACTAGAACAAAAATGGGACATCTTGTTGGTAGAAATGAATACAAGTAAATTAAAAAGAAAAGTAAAATGCGTAGGAGAAGTTAAAACAAGAATAAAAAGTACATTTTTAAACCATAATAACAGATAAATTTTTATGAAAGAAATGCTCAGTAAAATTGTATTAGATTAAGAAATTTTATCTACAAGCAGAATATCAAGTTCAAATGGAGAATGAACCAGAATAAGAGTCAGTGCTTAGTGAACTATTAAGAGTTAGGGATTACCTTCTTGCACAACCTATTGGAAAACACTCATAATTAATCTCAGCCATCAAATATCTTTTGTTTTCACTCAAAGTATAAACTTGAAAGAAGCGTAGGGACAGTGAAGCACAAACTAGTACAAAATTGAATCGAGAATATATTGACACATTGCTTCACTCACACTGTTTATTCACAGGACATGTTTCAAGAGCTCTTGCTCCTATCCTCAGCTGATACTCGACTAGTGCAAGTTGTAGTGGTTTCTTCTTTCTCCGTATTGTCAATAGATGGCGTGATGTACTTGTCAAAGATGTCCGGTGGTGGAGTTTCAAAATTCATGACTCTATGACGATTTTTGTTAATGAAGATTTTTTCCCATCCCATAGACCTTTCCGTATGGGAAAAAATCTTCATTAACAAAAATCGTCATAGAGTCATGAATTTTGAAACTCCACCACCGGACATCTTTGACAAGTACATCACGCCATCTATTGACAATACGGAAAAAGAAGAAACCACTACAACTTGCACTAGTCGAGTATCAGCTGAGGATAGGAGCAAGAGCTCTTGAAACATGTCCTGTGAATAAACAGTGTGAGTGAAGCAATGTGTCAATATATTCTCGATTCAATTTTGTACTATCTTTTGTTTTGTTGTTTTTTGGGAGGGAGGGGTCAGTTGCCTTAAAATTAAAACTTTTTGTTTATAAAATGTTTTTTGTTTCCCTTTCTCACCAATGCTGGTGTTAGGAGTCACTTGGATTCCCTCAGAGTGAAGGAGCCGAAGCATACTGACCAGATAGATAAGATCAGGGTTGGGGAAGTCTGCCCAATTCCTGGGATGAATGAATGATGGAGCAATTGGTGGAATGATGGCGGGGGAAACTGCAGGACCCGGAGGAAACCCACTCCAGCGCCATGTTGTCCACAACAAATCCCACTTTGCAGTCACCTGGGATCAAACCCAGGCCATCTAGGTGAGAGCCAAGCAATCTAACCACTCAGCCATGGCACAGAAATTTATAAAAATTAAAAATGTAAAATAGTTTAGCAACTTTAATTTAAATATTATGGAAATGTTGGTGTTTTGTGTTAACTCTAAAAGTGTTTTTAATTGTTATACAGACAATTATGAAATTCCTACCATGTCAGCATTAAGTTAGAAAGGTAATTAAAATCATAATAATTGAAATAATTATTGAAATGTAATTGAAACCAATAATTCAAAAAACTAGTAATAATAAGAAAAAAGTTATTTTTGATTTTTGATTAACAGATAACTCCATTAGGTCAATTAATGGAAATTAATTATTCTTTCACACTGGCCGTGTGTAGGCTAAATTTTCAGTCTGACTCTACGTTTCCACAAGATAACTCCATATTCATCAGTTACTGATCATGACGATTGCTTTGTAATTCAGAAGCTACAAATTTCAGAAATAAGTAACTGGAAAGCACTTACTCCAGCAGTTAACCACTTCTTTAATTAATGAAATTTCCTTGTTTATAATAAAGAAAATCTTTATTTTATATATTCATTATTTTCGTACTTACAGGCAACTCATCACAGCTTTCTCTCACCGGACGAGTTGGATCACAACTTAGCAACATCCACTGAAGATCAATCTGCAAATGTAATGCAAAGTATATTAATAACTGTAAAATAAATAAATGAATGTATTATTTATTATTATTTATTATTATTGTATATACAGAGTTAAAATAGTTATTTAATGTTTTACCATAGAAATGTGTTAAAGACTAAGAGACATGCTACAGAAAGTAAACATATTAATGTAAATAATACTTACAAGCTGGGAAACCTAAAAAACAAAAAAATACAATATATGTTAGTAATGTGCACTGCAAAATATTACCAAATCATGTGAAAAGTTAGTTTAAGTTAACATTATATGCCAGCAAGGTAATCAAATATTACTGAATATGTAAGGCAATGACAAACAATTAATGCTAAAGTGTTAACAATTATTTACATAGTTAAAGCTACTACCTACTGAACAAGCTACGTACATTAAGTTAATTGATGGAAATTAATCAGTTCCTCACACTAGCAGTATATAGGCTAAGGTTTTGATAGAGTCAACATGAAAAATTCAATGCCATGACTAGAATTTGAACCACGGATCTCCTGGTTTCCGTCCAGTTGCTCTTAGCCATTGAGCTACCATGGCCAACGTGCCATCCTGACATTAGATTCTCCAGTTGACTCATATATATTGTGACTTTGAGGGTTCGTAAAATTAAAAGTCCAATTTGCAGAAATTCAAAATGTTCTTTATTTCCGTAGAAATACACTTTGGTCAACCCTTACAGTATCAGAATTACATAACGTACACAAATACAGCTTCCAAGGTCGTCTGCCACACCCACAAACAAAAGAGTTCACTTTCAAAACACAGCTGTACGCACACGCAGTTCTGATTACATCTCTCTCTTAGCGAGTTGCAGCTTCTCTTATATACCACTACTCATATTTCTAGATATTTCTGGAATGTTCTGTAACAAACAAGAAATCAAACCTTCCTGTCAGCTATCTGTCTCTTTATCTGTTTTGGCAAGCTTTTATCTCCGCATTGCACTATCTTTCCCTTTGTGCATGCTGGCCGAGCATCGTCGCAACAATGGGTCAGCGACAATATATTTTCCCGGTAAATCACTCGAGATACAACGTTTGTGGCAATTTACTATCGTAAGTACTTGTGTCCCAGGCTTCATCGCTAAACTCTTATTATTTTAAGTTAGTTGATGGAAATTAATCAGTTCTTCGCACTAGCAGTATATAGGCTAAGGTTTTAGATGTATAGAGTTGACATGAAAAATTCAATTCCATGGTAGCTCAATGGGTAAGAGCGACTGGACGGAAACCAGGAGATCCATGGTTCAATTCCCGGCCATGACATTGAATTTTTCATGTTGGCTCTACCTATCCAAAACCTAGTGTGTGAAGAACTGATTAATTTTCATCAATTAACTAAATAATAAGAATTAACTGATGAAGCCTGGGACTCAAGTACTTACAATAGTAAGTCGCCATAAACAGTGTATCTCAAATGCGAGAGCCCCTAGTGCTTTACTGGGGAAATATACAAGTCAAATGGAGAATTCAATGTCATGACGGCAAGTTGGCTATGGTAGCTCAATGGATTAGAGCAACTGGACGGAAGCCAGGAGATCCGTGGTTCAAATCCCAGCCATGGCATTCGATTTTTCATGTTGACTCTATCTGTAATTATGTTTGTCAAAATTTTCTTGATAAGAAGCTCGCTAAATAAAATGAGAATTGCTTTACTCTGTTTTGTTATAATTTTTTTTAAGCATTTTGCAACATATATCTTGATTATGCTTTAGCTACCATAACTATAGACATATGCTGAGCTATTTCAGCAGTTTTCAGTTTGGCCCAAATATTCAACAATTTAGCAATAGACTCATTTACTTCAGACAATTTCTGCAGTAATCTAATAGGACACAGCCAGGATTGGTAAAAGCTGATGGGGTAAATGGATCTATATGAGGTTATTATGACAAAGTAACAAAATATAGATATGAAAGGCTAGAGTCAGACTGAAAACACATGAGACAACTACCTTAATGGCGACTTACTATGCTGTAACTAAGCTCGGGCATGGAGCGGTAGAGTCAGACTGAAATATTCAATGCCATAGCCAGGATTTGAACAACAGATCTTCTGGTCTCTGTCCAGCTGCTCTAAACCATTGAGCTACTATGGCCAATGTGCCAACATGACATTAAATTCTCCAACTGACACATGTTTTTTCGCCATTAAGGTAGTTGTCTCATGTGTTTATGAGAACTCCTAGTGGTTTGCCAGGAAAAACACGAGTCAGCTGGAGAATTTAATGTCATGTTGGCATGTTGGCCATAGTAGCTCAATGGTTAAGAGTGGCTGGATGGAGACCAGAAGATCCGTGGTTCAAATACCGGCTATGGCATTGAATTTTTCACTCTGAATCTACCCTTTCATAGTACGTCATACATGCAGCTAGTGTGAAAGAAACATTAATTTCCAAAATATAGGTATGTAAAGTAGTACTGAAGTGCTATGATTAATATATTATCTAAGTTAATTGATGGACCGGTGTATCTCGGATGAGAGAGCCCCTAGTGGTTTACCGGGTAAATATGACTCAATTGGAGAATTTAATGTCATGACGGCATATTGGCCATGGTAGCTCAATGGGTAAGAGCGACTGGACGGAAACCAATAGATACGTAGTTCAAATCCCAGCCGGGGCATTGAATTTTTCATGTAACCTCTATCAATCCAATATATTATCTGTTAGAATTTATAACAACAAGAATTTAATCTTAACTTTACTACATGAATACCAATCTAATTTAGTACAAATTAATGACAATAAGCCAGTTACCCTAGAGCATCATATGTGAGAAAAATATATAGACAACAGCCCAGAGAGAAAGCTACATTTTATTGTAACTTCCTAAATACAAAAACTGCAAGAAAATGAAATAAATTAGTTTCTCTGACCCATACAAGCAATTATTTGAATATGATAGAGTATGATAGTCTTGAAAGATGACGGATGTGTTCTAGTAGTAGTAGTAGTTTTATTCATCCGTTAAGTCAATACAATGACATTGGATACGTCAATACAAATATTTAGAACAATACAAATAATATAAGTATAAAAATAAAAAAAATAAAAAAATAAGTTGCATCAAGTGTAATTAATAAGATCTAAGCATGAACTCATAAATATATATAGTTGCATGGCTCTACAACTACACAGCATTTAAAATGCATCACAAATATATACAATTATATGGCCAGCTACAGTGTATCTAGAAATTCACCTATATCATAATATGAATCACTTAATAAAATTTCTTTCAACGATAGTTTGAAACACCTCATGGATTTTATGTTTTTCAGATTGGCCGGTAGTTTATTATACAGAGTGACTGCTGAATATCTAACTCCTTTGGAATAAAGTGTAGTTCTATGTGTTATTGTTCTTAAGTCTGTTTTACCTCTGGTGTTATGATGATGTATTTGATTATTTGTGGTGAAATTTTCAAGGTTTTGTTTTGTATAACATAGCAAACAGTATATATACAGACTGGGCAAAGTCAAGATTTTCAACTCCTTAAAGAAGTTCCTGCAGGAGTCATATATCTAAACATATATCTACCTTAAAATAGATCATTGTAAAGTTGTGATGAGTTAATTAATTACAGTTTTTTGAACTTTGTATTTTGTTATTGAGAGGCACATAGTGTTAACTATAAGACTAAGGATATTTTGATTTTGTAAAACTTAACAATTTTACACTTATTCATTAACAAAAGCAGAATTATGAGAAAAATCAGTAAGGATCTAGTTTGTTACACGACATAAGAACAGCATAAAATTTCCAGCCCATAGACTGGCCTTGCTTGAAAAAAAAGCCTCTACTATATGGGAATCAAGGTATTCAACAAACTACCACTTTCAGTTCGGAAAGAAAACAGTTAAACCTGTTCAAAAAACATGTTAAGAATCTACTTATTAGTAAAGCCTATTACTCTGTTAAAGAATATATGTAAGACGATTTTGTTAGCTGTATAGTTTTAAGCAATAGCAAACATCTATAAAGACTAAAATTGAGTCATACCTTTTAAAACTTGTAACTTCACTCACATCCGTTTAAAAATCTGGAATGTTCCAGTCTCATCATCAGCTGATTAGCGACTTACCACAGTTGGTTGTTGTCTGGATCTCTTGTAATTGGCTCCCTCTCTCGGAAGATTCTTTACATAAGTTCAGTAGACTACTCACTGATGGCACATCAAAATTTGGAATATGTGGCATGTGTTTAATAATAAAATTTTTTTCCCATGTTGTAAGTTCAAGTTTTGTTGACAATGGTAAAACATGCCACATATTCCAAATTTTGATGTGCCATCAATGAGTGGTCTACTGAATTTATATGAAGAATCTTCTGAGAGAGGAGCCAAATACAAGGGATCCAGACAACAACCAACTGTGTTGAGTCGCTAATCAGCTGAGGATGAGACTGCAACAGTCTCAAAAATGTTCCCGATTTTTTAAATGGACGTGAATAAAGTTACAAGTTTTAAAAGGTATGACTCAATTTTAGTCTTTATACATGATATTAGCTTCACTGTTAACAAAGCTTTTATTTATAACTATTCAAATAACAAACATATTTATTCTTTTGTATTAATCATTAATTTTATATGCAGTTTTTACATTGTAATATTTATACTGACGAGACACCAGTTTATGAGCTTCGCTCAAATATGTAAATGTTATTGTGTCAATAAAATTTGATTTGATTTGATTTGATTTGACTATTAGACTATTAGATCTGCTGTGACTTGTCTATCTCTAAAATGGTCAGTCAATATATTTGTCCTTGAAATTGGTAGTTAAGTGGAATCTCTGACAATCATGGCTCTCCATTCTTTGTATATGCAACAGCCACACCCTCTTGTGTTTATGATTTTCTTTGATTCAGTTGTACATTTGGAGCTCTTATGTCTTGTTTAGTCACACTGCAACAACAAATGAAAGTTCACATGCACATGCACATGTTCATGCAACTCTTTTTAAACTATTATTGCACTAACTTAATACCTTTATATTTTCTAATGAAAATCACAATATCTTTATCTGATTTTAAATGGTGAGTTATTTTTAGAGCCAGTAGAGTAACTGAAGGTATTCAATTCCACTAACCATTCCCTGAGAGGTTTTATAGTTAAGTAAAATGATAATTTAGTAAACTATTATTTATACTTAAAATTATCACACATTTCTAGATTCCTCTAAGTGGCACATCTGTATAATTAGCTGCTTATTCATAAGGCAAATACAGTGATAAAAACTGCACATGCCTGAAGGGATTATACACAATAATATCTATCTGTAATTTATCTGTAATACATTGGCAGCTTGTGTGTACTTCACTTGGTGGGGCCAGATGTAAAGATGCTTGTAATGAAAGTATAAATGGGGTTATACCTTTTGAAACAGGTCACCTTTAATTGCACTGCCAAAAACACAACGATAGAAGAAATGTGGTGAAACATTATACATTTTTAAACAACTAATAATAAAAGATAAAATGGAACTCATCAAGTCACAGTGTTGGGATTGGGATTTCATTATGTAGGGGATTTGGTATGTAGGCCACCATGCTGGGCCCATTGTTTCTATGCCCCCAAGTCGGGGCACCCCCATGAAGAAGGATGAGGCGAAGGGGACAGAGGGTGCCTCACCCAAGGAGCCATGACAGTACAGAGGGCGGGGTCCCTACAGTTTACTTGGATAGAGACTTCCCCCGACAGGCCAGGACAACGAACTCGCTCCCCTGCAGCAGGACGGCAACAAGACCAGCAGCCGAGCCCCAAAGCTCCCTGGCTGGCAGTCCCGAAATGGTCCCAGCAGAGGAGTGGAGATCGGCAACCAATCTACCGGAGGAGGAAGTAGTTTTAATCAGAGCATATCATCCTGTCATGCACTGCCAAGACTCTCGCCAACACTTTTACCCTGAAAGAGACCACCAGATGAGAGATAATATGAAATGATAATGGAGATGAAATGGAGGGACAGAAAATTCGGGGGATGTAATTAACCTACCCAGCATTCACCTAGTGACCCAGGAAACCCCCCCCCCATGGGTCAGGTAGGTTGGCCACGGGAATCGACACAGGCCACCCAAATGCGGGCCACAGATGAAACCGCCTGAGCCATCCCACTCGGTAAGTGACAGTGTTACTTTTACGTCTATTCTTCTAGGTGGCAAACATTTCAATCCCTCGGTTTTTGAAGTTAGGGATTTCACCAATTTCCTCTTTGTGAATGGAACAAACAGCCAGGGAACTAAGTCTATGTTGGCCCATGGCATTGTTAAGGAAAGACTTAATTACTTTCAGCATATTGAAACTTCTCTCTGCCTCGGCTGTTGAAACTGAGTTGTTAGTACAATTTGCAGCATTTTTTTATTTCAAAAAAGTGTTGTATGAAAAAGCCAAGTTCACTGACTGAAGGGATATCTTTGAATGTATCATTATGCTAAATCACTGACATTTAATTTTTTAACTCTTTTGTAGAAGATGGGACTGCAATTTGATGCAAATTTCCTCACAGAGTCAGCAGGGAAATTTTCGCTGAATGTAATAAATTTCTTTGGGCCAATAATCCCAAAGTATTGAATGTATGAGATTGTTGGAATTGTCCTTTCATTTGATTGAGCACTGTGTCACACACTTCCTTGGCACCTGAATTCAGGTTCACTTCAGAACCATAATTTGGTCACTTTCTTGACAGAAGAGCAAAGTTATTATCAACCTGGTATCTTCTATTGTTCTTGCAAATTTCAATTACAGCTGATTCAAAATAATGCAAAGCACGATTTCTTACTAAACTAACTGTTACAGAACGTCCTGTGGTTTTGCCTTCTTATTGTGTAAATGTTAGTTAGTTAGTTAGTTACTAACACTCCCCACATGGCAACCTTGGCCTTCGGGGTAACCTCACCCCACCAAGTGATGACCGGACCCATTTCTCAGGTGGAGGCACCCAGAGGGCGGTGTCCATTACCTCCGATGATAGGGTGATAGTGAAGATGGCGGTGAGGTGAGAGGACCTACAGTTTTTACCGTGGACTCCGAACCACGTTGGGCATAGGGGATACTTCACGTGTGCTAGACAGAGGTGAAGGCGTGGATAGGGCCGACTTAAAATCGCCAACCCCAGAGCCGGGAATCGAACTCGGGACCCTTAGAACGGGAGCCGCGAACGAAACCACCGCGCTACCCCGGCGCCCTATTGTGTAAATGTAAAATAGTTCATTTGATATACACATAATTGTTTAATTTCAAGTTTTTTGCTCTACGTTTAACGAATGAAAGGGGCTTTTCAATAAAAAAATCTACTCTATTCATTTTAAAGCTACACTGCTTTGTCCAGAGACAATTAAGATTCCAACAACAATCACATGAATGTTAAAATTAATGTTGTTATACTAAGTATTAATAATCAAAATGATCTGTTATTTAGTGTTAGAATTTAACTTTAAAAATTAGTAAACCTATCCAATACATAATATTGCAGATTTCTTGTATCTTTATATAAAAGAAAAACATACTTACTGGTTGAGTTTGTCTACTTGCTGCAACTTTTGAAATTGTGATGTCTCCATTCACATCTATGGGTCCTCTTGGTTCTAGTTTTTCTGTTGTTGTCTTTTCACAGTCAACATAAAGTATAACCTCTTCTCTGAATACCCCAAAATGGATTTTATGCCAGTTCTTATCAAATACCTGTGTAACAATAATATATTTAGAAGCAGTCCACAAAATGATCATATATTGACATAGAGAAAAAATGTATCACCATAACTTTGAAAAGGTTTAAATAAGACAAATTATCATATTAGTTAATTGATGGAAATTAATCATTTCTTCACACTAGCCGTATGTAGGCTAAGGGTTTTGATAGACAGAGTCAACATGAAAAATTCAATGCCATGGCCGGGATTTGAACCACAGATTTCCTGGTTTCCATCCAGTCGCTCTAACCCATTGAGCTACCATGGCCAACGTGCCGTCCTGATATTAAATTCTCCATTTGACTCATATATTTCCCCTGTAAACCACTAGGGGCTCTCGTATTTGAGATACACCGTTTGTGGCGACTTACTGTTGTAAGTACTTATGTCCCAGGCTTCAACATTTAACTCTTATTATTTTAGTTAATTGATGGAAATTAATAATTTCTTCACACTAGCTGTATATAGGCTAAGGTTTTTGATAGAATTATCATAATTATTTGAAGAAAAAAAACTATCTGTAGTTAGTTTTTGACACTATGTCACTTACATTTTTATATTATTGAGGGGTTATTTCGGAAGCTGTCACATACATTGTCAGTCTTGGAGGTCCAACAAACGTCTGTTGTTGTCATATGCTCTCTTCTTTCTGGCAGTGGAACTATGATCTTCTTTGTCAAATTATCGACTAGTGGGATTTCAAAGTTCATTATTCAGTCGTTATTTTTCCATATGAATATGTTCTCCCATGCCAGTTTGTTTTGGTTTATCGCCTCTTTTAGTAATTTTGGATCATGGCTTTTGTTCCAAAAATGAAATACTACTGCTGACTTACCTTCTTATTTCAATTTGATGTTGCTAAAATGCTCTGTGACTCTTAATTTTAGGTTTCTTTTAGTCTGACCTATGAAGTATTTTTCACAATTCTTACACGTTATTTGGTATATTCTGGATCTAATAATTGGTGTGATTTCATCTTTTATTTTTGAATTTAACAATGTTATTATCGAGTATCTATTTGTAGGTGACAAGATGATATTTTATTCCTTAAAGATCTTTTTGAATTTATTAAATGTTTTTGGTTGGTAGGAAAGTCAAAGAGCATTTCAGAAACATGAAACATGAAATTGAAATTACAAAAAGGGGGTGATAAACCAAAGCAAACTGACAACGTGCTGCTTGATATTACCCATACAAAATGAAATATAGCAAGTATGAAACACGGTCTGCAAAAAGTATGCTGGTGTGAAGTGGAGAGATAACAATTATGGCAACATGATTTGAATCATGGATCTCCTAGTTTCCGTCCAGTCACTCTTACCCATTGAGCTACCATGGCTAACTTGCTGTCATGACATTAAATTTCTATTTCCCGTCCAATGTTTGTTTGCTATCAATAAAGCAAGAAGCTGCTGAATACAATCAGCAGGCAAGCTCAGTAGAAGGAAGGGTTGACACCCAGAGAGGACAGAAAGAAAGCAAAGTATCCCAATGAGTACTGCAAAAAAAAGTAAGGTAGTGATTTCTAAGATAAGATGATAACTTTATTTCCTATAATGCAATACTCAACTAGTTATACACATTGCTAATTGTCTCATTATGATTTCCAAGATCAGTGATAAGAAGAGAAAAACATCAACTGCTTCAAATCATAACACTGCCACAGTACAAATTTAGAGATCGACCTTCAGCTGGACAAGCTTTAGCTGCAATGAAACATGCAGAATTCACTTACAGTAAAGAAAAACAATGTAACAAAAAGTTTATGTCACAGCAGAGCAGAAAAAATTGAAAGAGCTTGCCAGTGTAAAAAATGTTGAGTTATCCCTTGTTATGAGATCTACCATGGCTAACAGATCTCAATATTGCTCAATTTCAGTATCATGTATACAAAATTACAGGAAAAAAAATTATCCATTTAATTTTATATGGATTTTTAAATTTAAAACACTCTCTGGCAACTCTACAGGGATTTAAATCAGATTTCTTAGTCAGACATGAAGTATTTAAATAAAGCAGCCTTGGGTTAATGAAAACAAATATGAGCTAATCCTGAAAATAATGTACAGGGTGATCTGTTTGAGATGTCAGAAAAGTAAAACATATTTATGAAGTTAATGCACATATCTCTGAGCAATTTTCTGTAATGTAAGCTGAAAGGTTGGGAGTTAACAAATGAGTGATGTTTTCAGTGGCATGACACTCCTATCCTGCAAAGAGAACAAAGCAACACAAAATGCTCGTAATGCCATAACAGTATGCTCTGTGTGTCATATGTTATGCAACATTTTCAGTGTAATAGCAACCCAGCAAGCTTCCAGAAGTGAATACAACTGTCAGTATGACACTTTACATCGAGGCATTGTTAAATGTCACAACATGTTTTTGGAAAATGGTCTGAAAATTTCATGGACCCATTCCATAGCCTCCTAATAGCTCAGACTTAATACCTCCTTTTTTTTGGTCTTGTTGTGGGATACATCAAGGCAATGGTGTATGCAAAAAGACCAAATAACCTAGCTGACCTGTGGAGGGAGATTACAGCAGCCTTTCAGCAAATCACTCCAGAAATGCTACAAGCCATGTGGCGTAACATGGGTGTGAGGTATGAACTATGCCACATTTATGATGATGGACATGTTGAGTACCAATATGCTGGACACAAAACTCCTTACTTTCCTACACAGATGTATACCTTTATCAACCAATAAAGTTGAATAGTTTCCTTTGTATGCAGTGTTACTTTTCTGACATCTCAAATGGATCACCCGGTATTATTAGCCAAGTACAGTACTCAAGGATACTGGAGTAAATTGCTTGGACTACAGACTCTGCAATGATGTCATTTTCTATTCTGTATATTCAGTAGTGTTAGTGAGCTCATAGGTCATTCCCTTTCTATTTTTATCTGCTTCCCACACATTAAAGCAGATTATCATTAACCAAGTTGTCTTTGACTCCAACCACAAGAAAAAAGAGTTGAATTAATGAGTGTCATTGTTTTTATTATTTTATCTGCTTGAATCTGTTTTCTAAACTCAAGAGAATTCACATGTTGGTGAAAAAAAAAAACCAACCAAAAAATTATATATGCAGGTCCTTGATGATTACAGAAAGGTGCAGTTTGATTAACTATTGCAAAAGTAGTTAATACTAATCTTCTGCAAACAAATGTAAATTTTATGTATAAATTCAGTAGTATATCAAAGCCTAGTCTTAATTATAAAAAGTAAGCTTATTTTGATTTATTTTCATTTACATAAGATTATGTGTTTACATATTTGACATCAACAATAACATTTCCTCTTATTTGAAAGTAATGACTCGGTAATTCAAACACAAACATTCAAACACAAACTTAAGTGATGTTTGTGTTTGAATTACCGACTCATTACTTTCAAATGTTAAAAACATCACTGTTTCTAACCTTTTGCTTCAAATAAATTTCCCCTTATTTTTATGTTTATTATAATCTTCTAGAAGCATAACTATTGAACAGGTGCATTACATAATTAGAATACTCTTTTAAGCACTTTTGTTGTTAAGTCTATTATCTCATTCCGTATTTCACTACTGGAGTGGAGTGATCCTTTAAAATTACATCACCAGGAAAGAATATGAGTTAATAAACATTTCCTTGGGTAAATAAACATTTTCAAAATTTTTTTAAAAAGTTTGGTTTAAATTAAGTTCCTCAAAATAAATATAGTATTGCATTTCTCTAAAAAAGATAAAATTCCTAATAGTAAAAAGTCTGGTATTTATAAATTTAATTGTCTCGATTATGATAAAGTTTATATTGGAAAGACACAAAGTAATTTGGAAACCAGAATGAAAGAACATTTTCATAACATTAAGTATAAACAGACTGATAAATCGGCCGCAGCAGGTCATTTTTGGTCATTTAACCATGAAATAAATCCAGAAGTTAACTTATTAAAATCAATTAAATGGTCCGATAGATTTAATGGTTTGGGAAAAGACATTTATTTTAAAAAACAAACATCGCGTAATGAATTTTAAAATACCGGCAGTTGATTCTGTTTTTAAATTTTTTTTATTTTCAGATTTTGGTAGTACTAACAAGAACATATGAACATCTAGCATTTGTAACGATGACGACAGCTTTGTTGTTTCCGGCTGAGGATGTGTAAGAATTTCCATGAAATCGCGATCCCAGACAATTTATAAGAAAAGTGTCATCATTTCTTATATCATAAGATAAGTGAAGTTTTAAGTTACAAATGTTATATTTGTATATATTTGTTTGCTTCAGTGATAATAGCTTCATATTTTACATATTTAAAGGTCAGACCATTTTGGGCAACTTGGCCATCATACGAATCTAGTGAGTTTCAAGAGCAGTAGATGTATGGGAGAGTGATTTAAGATGTTTATTAGTAGTTTTTTGGTTCACAATTATGTAACAAGGCTGTTATGCTTAGTTTTGTAATTTCTAATTTATTTCTCATATTTCCTTTTACATCATCTAATGGAAATACAAAATCAAGATTACAATTATAAAATCCATACTGGAGCATATATTCCTAAATCCTGAAAATTCTACCTTGTTGCTTTCCATTGAATAATAATTCAGTCCTCATACACTTCAGCTTAAGTTTCTGTGTATTGGAGGCGCTCTACTCCTTTTTACATATTTTACCATTTCACCTAACCTAATCTACATTTTTCTCTTAATTGTTCTTAGCCATCTCTCTTTGTCTTTCCCTAAATAATTCTCTATATTTCTTCTGTTCTTTTCCCCATTTACTGACAAATTTTTTATAATTACTACTTCGCCCCCAAATTGTCCCATTTACGTAGCCAAGCCTGCTCTCTCCATATCTTTGTTTGACTACAATATAATATACAGTGGAAGTTTGCATTCTCTTCTCCACACAATGGACATTTATCTAGCTCACTCTCTTGACCTATACCTTCTAAGTTTCTCACTCCTGTTCTCGCCCAAGCAAAACCTTCTCGTCCTAACTTATTACATATATCTATATATCCTTTCTTCCCCCAGGTTGTTTTTATTTCTCTATATAACCTCAGTGAGCTTTTGTCTTGTCTGTCAATATCTTCTAATCTTATCTTAACTTCTTTCCAGAAGCCTCTATACCCACACTCTGCATTTATCCAAGAATGACCCATATCTATCTGCTTCGACACTTCATTCATTTTATGTGCCCAAAACCTCCCCAGTTACTTCTCCTTTGAATATTAAAACATTCTTTAATTATATTGCCATCTTCCAAGTTAGCCATTCTGTATAAATATTTAATTTCCCTTGAAAAGATTTTAATTTTAGTAGAATGCCTGCCCAGTATGCTTAGTTAGGTTAGACTGGTGATAACATATCTGTAACGTGCAGTCTAAGAAGATAAACTTGAGGATGATGGGAGGAGATGGAGGTTGATATGTAAGAGGGCATAGGATAATATATATAGTCTATTATTAACAATACAGTTAGTTGGCAGGATCATGTGTGCTGCTAGTAATAAATCTACACTATTGCTTACATAGAGAATGAAGCTAGCTACAGTGAAGCAATGAATATTACACAAATATAAATATTTGTAGCAAAAAGCTTCACTTATCTTAAGAAAATGATGTCAATTCTTATTTCTAGTGGAGAAAGAATCTGTTAGTGAAATTGATCTCCATTAGAAAGAAGAATTAACACCATTTTCTTAAGATAAGTTTTTTGTAACAAATATTTATATTTGTATAATACAACACTATTGCTTTTATGTACACTTAAAAACCGTTGGTTCAAGCTGGGTTTTAACCTGAGACCTTGGAATCAGTAGGCCAGCTGCCCAGACCAACAATATTTAATGATAATGATAGAGAAAGATGAGGGTCCAAATGACCTAGCTGTCGACGGGCCCTAAAACTTCAGACACTCATTCACTGAAGGCAGATGCAGAAAGCAGAGAATAAGATAGAATTCATTTAGAATTGTTAACACCAGATGAGCAGATGTCTTAGATATATGGCACCCAGAAATGCAGGAATGCATTGTGGCTTACAAACATCACAGCATGGGATGTAATGCTGCTTTACAGAAATGCAGTATTACAATATGAGCGGAAGAAGGTTCTTGTAGTCAAGTAATCAAAGCTATAGATAGTAAATATTTTTCCAGTAAATTATCTTGTAAATTCTCATTACTGTCATAGTAGCAAAGCTTGCAAGCTTGGCTAATGAGCATGTCTCAACTCCAGCATCGTAGTTGGAGCTATAGGAAATATGAACACATTACCTCTTAGGTGTCTCTCCTCTTTTGTCTGGGCTTGAGACCAGCACTAGAAGGTATTCCTAGTGGCAGAGTTACCACCTTCATAATTTCTATTCATTTTTCGACATGCATTTTCTGTGATAAATAAATAAATAAATATTTTGTTTGTTACTCTGTAAATTGGCAACATCACATCAGCACCACTTCTGTGCTGGAATTTCATATCACAGGAGTTCTTCCACATGCTAACAAATCTACTCACTTGGGGCTGTCATTTTAAGGACACTTAAAAACTGTTGGTCTGGGCCAGATTTGAACCCATGATCTTGGATGACAGATAATTAAGCAAGTCCCATTTTCCATATGTATGACATTGAGAAAAATAATATTTCAAGATTTTCAATAATAACTAAACACTGGTAACACAACTTCACTTACTAGTGTTTAGTTATTATTGATAACCTAGTTTACTTCACTGTCAGCAGCTTCAGTTTTTTACTCCTACTCAAGATTTGTTTCACTCGTACAGGATTTGCAGTGCTATAATGTGCATGTGTGTAGATACCCCATCATCTGTGACTGCTCTCTTAATAATGTTATGATAATGTAATGTTATTAGCTTCAGTTTCCAGAACAGTATAATAATGAGAAGACTTAATAAAATTCTCATGTTCAAGAGCTTGAGGTTTTCACCCCATAAAATGACAATAATAGATAATAATGACAGCTACACAGGAAGGTTTCAGAAATTTCTAACATGCTCATGATATATATATATATATATATATATATATATATATATATATATATATATATTGAAGACAGGTTTACATGAAGCCTGAACACCATAGTTTAAGTTCTTGTATGATTCTATCAATGAATGTTTTTTATGAGTTTTTTTTTTTTTAATTTTACGTCCTCCAACTTTAAGTCATATCGAACAGTGAATGAAATGGGTGAAATGATACTCAAATGTGTCCAGGGTCCATGGAGCTTAGAGCTACCCAACATTCGTCTTTCAGGATAACGGAAAACCCTGGAAAAACCTTATCCAGGTAGCTCACCCTGACTGAGATTCGAACTTGGGACCTCATGAACGTGAGTCAGACACGTTACCATCTACGCTACCGAGGCAGGCATTCTATGAGCTTTCCTAAATCTGTCATAAGATGTAGTATGTCTACATAATTCTGTATATTTTCCATAATTTTTCCAAACATTCAATTATTAGATTAGCTTACATTAATCGTTCTCAATATCATTATAGTATGCTTATAGAGATTGTTGTTAAATTTCATATATTGGCTTGAACCAGTTTGGTTTATGAAATGTAGTGCTTGAATTGTTGTTAAGCGTAGTCTAGGACTAACAGCTTGTTCCAAGACCATATGATAAACAGCATATTTCTTCTGACGGAGAATTTTCTTTGAAATTGATTCCTTAGGTGGGAAAAGTAAATATTGTTACTTTGTGGGTTCATAGAATTAAAAGTTCAGTTTGGTCAAACCTTACAGTAGCAGAATTATATAAGATACACAAATACAATCTTCAAGGTCGTCGACCACAAACAAAAGAGTTCACTTTCAAAACACTGCTGCATGCACACAAGTCCAATTATGACTGTCAACTGGTGATCCACGGCTTCTTTTATAGCTCCACTCATTGTTCTAGAAATTTGCGGAATGTTCTCTAATCAAGATGGTGAACCTTCCAGTCATCTATCTTTATCTGTTTCCGTAAGCTTTTATCTCCACAGTACACTATCTGTCCCTTTGTGTGCGCTGGCCGTGCCAGTCTCAACAATGCTATCAGCAAAAATATTTATGTAGGTCATGGAGTTGTGTGAAATTCAATATAAACTCTTAAGAATTATCTTCTTCAGCAAGTATAAGTTGATATCCTCAGGATAAACTCACCTAAATCCATCATTTCAAAAGGTGTAATAAATCACTCAACTATATTGATATGTGCATTTTCATGTAATACTTTGAGATGGTTTATGAGAAGGAAATTGTACAATGTTCAGATTTTCTTCAGCATAATAATAAGAGACCTGACACAAACCTTCTCTCATACCAGATTCCAATATGGAAAGGTAATCATAATTCAGTAGTAGTTCAAGCTAAATTCGTATACATAGAAACATCACATCTTATGGAAGTTCAGAAGATATAAAATTATGTGTTAGATCAGCTTTATGAGGTTTCGTTTTTTAATTTATATCCTCCAACGTCAAGTCATATCGGACGGTGAATGAAATGGGTGAAGTGATGCTGAAATGAGTCCAGGGTCCATGGAGCTTAGAGTTACCCGACATTTGTCTATCAGGATAAAGGAAAACCCCGGAAAAACCTTATCCACGTAACTCACCCTAACCAAGCTTCGAACTCAGGACCTCTTGAACTTGAGGCAGACATGCTACCATCTGTGCTACCGAGGTGAGCGCTTTATGAGTTTGTAAATGTTTCAAAAACATTTGGAAAAGTATGTCTAAATTTAGATAATGAGTAAATCTGCCTACATTTTTCACATCGAACTGTTTCCATAAATGTATAGCATGTTTACAGTGTTAACATAATTTCCTCTCTCGTCCAATTGAAGGAGCTAGTCAAAATCACAGCCAGGCACCATGCTGCTAATGTTGCACCTATGGGCACATGACAAAAGGCTACTTCTGTGATGCTTTGTTCACCACTCCAACTGTACACAACATTATAATGTCCCACCAGTAGATAATTGGCAAAGAAGTTCATAGTTTCACCACCAGAGAGAAGAGAGCAGGTGACAACAGACCTTCAATGCTGATAATGGATTCAATGGCTTCCGAAACTAGTCCCTCAGTAATATAGATATGTAACTGACAAATTGTTAAAAACCGAGTACAAATAGTTGCTTCAATTAGTTTGATTAGTTTGGACTAGGTTAAATTTTGCTGGATATATCAGAGTGTTTAAGATGCATTTCTCCTATGTCTACTATTTGGTATTCACATGAGTTCTTAAGGAATTCCTGTATATAAATGCATACAATACATTGCTATAAATCATTATAATAATATTTTGAAATATGAACCATGGTGGATGTGTCCCATGGCATTTATACCTAAGACATCTGTTCATCTAGCATTAGTTTAGTTCTACATTAAATCACAAATGAATGATATCTTAAGCTCCCCTACTTCTACCTCCACTTCTTAATATTATATCATCTCGTGCACTGATATCCTCTCTCAGCTTTGCCTATATAGATTACACATTATAAATTACTGACCATCACTGTCCTACTATGCAAGCACACCTCTTGTATTTTCTGAATCAAAAATACCCTAAAAGCCATCTCAGATCACTTTCCCATCCATTTACCTCCTCTTTCACACCATTAAATTGTGCAAGGTGGCCATCTTGCCCCAAATGTTCTGTACTCGGTTCCCCTTTCTATCCTACTAATGGCAGCATAATATCTAGTACACATTATTACATACATTGTAAATTCAAAAAGTTAAATAAAAGTTGAAAAGGGAAACACTTGCTATGTTCCTCAATTAACAACCCCAACAAAAGAAATTTTCAATTGTACTAAGAACTGGACAACCTCTACTATAATTAAGACCTGAAGCTTTCCTGGCGATGAATATGTTCAAGATCTTTTCGGGAAACAAGCCAGGTGAAAATATGATTAGAAATTGACATTTCAGGAGCGTACATCACTCCCATCATCAGGATATTTGTTGACATTTGTGTTATATCTATTTTGTGGTTATAACATTTCTTAAATATAACCAGATGATGGGAGAGATGTACACTCCCAAAACATCAATTTCTAATTGTCTTTTCACCTGGCTTATTTTCTGAAAAGATCTTGAACTCTATTATAACCAGGACCATATTCCTAACAAAAAAAAAAGTGGGGGGATTCACACCTAAAAATTTTCTAGATGCTGGAGAACTGATCAGAATTTTGCACTTGTAGATTCGCCTTCCTGCTTTGGTTGTCCTCAGCACGCGTACGACTTTTTATCCATTCTTTTATGTAATCCTCTGGGTTCCACATATGTACTGCAGGTCCGTTGATAGTCATAAACATTATTTGAATATATATATACACACATTTTGTATTTTTGCAGTATTTTGAATGTTAAATTAAGAAAGGTAATGAATTAAAAAAAGTATAAATAATATTATTAGTAAGGGGACTGTGTCCCCCTCCAAAAAATAGTGGGGGGATGGCATACATCTGCATTCCCCCTCCACTACAGCCCTGATTATAACTATAATCCTAGTAAATTATACTTATAAATTAAAAATATAAAATATAAATATATCCTAATGTTACTGCTTTTCCATTATCTTGTGCTTAATAAATTGAAATTAATTTACAGGAATGAAGGCAAACTTAGTCCTTTTCTGCATCACCATTTAATGTGGGTATCTAATTTTTCATGTTTAAAAAAAATTCTTTGCCAGTTTCAAGACCACCCTTCTAGTTAGGGAAACCATAAATTGTGACAACACCATTTGCTGCTTTCTGCACCATGTCCAGAGTAAAGTTAAAGCACTGCCTGGCTTATTGATTGGAAAGCAGATGCTCTTAAGTTACCAAACTGTCCAGAACTATCAGGATATGGGTAGAAAGCTTGAATTCTCCCCTCCTTCCTATTCTATTTATATCTACTTAGAATAAAAAGAAGGCTGAATGCTGGTTGTGCATATTCTTCAGTTTAGTAGTCTTAAGTTTTTTCTACATTTTGGTAAGGGACCATAAGAGAGAAGCAACTGAGATAAGCAGTTGCCAATTGAAGTACTGCTTAAAATGAAATGGAAAGAAAGATTACAGAAAAAGTGAAGTAAGTCATAATAATGTCAAGAGTGAAATATGAATATCAATTTTAGTTAATTGATGGAAATTAATCATTTCTTCATACTAGCCGTATATAGGCTAAGGTTTTTGATAGATAGAGACAACATGAAAAAGTCAATGCCACGGCCAGAATTTGAACCACAGATCTTCTGGTTTCCATCCAGTCGCTGTAACCCATTGAGCTACCATGGCCAATTAACTAAAATAATAAGAGTCAAATGATGAAGATTGGGACTCAAGTACTTACAGTAGTAAGTAGCCACAAACGGTGTATCTCGGATGTGAGAGCCCCTAGTGGTTTACCGGGGAAATATATGAGTCAAATGGATAATTTAATGTCATGATGGCAAGTTGGCCATGGTAGCTCAATGGGTTACAGCGACTGGATGGAAACCAGAAGATCTGTGGTTCAAATCCCGGCCGTGGCACTGAATTTTTCATGTTGTCTCTATCTATTAATATCAATTTTGAGGGAATAACTCAACGAGTACAAATTGAAATGAAAACTAAGAAATCCAGAATGGAGAAGGTGGAGATAGAAATAAAGCAGAAACAGTGGAGATGGATAATGAAATAAAGGCTGGAGAAACCTGAAAAGCTGGAAAAGAAAATGGAAAGTGCAAAAACAAAAATGAAGAATAAAGTAAATAATTGAAAAAGTTATTTGTAGTCGGTTTTTAAGAATTGTCATTGACATTTTTATATTACTGAGGGACTAGTTTTGGAAGCCATTGCATCCATTATAAACTCAATTTTACCTACTGTCTACAGGTGTAGATAATTTGACAAAGAAGTTCGTAGTTCTAGCACCACACAGAAGAGAGCAGATGACAATAACAGACGATAGTCAGACCTTCAAGATTCATAATGGATGCAACAGCTTCTGAAACTACTACCTCAACAATATAAAAATTAAGTGACGAAGTGTTAAAAACTATAAATAGTTTTTTCAATTAATTTTGACATCACTGTTACTAAATTCCTTCAATCATGCATATTTGACAATTTTTTAACTAATTGATGGAAATTAATAATTTCTTCACACCAGCAGTATATAGGCTAAGGTTTTGGATAGTCAACATGAAAAATTCAATGCCATGGCCGGGATTTGAACCACGGATCTCCTGGTTTCTGTCAAAAACCTTAGCCTATATACGGCTAGTGTGAAGAAATGATTAATTTCCATCAATTAACTAAAATAATAAGAGTTAAATGATGAATCCTGGGACTCAAGTGCTTATGACAGTAAGTCGCCACAAAGGGTGTATCTCGAGTATGAGAGCCCCTAGTGGTCTACTGGGGAAATATACGAGTCAAATGGAGAATTTAATGTCAGGAAGGCACATTGGCCATGTTAGGTCAATGGTTTAGAAGAGCAACTGGACAGAAACCAGGAGATCCGTGGTTCAAATCCTGGCCATGGCATTGAATTTTTCATGTTGACTCTATCTATACAAAAGCTTAGCCTATATGCGGCTAGTGTGGAGAAATGATTAATTTCCATCAATTAACTTAAATAATAAGAGTTAAATGATGAATCCTGGGAATCAAGTACTTATGATAGTAAGTCGCCATAGAGGGTGTATCTTGGGTGCAAGAGCCTAGTGGTCTACCGGGGAAATATACGAGTCAAATGGAGAATTTAATGTCAGGACGGCACATTGGCCATGGTAGTTCAATGGGTTAGAGCAACTGGATGGATACCAGGAGATCTGTGGTTCAAATCCCGGCCATGGCATTGAATTTTTCATGTTGACTCTATCAAAAATTTGTTAACGTTTTTTTATATAACAAACTAATACGGCTGGCCCTGTAACTCACTCGGTAGAGCACCTGTCTGCCATGCTACGGGTCCAAGGTTTAATTCCTGGTGGTGGGGATGGGGATTTTTCTCCGACCAAGATAATTCCTCATCTTCCCCAGAGTCTAGAAGTATGAATGAGAGTGCGAATGTGTGCATGATCTAATGATTAAAATCCAATGAATACGAGTTAACAAAGGAGAATGTTTCAAAGGAGAATGATCGTTGATATAAAAAGAAACTAATGTGAAAGAGTAGTCTTCATTTGACGATTTTTTAGCTATATGAATACGTCAAAGAACAAAAAGCTATAGTACACATAGCAGAAGAAAATGGATACAATGGAAGTCTGGTGTTGAAGAAAATTAGAAAAGCTAAACTAAAGAAAATCATTAAGGAAGCAACCACATTTAAAAAAGAAAAAGAAAGCGACAGCATATTCAGTTCATTCACATATCACCCAAAAACATTTATTAAATTTAAAAAGATCTTTAAGGAACAAAATATCATCTTGGCACCTACTAATGGACACTCAATTTTAAAATTGCTAAATTCAAAAACAAAAGATGAAATTCCATCAGTTAACAGATCCGGAATATACGAAATAAGTTGTAAAAATTGTGAAAAATACTACATAGGTCAAACTAAAAGAAATCTAAAAACCAGAATCAAGGAGCACTTTAGAAACATCAGATTGAAACAAGAAGATAAGTCAGCAGTAGCATTTCATTTTTGGAACGAAAATCATGACATTGATCCAAATCCAAAATTATTAAAAGGAGTGATAAACCAAAATAAGCTAACAACATGGGAGAACATATTCATATGGCAAAATAAGGACTGTGTAATGAACTTTGAAATCCCACCAGTAGATAATTTGACAAAGAAGTTCATAGTTCCACCACCACAGAGAGGAGAGCAGACAACAACAGATGCTAGTTGAAGAGAGGTTGAAAATGGAGGCAACAGCCTTTGAAACTAGTCCCTCAATAATATAAAACAAGTAAGTGATGAGTGTCAATAAACCGACTACAAATAGTTTTTCCAATTGATTTTTTAGCTGTTTCTTCCATTATAACACATTAAGCCATATATGCTAAATGCAACACCATTCCAAAACAACTACTATTTACTATAAATAAATGCAAAATTAGCACATACAACATATATGATTCAAGGGAAAGAAAGCCCTTCTTTTAATGTATGGAAGAACACATCAATCGTTTTCAGTACATTAAATGAAAGAATATTCTTTTGTTCTATGTACCTTCTATCTTCCCTTTGCTGTTTTAAGGTGAGAAAAAGTGTTCCATGGGACAGAGTAATGAACATACAAATAATATGAGGACCAAGCTCATGCACTGAAGTAGTTCAAGGAAGTAAGGACCATAGGGATGGTTTTTTTCCGTTCCCCACCCTTTCTGGCATCACTACCACATAAACTTTAAAGCATAGTTTACTTACCCTGGCTTTGGTGAACATTAATGTCTGCAGTCGACCCTCAAAGTTTGTTATTGAAAACTCAACAGTTTCCTTTCTGGGGTTCAGAGTGATCAGGAACTGTGGCTTATTCTGTATATCTGACACTTTTATTATATGCCAAGGACTTTTGGCCAGTTTTCTTGTTCGGAATGTACAAATGAAGGAAAACTGCTCCGGTAATCCCAATGGGAAGATATCCCTGTAAATAAGAAAGTAACGTCAGGGGATGTTTTAAAACATAATAACACAATGATCATTAGGATGCAATTTTTGGCAGATTTGGATCTTTATTTTGTGTCAAGTTTTAACAATTAAAGACAATTTAACTTCTTAGAAATCAAATGACCAGATAAAATTTATGTTAAATATAATTACATAATTACATATTATTGTTAAATTACTGGTAATACTGCATAAAAATGACCTTCTCTGCCGATGACAATATTTACATTAGCATTTGAAGTAATATTGCAATTCAATTAGGATGAATTATAGCTAATTAAGAAATATTTATGCAATTGCATTTGCAAATTACTTTATAAGAGGTAGTAAATTTTCAGTTACAATTAGTTCAAAACATGTTTTGATGAAAACCATTATTATTGTGTCCTTTTTCTGTCACAGTTAAAAAAGATATTGCATTTCATTAAAAATTTTGATAACGAAATTCCATTAGAAATACACCCTTCGGAGACTCCCTAAATTCAAAAAAGGCATTTTTAGAAAGAAAAAAAAAGTTCCAAGTATGTATGTGCTTGTGAGTGTTGTTTTTCATTTTTATTTTTTGTTTAATTTATGTCATCCAACATTAAGTCATATCAGACAATGAATGAAATGATGCTCAAATGAGTCCATGGTCCACAGAGCTTAGAGTTACCAGACATTCATCTTTCAAGATAAGGGAAAACCTCCAACATTAAGTCATATCGGACGATGGATGAAATGATGTTCAAATGAGTACAGGGTACAGAGAGCTTGGAGTTACCAGACATTCATCTTTCAGGATAAGGGAAAACCTGCAACGATAAGTCGTATCGGACAATAAATGAAATGATGTTCAAATGAGTACAGGGTACAGAGAGCTTGGAGTTACCAGACATTCATCTTTCAGGATAAGGGAAAACCTGCAACGATAAGTCGTATCGGACAATAAATGAAATGATGTTCAAATGAGTATAGGGTCCATAGAGCTTGGAGTTACCAAACATTTGCCTTTTAGGACAACAACATTCCTTTTAGGAATCAACAGTCTTGGAACCTATCGTGCACAAACACGTCTCATCTGTAATGTTTCTGTCACCAATGTGTGGGTGGCACCCAATGAAATGTTTAGTATTTCAGAAAGTGATCTTAAGGTAATTTGTCGATCCTCTCTCAGAATGGCAGCAGCAATGTCGATGTCTTCTTCCGTAAGTGCAGTAACTGGAGCTCCGTGTCCACCTTCCTTTGAAATTGATTGTCTCCCCTCTTTAAACATTTTAAACACCTTCGAGCCGTGCTGTAGGAAAGAAGAGACTCTCCATAGGCCTCCTGTAACATGTATAGGCCTCAACTGAAGATTTGCTGTAACGAAAGCAGAATTTCAAAGCCGCATATTGTTCCTCGCGTGTTACCTTCATTCCAGCAGTAGGCGATACTAAACATGTCTGAACTTGCCTGGTTCTCACAGGTGGGAATCAGGAGTACCAACAATGAAACTACTATGGCGTGTTTGTTTCACATTAAGCTAACAGAATATAATAAGATTGAATTTTAGTGCGAAAAATTATGCCCGTAAAAAGATTATGATCATTCTTTATTGAACAGCCCTCGTAATTGTGGATTTAATACATAAACTTGCAACTCTAATAGATTTATTATTTAATTTAATGTGCAACAGTTTTTTAATGCTTTCTGCATGTCTAAGAACTCCAGAACACTTCAGAAATATTAAATTCAAACAAATGGACAAGTCGGCCGTAGCACATCACTTTTGGTCTGAGAATCACAACATAAAACAAGAAATAGAACTGATCAAACAGGCAAAGAAACCTCTGGAAATACAGATTTGGGAAAACATATTTATTACGAAAAAACAGGACCTCTTGATGAATTTTTAAATTCCCGCGGTAGATGACGTCATCAAACTTACCAGGACGTTAGATGGCAGCACAACACCAAGCCAGATGCCGACACCGGATGCATCATCAGTCTACCACAGAGCTGACGATAGGGGAGAAGTCCCCAGAAACTAGTCTTCATAAAAAACTTGTAAGTGGAGAAAAGTATATACAAGGTTGACTCACTTGCCTAATTTTAGTAACAATGGCACTCCACTTTCTGAAATACTTCTTTTTATTCTATATAAAGTGAATGATTGTTCATTTCATGGTGCACTTACGTCCATGCAGAGAACATGAGGTATTAAATTATGTGATGTGCTTGTAAGAAAACTGTTAAGAAAACGGGAAAAAATAAAGCTAACACACTAAAGTGTATACATATAAAGATACCAATCATTAAAATTATTTGCAGCTATATCCTTAACAGCAATTTTCTTACAAATGTTCTCACTTTGTAATATTAGTAGATTAATCCTCATCTATACAATTTATTCTAACAGGAATGAAACAACAATACAGAAAAATGAATAATACCCATTACTTTATTCTACATTTCATATAAAATCTTAAAGGCTAAATGATGACAATATTTGTTGCTATTTGCTTTTAACTTTAATAATCATAAAGTATGGAATTTTATTTAATAATGCATGCAGATCATAGCAAAGAAATGCCTACCTAGTAGGCAATGTGAGGTCAGCATCCCGCTCTAGACGATAAGCTGTCTGCATGCGATTTGAACCTCTAACTCTTGTTACTCCCGGGTACTGCGTCTCCAAAACATCTAAACGAAATTTGCGGATGAAGTCAAATGCTTGAAGATCATCTTCTCCAGGAATATAGTCAGCACAAGGACCGCTGTTTTCAAATACACTATTTATTTCTGAAAAACAAATAGAGAAGCAGATGCATTAACATTTAGTTGGAATCCATCGTAGTCCCTAAAACTGCCAATAAGTAATTTAGACACATTATTTATTTATTCATATACTGTGACAGATTCTAGGTCAGATGACCCTGCCACACAAAAATAACACTGAATACATATAATTAAATAAAACATAATTAAAATAATGAATGTACATATAAGAAAGATCTTAATGCCAAAGTGAAAACATATAAAGAAATACAGAATTAATACTATCAGAAAAAAAAGCTTATATTATTTTAGTTAATTGATGGAAATTCATCATTTCTTCATACTAGCCATATATATGTAGGGTAAGGTTTTTATAGATAGAGTCAACATGAAAAATTCAATGCCATGGCTGGGATTTGAACCACAGATCTCCTGGTTTCCATCCAATCGCTCTTACCCATTGAACTACCATTGGCCAACTTGCCGTCATGACATTAAATTCTCCATTTGACTCGTATATTTCCCCGGTAAACCACTAGGGGCTCTCGCATTCGAGATTCACCGTTTGTGACAACTTACTATCGTAAGTACTTGAGTCCCAGGCTTCATCATTTAATGCCTTGGCATTGTAGTTTTCCATGTTGCTCTATCAAAAACCTTAGCCTATATATGGCTAGTATGAAGAAATTATTAATTTCCATCAATTAACTAAAATAATAAGAGTTAAATAATGAAGCTTGGGACTCAAGTACTTACATAGTAAGGTGCCACAGCAAGTTAGCCATGGTAGCTCAATGGCTAAGAGCAACTGGACGCCAACCAGGAGATCTGTAGTTCAAATACTGGCCATGACATTGAATTTCGCATGTTGGCTCTATCTAAGCTTATATTAGTTATAGCTAATAAAGCCTGTATTAGCAAGAAACTTCATTTTATACACAGAGCCTTCATTTAGGTGTATGGCAATTTTAACACCAATTTTCTTGACACAGGGAAAAGTGCTCTCTGCCTGCAGAATCAATATTCATAGTCCCTAAGTTCAAGCGCATAGATTTCTCATGTAAATTATAACTAAAATAAATATATGTCTCCATTATGGAGGACATCAGAAACTGTATCTGTGTGCTGCCACATATCTCTAACAACTTTCAAGAAAATTTGCTTTAATGCTCATTAACATTCATATAACCAAAATCATGCTACATTCAAAATAATCTTGATGATTATGGCATGAATGAATGATATTGAGTAAGACAGCAGCCTGTTAATGATGGTAAGACTGAATAAAAAAATGTGGGTGAAGGATAATCATTACACATTAATCAGCATCCAACTTCACAATTAGCCCTACTTGTATATAGCCCAGCTGAAATTCTTGGACTAGAGCTATCTTATAATTTTAGTTTTAAAGATTCTACTCAGTAGAAGAGTATTTAAATGACAAAGGGTAGGAATAAAAGGAATGTAAATTTTAATTATTAATTTGGTTATTATGCTTAACAACTTATTGTAATTCTTGGTTTTTGTTACTATTTTTTGTGTAGTTAGTAATTTGACAATTCCACATCATGAGTTGTAGGATGCAATAAATGAATATGAATGTGAATAGTATTTAAAGGCAAGGTTTGCAAAATTTCTGCAAGATTTCTCAGACTACTTTGGATATCATTCTAATGTTTCTTTGATGTTATCAAGTTTTTCCTCTGTGAGAACATAGTAACTTTGATGGAAATTAATCATTTCTTTACACTAGCCATATACAGGCTAAGATTTTGGATTGATAGAGTTGACAAGAAAAATTCAATGCCACGGCCGGGATTTGAACCATGGATCTACTGGTTTCCATCCAGTTTCTCTTACCCATTGAACCACCATGGCCAATTTGACGTCATGACATTAAATTCTCCAATTGACTCATATATTTACCCATGGTGGCTCAATGGGTAGGAGCGAGTGGATGGAAACCAGTATATCTGTGGTTCAAATCTCGGCCCTGGCATTGAATTTTTCATGTCAACTGCATCAGTAGTAACTTAATTTCACTTTCTTATCAAGAATAAAATCTGTTTTCATAAATCTATTCACAATATTACACACTGCTTTGCTATGTGGCACAAATACAGAAAGAATCTGTCCATAAATTGGTCACTTCTCTACAAGAGTATGTCGCCACATGGGAATCATAAAAACATTCTGTATGTCGAAGTGCATGGAAATTATGGCATTAGCACTAACAATGAAACACATGATAAAATAATGTATTAACCTTTGTACTGCTTATTGTTTTTTAATTTCTTTTATTAATGACATCAATCTCCAGGATGCCCGCCTCGGTAGCTTAGATGGTAGCGTCTCTGCCTCACATTCAAGAGGTCCCGAATCTTGGGACAGGGCGAATTACCTGGATAAGGTTTTCCGGGGTTTTCCCTTATCATCAAAGACGAATGTTGGGTAACTCTAAGCTCTAAGGACCCTGGACTCATTTGATCATCATTTCACCCATTTCATTCATCGTCTGATATGACTTAATGTTGGAGGATGTAAATTACAAAAAGCAAAACAAAAAATCTCCAGGATCATATCAGCGTTGCTGGTGTACTGGAATTTGTCCTGCAGGCGTTCTTTTAATTACTACTATATCTAACTCAGTGAGATGGCACAGGCAGTTAAGTTTGGCTCACATTCAGCAGGTTCAGGCTCAATTCCCGTATCCGATCTACCTGACACATGGGCTTTTTCGGGGGTTTTCGTGGGTCACCAGGCGAATGCTGGATAGGTTAATTACATCCTATTAACATCCATTTAACTGATTTTAGAAATTAGATGCCCTGGCTGCACCAATCACAGTTTTTTAAAGTTATAAGAATCAGGATTGGCCAAAATAATCAGAACCAGTCTCAAGAATAGGGCCATATCTCACTTGAATGCAATATTGGAGCTATAATAAATGATCAACATCTAGACAGCTTCAATTCATTATGAGAAAACCCTTAAGCTATGTCATGACACACTACTCCATATCCATTGATTAAAACTGAAACACTTTCTACACTAAATTTCTAATCTACTTTATTACTCATAAATTACTGGTTATATGTAATACATGGAAGAATTTTTATTTTATAATCTTTCAAGAAACTTTTCTTTTGGTATCTTGTTCAAAAAGTTAAAACAAAAATGTTGTTTTACCCTTTGCACCAGTTTGTTCCAAGCCAGGATATTAAACAGTCATGTCAATGTCACTCAAAAAGCTTAAACACTTAAAGAAAAAAGTAAAACAAGTTGGTTAATGAATAATTAGAACATCATGCACAGGCAATTTACTCTTACAGAACAGGTACTTTGACGTTCCCTACACATGGCGCAGGTTGCATTGCACCATGATAGCATGCCAAAAGATAATCAGCGTCTCTCAAATGCAAGAACTTACTGCTGGCTAACTTCTTCTAGCAGCCTCCATGCTCAGTCTAAATCCCTCTAAGAGTGTGCCAATCACTACTTCAGTAAGTAAATATACAGGATGTTTCATAAATACTTTTACAAACTTTGCATATGGGTTCCTACACCAAAAGAAGGAAAAAAGTTCATATGAACATATGTCCCATTATGCTTTGTTTTCTCGTTAGGAGGTGTTCAACACAGCGGTACACTTATAACACACAAAACTCATAATAAATTCTCGAAATGTCTTCCTCTTGCTTCTATGCATGCCTGTACTCGTTGAATCATGGAATGTCGCATCCTTTCAAAAACTCCAGGATGGTGGCTAATGGTTTCGCATGCTTCCATGACACGTCAGTAAAGTGTTTCTGTATTTGAAATGGCAGGTCCATAAACCAATGATGAAAATCCACAGGACAGAGGTCAGGAGAACATGCAGGCCATGGAACTAGTCCTCCTCTGCCTATTCATCAGTCATGGTAGATACCAGTCAGTGCATCTTGAATAATGCGACTAAAATGTGCTTGAACCCCATCATACATAAACCATAAGTTGTTTCTTATTTGCAGGGACACATCTTCGTTAAGTAGATCGGGAAGATTTAAAGTCCCTGTAGACATTACCAGTAAGATGTGCTGATACCTACCAGAAAGTCACCTACAATGCCAGCCCACACATTCAGACTAAACTTTTGTTGATCTTCGTGAAGTAGTGTCAGGAAGAGTGTGCAGAATAAAGTCCTTGTAGACAGCACCAGTAAGACATGCTGGTAAAATGTATGGACCTACCAAACAGTCACCTACAATGCCAGCCCATACATTCAGACTAAACTGTTGCTGATGTCTAGCCTGAAGTACTGCATGAGGATTACCATCTACCCATACGTGTATGTTGTGGAAATTAGTAATTCCATATCTCCCAAACGTTGCCTCATCTGTAAACAAAACTGATGAGACAAACAATGGATTGGCTGTTTGTGCTACAAACTATTGGTAAAAGTTATCCTATGATGGATAATCAGCAGGTGAAGGGCCCTGCACACATTGAATATGATATGGATAAAGGAGCTGCTTAGAAATACCCTTCATGCTGTCATGTGTGATGTACCAGATGCCACAGACAATTGTCTTGTACTGATACCTGGATCATCTTCAACACACTTTGACATCTGTTCTTCACATTCTGGTGTATGAACAACTCTTGGTTCTTTCTCGATCAATAGTCCGTGGTGCAGTAGTTCCTGTCTCAACAAGGTGACGATAAACAGCGACAAAGTTTGGATGACTCAGTTGTCTTCGGTCTGGAAACTCCATCTGATAGATTCGTGCAGCCTTGCGTCCATTACCATTTGCATGACCATACATAAAAATTATGTCTGCCTGTTCATAAAATGAATATCCAGCCATGGTGGAGCGATGTTAACCATGCAGTTAACTCACCACATGTACGCAATTGAAACATTGAAGACAGACTGATAACAAATGACAAACGTAAACAAGTCTCCATGGTCTCAATAGGTCAAAGCCTTCTATGAGTGCATAGAGAAATGAAGTTTTGAGGTTGGACCCCGAAGGCCGTTGAAATCACACTTTTATTGTGACAGGAATAACGTGAAAACCAGGGATTGTGGGACATGTGTTGATATTAACATTTTTCCTTCTTTTGGTGTGAGGAACCTATACCTGAAGTTTGTAAAAGTATTTCTGAAACACCTGTATTTTTATACAAACTGGGAAAAAGAATTCTTGTGCCAAAACTTAGATACTTGTGTAATGTGTCTCATATGAAAGCAAGTGCTACAAAATTAAAGTTATGAGAAGAAATTTGTTTCTACAATATAGCAATGTAAGAGTAAAGTTAATATATAACTATAAATTCTGAATAAAGATATCTTCTGTGTGATTGTTATTCCTTTTCCTGTTTGAGCATCATTTCACCCATTTTAATCGTTGTCCAAGTTGACTTAATGTTGGAGTATGTAAAATATAAAATATTTGTTGGTATAGTTAAAAAGTAGTTCCTTTCTTGGAAGTGTTGAAAACAGTGTTGTTGTAATAAATTAAATTTAAAGGGAGTCGATTAATGACACTAAACAACACTTAGGTACTTTTAAATTTTCCCAGAACATGTTTCAGAGACTATTTGCATCCATCGTGAACCAGACTGAGAACCAGTTGATGTTGGGCTGACGATGGAGGCAAATAGTCTCTGAAACATGTTCCGGGAAAATTTAAAAGCAAATGTTGTTTAGTGTCATTAATCGACTCCCTTTAAATTCAAAAAGAAGTAGATATTTAATTATAATATATTCAAATACAATTGTTTAAGATGTGATAAATATCTGAAAGAAATATGTGTAAGAATACAACGTTCCTACAGAGATTAATTTCTTCAAATTGCAACTGTCTTAAGTTTGAACACACAACTTGGAACAAATGCCTAATTCTATCTACTGTACCACAGGACCTACCATGCAAGCTACCACCTATTATTATTCATGACACTAACCTTGACTTCTTATTACAGAGGTTTAATTAAGCCTTCACAAACACTGTTTTTACCCTTGATATTGAAACAAGAAAAAAATATTAGCTGGAAAGAAGGGAAGTTTTTATTATGTTAACCAAAGTAAATTATATCTTTAGAAAGTTCTTCCACTAGTATTATAGATTGATATTGCCTACCATACTGATCCGGTTCATCAAGGGCTGCGTCATCATCATCGCTATAATCTTCTTCGAGCACATCCACGAAGAACGGGCTATATCCACTCTCTGCAGGAGAGAAAAGAAATAACACCGGTCGCAATATGCCCCTTTACCCGATTTGCATGCAAAAACAAATATCTCAGTAAACACACAGCTATTGAATAAATTAAATAAGCTCTAAAACACTCTAGTTGCATAAGAAAACCATCGAAAACCCTTTAATGCACTGCCTTGCAAAACCTTAACTGCCGGAACTGTATAAAAGCACAGAGTGAATTAGCATAACACTTTAAAGTATTCAAACATAATAAAAATAACAGGAATATTGACTGTAAAGATGAGATGTGAAAGGTTCAGAAGCGAGACTTAGGAACTTGATCTAAAGAAAATCTTTTGTATCTATGTGCAGGTGGCCGGACCTAGAAGGATTGACAGGAGAGGACAGGGGTTCTAACAGTTTAGATTTAAACTGTATGTACAACAGACTCCCCTTCCCCCTACAGTTTTACACATCCTCTGGGGGGCCCAGGACTCAGAGAGAACCAGCGATTTGGAGGATGAAGGTTTACAGAAAGCATATTTCCTGCCATGAGTGAAACAAAGGAAGAAGAAATTCGGAACAGTGGCGTTAATATTTTGATACATTTTTGAAAAAGACAAAATTGTTAAAAATTGTATACTTGGAAGATGGAATAATATCGGTACATGCGACATCCGGTCGCGTAGGTTGCAAGTCATGCTGGGCTGTTAGGCGGAGGTCAAAGGCCCTGCTGACCGAGCTGATGAGGCATTGAGTCAGTCACTGCTTCGGCAGAGTTTCCACATTTAAACCCCCGAGTTTCGGCCCAGGTGGGAGAAGTCTCGCACGTGCTACAAAAATCTGCGTCGTCCGATTCTCTGACGGCTTATAATCTGACTTTCTATAATCTTCAAGAATGAATACCATAAATCCAGGAACAGGTATCTTAGGCCAGGTAAAAGCCACAGTTGTCCTCTTATAAATAATCTCCTTGGGTTGTAGATAGTTTCTGTAGAAGTTGTCGTTCTGTTGTAGTTTCTAGAATAAACATATATAACCGGAACTACATGAGAAATTTTAAATTAAGCCAAACCTTCCTGGTATCCCAGACCATGGTAGGAACATCTTCCTGAGCTTCTCCCCCCCCCCCCCTCTTCTAGTGACGTTCAATGGGAAAGTGTAATTTACCTGCCATTGGCGCATCCGTGAACATTATATCTGGTGGAGGTTCCGGGTACCATTTGAGGAATGTAAACTTGACCATAGTGACAAATTTGGTGAAGGAGAATCTCTGCGTACTTGTTTGGTCATCATGAAAGATACTGGAGCTCACATAGAAATCTCATCTTCAAAAGATATGTCACTCACTTTTCTTGTAACTGGAAAACAGAATGAGGTGTTGGAGGCCAGAAGAAGAATTCTTACCCATTTCCAGACCCAAGCTAACGTGACTATTTATATTCGCAAAGAGCACTATCATTTTGTATTAGGCAAGAATGGAACAAAGTTGAAAGAACTAGAAATAACTACAGCAACGAAAATTATTGTACCTACTATGACTGACAACTCTGACAAAATTACCATCATTGGTACAAAGGAAGCAAAAGAGAAAGCTGTCCATGAGATAAAGGTCACTTCGGATAAGCAGTCAAAGCAAGCATATGAACGTATAACTATACCAGAAATGTATCAAAATATTAACGTCACAACATAAATGCTCTGAGCATTTTCCCAGCGACTCAGAGGAACCCTTGAAAAAACATATATGTCAGGAAGGTTTGGAATCAAACCCACGACTGATCTGAGCACTTCCGCCTGAGGCTGTCCAGCTTGGTGCTAGTAAACATTTTTTTATTAAACTTATTAGATAACCAGATCGCAACAGATGAAATTATGTATGTTGAATGGATTATATGCTCCCATGGTATTTGAATATAACATACACTTTTATGCTCGACATGCCAAAATGTAATAATTATACGTCTAGTAACTGCACTTTAATGGACCTCATCAACACTTAGTGTCCGTGTACATAATGCAACCCTGAAAGTGTTTCAATGCATAAGGTAAGGTCATTACACTTATTGACTCAAGTAGTATAAACATTAAAAATAATTTATAAATATTGTTGCGAACCCATTATTTGCAATAGCGCGGCGCGGAGCGGAGCGGAGCGATAAGGGACAGATAGTGCCAGGCGGAGATAAACAGCTTGCCTAAGCAGATAAAGATACGCGGAGATAAAGGCATTTCAAAACAGATAAAGTGAGGTAAATGGAACATTCTAGTGACATCTTGATTGATAGAGAACAGTCGATTTCTTGTTTGTTACAGAATATTCCAGAAATGTCTAGTGATATCAGTAGTGATGTATATAAGAGGCGACATGCCAGCGGAGTAGTCGAAAACAGGAGTTGTAACAAGAGTTGTTGTAAACAGTGGAAGTTGACTAAGCTCTTTGTTGTGGTCAATGACCTTGGTAGATTGTAATTGTGTATGTGACGTAACTCTGCTACTGTGAGGATTTTCCAAAGTGTATTTCTACAGAAATAAAAAACATTTTGAATTTCTGCAACTTGGACTTTTAATTCTACAAACCCACAAAATCACAATATTTTTATGATCAAGCATAGTCTTGTGAAACTTGAAAATTAATTAGGACACTTGTATGAAAATTATGAAATGATGGAAGAGAGTTTCATAAATATGCTCATACCTTAATTTACTAATATAGTCTCATTGCAGAATATTACTACTTTCTCCCTGACAATTTTACTTGTATATATAACACAATATTAAATGCACTATGACAAAAATGACAAAAGACAAAGGTTCACCTTAAACTGCTTTATTGTTACCAAAATTGTTAGATCAGTGCTAACATAGAATTATCTCCCCGTATTCACAATACACATCTTTGAAATGTCTCTACAATATACCTCTATGTCTGCTTCACTGCCTATTCCAATGCCCACTGACTCCTCACCACAGAGCTTGAACATACGAACTTCTGTGCACTCTCACTGACCGTCTGATTCTTAAACTGCTCCACTGTGCCGACTCCTCGCCACAGAGCTGCACTCGTCTCAACTCGAAGCTCGAAATACCCACAAACTCTAAGCACCAAACCTTCGCGCTGTCACTCCAGGCTTCGAAAAAGCCTCTTTATATTAAGAATAACAAAACACTATTTTAACACTTCACTATACTTATTTAAAAATCCTTGGGACCGGTTTCAAAGCAACATCTGCTTTATATTCAACCTGTCAGCTTGACACTGACCGCCCGTCTTGGTAGCGTGGTGGTAGCGTGTCTGCCTCACGTTCAAGTTTGTTCAACGTCCCGAGTTTGAATCTCGGTCAGGGTGAGTTACCTGGATAAGGTTTTTTTCAGGGGTTTTCCCTTATCCTTCAAGACGAATGTCGGGTAACTCTAAGGGCCCTGGGCCCATTTGAGCATTATTTCACCCATTTCACCCATCGTCCGATATGACTTAAAGTTGGAGGACGTTAACTACAAAACAAAACAAAACAAAAATTGACTCTGACCCACTGACTGACTGACCTTGACCACTTCCGGAGTTTGAAGAATATCTCCCTATCTTACTGCCATCTGCCGGGGACAACACAAAATTATTGATGACATCTAGTGGTGGTATATCAAAATTTATCATGCGATCTTTAATTTTCAAAATAAATATTTTCTCCCAAACCATTAAATCTTGGTTCGTTCTGTTGTTTCAATAATTTAACTTCTGGGTTTATTTCATGATTAGATGACCAAAAATGATCAGCCACTGCCGATTTATGTCTGTTTATATTTAATATTTCGGAAATGTTCCTTCGCTCTGGTTTCTAAATTACGTTGCTCCTACCAATATAAATTTTATCGCATTCTAAACAATTGACTTGATAAATACCGGAATTTTTGCTGCCTGAAATTTTGTCTTTTTTAGAAAACTGTAGTAAATTTTTTATGCTGTATTTATTTTGAGGTGCCAGGATTATGTGAAGCTGTGTTACAATAGTGTTTTGCTATTCTTAATACTTAGTTTACTTCACTGCCAGCAGCTTCAGTTTTTTTTTTTTTTTTTTTTTTTTACATAGTCTCTTTGTATACCGTCGCGTGTGGAAAACCTCTCGACTTACAGTCTTGAACTCTTTCCTGCCCCGCCTACTACCAAACAGCAATAGAGACGTAACTCCGCGGAAGGCTATGCGAACGCCGGCGTGACAACATTTTATAGATGCATTGTGAGTCCAAGGTACAATAGGTCCAAGTAGGCATAACTACTAACATCAGGACAGATTAAGGTTTGCTAGAAGGACTTGCAGGATCTGCAACATCCGAGCAAATGTGTGTAACAACAAAACCTTCGTTTCACCCGTGGCCGTCTTACGGGAATTGCTTGCCCTATACCGCGCAATTTATCATCACTCCTATTTCCTCTTAAGTTTCCCTCTACTCGGTGTCCCAGTTAATCATCATCATCATCATCTTCCTTTATGCTTTAGGCATTACTGCTTGTTGCAGTCAATTTATTTTACTGGTTCCACCGTTTTCTTGGTCTTCCCATGCTTCTCTTTCCTACTGGTCTATAGTTCATAAAATAGAGAGGTAATCTTTCTTTCTCCATGTTTTGTACATAGGTTACCCATTTACTTTTATATTCTTGTACTCTGTCATTCAGGTCGAATATCTCTAGCTCTTCACGTATATCTTCATTTCGTCTGTGGTCGATTTTTCTCTATTCTATAGAGAATCTTCATGTATGATTTCTATAACGCGTATAGAGAAATAGTAATGCGAGTTATAGATAATCTGTTATTCGTGCACCTTACAGAGACACAGTGTTATATTGGTAAGAAAAAGTAATTAAATTACCGTGTCCTTACAGAGAAAAATTAGATAACATCGAAGGAAAGCTAGAAATAAGTCCAATGAACTCTGAGAAATCTTGCACAGGAAAGCGACATTTTGCAAACCTCATCTTCCAAGCCACTAAACATCTATAAAATATAATAGTTCAGGAATTGCATTAATGTGAATACATCATGCACTGGATGATGTTAATGGTTGTTCTCCTGATCGATGGAGCAGACATGGTGTTATTTACATGATCATGAAGATTTAATAAGTATTAATGCACATTTGTATAAACCTGTGATAAATGTGTGGCAGCACAAGCACATCACTCCCTCCATCTTCTGCAATGCATGAGAAGTCCATGTGCTATAATTTAAGATGCTACAAATATCCCACTCTGCTAGTAAGAAAGAAAAAGTGTCAAAATCAAGTCCAGACGTTTTCTAGAAGTTTAAACACCCACCTGAACGCAAACTACACACAGAAAATAGGGAATAGCTGGACGTATGATAATCTTACCCTATACCTAACAGATACTTCTTATTTCACATTATTATTGTATGTACATCATGTAATGCACAAACTAAAATGTTTTAATGCGTGCCTCACGCGCTAGCACCTTCATAGATTTATTGTGGCTAACATCCCTGAAGAGGAAAGAATGAAGTGAAGAACCACAGGAGGGTACAGGCCACAGACACATATGGAACTCCCCACATTTCCAAGCATGATGGTCATATCGGACGATGAATGAAATGATATTCAAATCAGTACAGGGTGCATAGAGCTTAGAGTTACCAGACATTCATCTTTCAGGATAAGGGAAAACCTCCAATGTTAAGTCATATCGGACGATGGATGTAATGATCTTCAAATCTTCAAATGTCCAGGGCACATAGAGCTTAGAGTTACCAGACATTCATTTTTCAGGATAAGAGAAAACCTCCAACGTTAAAGTCATATCGCACGATGAATGAAATGATGTTCAAATGAGTCCAGGGCCCATAGAGCTTAGAGTTACCAGACATTCATCTTTCAGGATAAGAGAAAACCTTCAACGTTAAAGTCATATCACACGATGAATGAAATGATGTTCAAATGAGTACAGAGTACATAAAGCTTAGAGTTACCAGACATTCATCTTTCAGGATAAGATAAAACTTTCAACGTTAAGTCATATCGGACGATGAATGAAATGATGTTCAAATGAGTACAGGGTACATAGAGATTAGAGTTACCAGACATTCATCTTTCAGGATAAGGGAAAACCTTCAACATTAAGTCATATCGGACGATGAATGAAATGCTGTTCAAATGAGTATAGGGTACATACAGCTTAGAGTTACCAGACATTCATCTTTCAGGATAAGGGAAAACCTCAAACATTAAGTCATATCGGACGATGAATGAAATGATGTTCAAATGAGTACAGGGTACATACAGCTTAGAGTTACCAGACATTCATCTTTCAGGATAAGGGAAAACCTTCAACGTTAAGTCATATCGGACGATGAATGAAATGATGTTCAAATGAGTACAGGGTACATACAGCTTAGAGTTACCAGACATTCATCTTTCAGGATAAGGGAAAACCTCAAACGTTAAGTCATACTGGACGATGAATGAAATGATGTTCAAATGAGTACAGGGTACATACAGCTTAGAGTTACCAGACATTCATCTTTCAGGATAAGGGAAAACTTCCAACGTTAAAGTCATATCGCACGATGAATGAAATGATGTTCAAATGAGTCCAGGGCCCATAGAGCTTAGAGTTACCAGACATTCATCTTTCAGGATAAGGGAAAACTGCCAACGTTAAGTCATATCAGACGATGAATGAAATGCTACTCAAATGAGTACAGGATACATAGAGCTTAGAGTTATCAGACATTCATCTTTCAGGATAAGGGAAAACTGCCAACGTTAAGTCATATCAGACGATGAATGAAATTATGTTCAAATGAGTACAGGGTACATAGAGCTTAGAGTTACCAGATATACATCTTTCAGGATAAGGTAAAACCTTCAACGTTAAGTCATATCGGACGATGAATGAAATGATGTTCAAATGAGTATAGGGTACATACAGCTTAGAGTTACCAGACATTCATCTTTCAGGATAAGGGAAAACCTCCAACGTTAAGTCATATCGGACGATGAATGAAATGATATTCAAATGAGTACAGGATACATAGAGCTTAGAGTTACCAGACATTCATCTTTCAGGATAAGGGAAAACTTCCAACGTTAAAGTCATATCGCACGATGAATGAAATGATGTTCAAATGAGTCCAGGGCCCATAGAGCTTAGAGTCACCAGACATTCATCTTTCAGGATAAGGGAAAACTGCCAACGTTAAGTCATATCAGACGATGAATGAAATGCTACTCAAATGAGTACAGGATACATAGAGCTTAGAGTTATCAGACATTCATCTTTCAGGATAAGGGAAAACTGCCAACGTTAAGTCATATCGGACGATGAATGAAATTATGTTCAAATGAGTACAGGGTACATAGAGCTTAGAGTTACCAGATATACATCTTCCAGGATAAGGTAAAACCTTCAACGTTGTCATATCGGACGATGAATGAAATGATGTTCAAATGAGTATAGGGTACATACAGCTTAGAGTTACCAGACATTCATCTTTCAGGATAAGGGAAAACCTCCAACGTTAAGTCATATCGGACGATGAATGAAATGATATTCAAATGAGTACAGGATACATAGAGCTTAGAGTTATCAGACATTCATCTTTCAGGATAAGGGAAAATTGCCAACGTTAAGTCATATCACACGATGAATGAAATGATATTCAAATGAGTACAGGATACATAGAGCTTAGAGTTATCAGACATTCATCTTTCAGGATAAGGGAAAACTGCCAACGTTAAGTCATATCGGACGATGAATGAAATTATGTTCAAATGAATACAGGGTACATAGAGCTTAGAGTTACCAGACATTCATCTTTCAGGATAAGGGAAAACTTCCAACGTTAAGTCATATCGGATGATGAATGAAATGATATTCAAATGAGTACAGGATACATAGAGCTTAGAGTTATCAGACACTCATCTTTCAGGATAAGGGAAAACTGCCAACGTTAAGTCATATCAGACGATGAATGAAATGATATTCAAATGAGTACAGGATACATAGAGCTTAGAGTTATCAGACATTCATCTTTAAGGATAAGGGAAAACTGCCAACGTTAAGTCATATCAGACGACGAATGAAATTATGTTCAAATGAGTACAGGGTACATAGAGCTTAGAGTTATCAGACATTCATCTTTCAGGATAAGGGAAAACTGCCAACGTTAAGTCATATCGGACGATGAATGTAATGATGTTCAAATGAGTCCAGGGTATACAGAGCTTAGAGTTACCAGACATTCATCTTTCAGGATAAGTGAAATCCTCCAACATTAAGTCATATCGCACGATGAATGTAATGATGTTCAAATGATTCCACGGTATACAGAGCTTAGAGTTACCAGACATTCATCTTTCAGTAAGGGAAAACCTCCAACGTTAAGTCATATCGGACGATGAATGAAATTATGTTAAAATGAGTACATGGTACATAGAGCTTAGAGTCACAAGACATTCATCTTTCAGGATAAGTGAAAATCTCGGAAAAAGTCCCTTATCCAGGTAGGATTAGGATTTCACAACAGAGGGGATTCGGTACGTAGGCCACCATGCTTGGCCCATTGTTCCTATGCCCCCAAGTGAGGCGCCCCTCGGGAGGAAGGATGAGGCGAGAGGAGACAGAGGGCGGCTGACCCAAGGGGCCACGACAGCACAGAGGGCAGGGTCCCTACAGTTTACTTAGACTTCCCCCGACAGACCAGGACAACGGATACGCTCGCCCACAGTGGGAGAGCAACGAGCCCAGCAGCCGAGCCCCAATGGTCCCAGATCGGCGATCCGAGCCCCAAAGGTCCCTGGTTGGCGGTCCCGAAATGGTCCCAGCAGAGGAGCTAAGGCAGGCAACTGACCTACCGCAGGAGGTAGTTTACCTTAGAGTTTATCTGGGCGGCCATGCACCGCCGAGACTCCGCCGATACTTTTACCCTGAAAGAGACCACCAGATGAAAGATATTGTGAAATGATAATGGAAATGAAATGGAGGGACAGGAAATTCGGGGGATGACCGAGATTCGAACTCGGAAACTCTTGAGGTCCACCATCTACCACTTATACTACTGAGGCGGGTCCCATTTAGTCTCTGAAGTCTTCTTCATTCTGAATGAATGTTGCATAAGTAATAAACGTAAGAGGTACACAAAATTTGATTGCACAAAATATGTACATCTACTCAAAGCAAGTAGTTTATTTAAAATACGTTATACATGTATTTGTGGAGGTGTTTCTTTTTGTGGTGTTTAAAGCTCGCTTTTACTACATACGGCACCGCAGGCGGTGAGAGTCCAGTGGTCACGGCGCAACCATTTAGTTGGGGATAACCATTTCCGAGATATTCTTGGTTCTTGGTTTAATTCTCATATGGGAAGTTCTCATTCCTTTTTAGTTTTCTGTTCGTTCCATGCCATGGAAGAGGATACAATTTCAAAGCTGTACATGGCATCGATTCTTAAACGATTTGACTGTCGCCAATTCACATTATTTGTGTTACAAGGAAATATGTAATAAAAGTTGCAACTGTTTATCTCGGTTGGCGGTTGGAGTTTGTTGAAGAATAAAGTCATGTAAATGTACAACATCGTCCTGCGCCGAGAAGTAATGGGCCAAAGCATCATGCTTTGGTTCCCTGCCACGAAATGCGACCCGGGATCGATCCCACCCCCGGGGTGCGGATTTTAAGGACCAGTGCCCACTCAGCATCGTGAGGAAATTGAGGAGCTTATGATAGGTAAGCGGCCCTGGTCAAGAAAGCTTGACTAGGAGTGCCGAGATGCTGACTACATCTCCTCCCCGTATCGGTTGGATGATCGCCCACCTCTACGTTGCGTTGTGAGCGTGAGACCGGCTGTCGGGTTGGCAGGCATTGGCCCTATATGGGCTGTCGCGCCATGGATTATTAAATGTAAAACATCAGATCACTTTCGTCCAACACTTATTTGTAAAGTTGCACTTTAATCATAGAAATTAACCTACTAAAGTAACACTCTAATATTAAGGATTGATAAAATTTCATTTTAACCACTGCACAAATAAAATACAATCACTAGGCCTACATTTAAAATATCATATTTATTGTAGTTGCAACATTTAGTAATGAAATGTAAATCTGTAACTACAGTTACAACTTCTATTCATTCACTAATTTCTTTCAACAAAGTTCTATTAAACATTATTTTTCTTAATTGGTATGAATCAATCATAGAATCAATTGTCGTGAGTTGTTACTCAAACTACATATACCAACAGTTAAAACAAACAACTAGCTAACATCGATTACACTGGGCGACAAAAAAAAAAAAAAAATTTTGAATGTTTCGAGCACTTCATGAGGCAATTCCTACTAATTTTGGGTTGAGAAAAACAAATATGACAATGAAAACATTTTATTAGCTCTAGTTCCTATGATATACACAAGGTGGAAGTATTACATATTAACGGATTGAGAGAAAAGGATACATTTTAATTACATACATGCTAACAATGAAAGTGGTAATTACATGCTAAGAGTTCTAAATTGCTGGAATAATTCTTCGCAGATAGTCTTGTCTAAAGAGAATCATGTGCTGACCTATTGACTTCGTCGTCATTTAGCTTGTCTCTTGTGATGGACTTCCGCAGAATCCCTATACAAAGACCAACAATAATCCGCAAGCATTACTTCATTCCAACGGCCCTGATATCTTTGTTCCCTAACAGAAATGTCCTGATGGAATCTCTCCCCATGTTCATCACTAACAGCTCCACAACTAGGAGGGAAGAAGTCTAGGTGTGAGTGGAGAAAATGGATCTTAAGGGTCATGTTGCATCCAAGGTTACGGTATTTTTGCAGGAGCACTGTCACCAAATGCTTGTAGTTGTCATCTCTTTTGTCGCCTAAAAATCCATGAACAACACCCGCGAAGGCTTCCCAAGCTTCCTTTCTTTCCCCTCCAAAATTGGTCAAATGCAGGATCCTTTTACAAGTCGTCTTAATTGTGGTCCGACAAAAATGTCTTCTTTAACTTTTGCATCACTTAATTTCCAAAATTTCTCTCCGATTGTGTGTTGTTATTTGACAGGTGTGCCAACTCCCCCCCCAAAAAAAAATTCCCCCAAATTTAAAATTTTCACTCTTAAAAATGAAATGTCAGTTTATCCTCAAAGCAAAAGCTAATCTATCATTTTTATAATGATTTTTTAACTCAGCAGATGGAAATACATGTAAATTATTTTTAAACCCGAAACATTTTCATTGTTGCCCAGTGTTATCTCATATTATGTATTAGACAACGATGTTTGTGATTGTCTTGGTCTAAATAGCTCTATATTCCAGAAAATAAAAGTACAAATAACACTAATAAACACTCAAGAATGTGCAGACAACCGGAATATTGAAATATACTAAGTCTGGTGCGCCGTTTACGAAAATACGTTCACATTTTTCCTATCGTGCATGGTTTCGTAACTTTTAGGTGATCTCATATAACCATTGTATATTCAGTGCGCTTAGATTTCCACACATTACATCTCTCCCAGATCTGTATCTGGCCCGGATGCCACCATCTTATGATAAGAACTATCTCAATCCGATAGATCTTATTCTGATGACGCATTACAACCATCTACATCCAAGGCTGCTGCTTATATTCCAGAAGAAGAAGCGGAAAAGCCGCACTTAATTACACAGGAGGAACTCAATGATCTGGTACGTGATTTATGTCTATCGAAGCAGTTAGCCGAACTTCTGAGATCTCGTCTTCAATAATGGAAGCTGTTAGATAAAGATACTAGGGTGACAGTTTTTAGGAACAGAAAGATCGATTTCTTGTAGAATTTCACAACCACAGATAGTGGTGTCTGTGTATGCAGTGATGTGAGGGGATTAATGTTGAAATTAGGTATTACACATAATTCTGAAGAGTGGAAGCTATTTATTGACAGTTCTAAAATAAGTTTGAAGGCTGTGTTACTACATAATGGCAATGAGCTGCCCTTTGTACCTGTGGCATATACTGTGGCAATGAAAGGAACTTACGGAACTATGTACCACATTCTTCAAGCCATAAAATGCAAAGATCACTGCTGGTGTTCACGGCTTCCTTGGTAACCAAAAAGATCCCGTAGGGGAAGGGATTCGTCCCCTTCAGCTGCCGTGGTGCGGGCGCTGCGGACTCGAGGGGGAAGGGTTCCCGATACCCGTTGGAGATCGGGTACGTCTCCGGATGGGGTTGAGGGAAGCCATTAATATTCCCGGGTACTAGCCTGCATAGCTAGTAGAAGGTGTGCTACATCACCAGACGGCCCTACCGGCCTCGGTAGCGTGGTGGTAGAGTGTCTGCCTCACGTTCAAGAGGTCCCGAGTTCGAATCTCGGTCAGGATGAGTTACCTGGATAAGGTGTTTCCTAGGGTTTTCCCTTATCCTGAAAGACGAATGTCGGGTAACTCTTAGCTCTATGGACCCTGGGCTCATTTGAGCATCATTTCATCAATTCCATTCATCGTCCGATATGACAACGTTGGAGGGCGTAAATTACAAAAAAAAAAAAAAAAAAAAAAAAACTACTACCGAGGTTTTCGGTAGCCTTCTCATTTTGGATAGTGGTTAGACCGCTTGGCTCTCACCAAGGCGGCCCGGGTTCTATCCCAGGCAACCGCAAAGTGAGATTAGTGGTGACAACACGGCGCTGGGGCGGGTTTTCTCCGGGATCTCCAGTTTCCCCCGCCATCTCATTCCACCGGTGCTCTATCTTCATCTTATGTATCATCAGTGTCATCGCCTGCGGTGCCGTATGTAGTAAAACCGGGCGTTAAACACTACACATTTCATTTCATTTACGTTTCATTTCCCATTTTGGAGTTGACGCGCGTAAGTGGCGTATCCACTTCCATCCCGTCTTGAGTCCATAGGACCAGATGGCGGGCTTGTTAGTCTCTAGGTCTTGTCCTATGGAAAGCTCCACGGAGTCACCTGTCGCCCTTTCAGGACAGCTCGGCAACTCCCTGGTCGAAGGAGGCCCGGGTCCTTGGTTCTACGGGTCCAGGACTAATGGGAGTAGAACCCCTGGCATTAACTATCAACTAACCAAAAAGATGCAAATTATAAACAGCTTGTACAGAATCTTCTTCAAACGTATCAGAAATTGGGGTGTAGGATGTCTCTCAAAATTCACTTTCTACATTCCCATTTGGACTATTTTCCGGAAAAATTAAGTGCAATAAGTGATGAACAAGGTGAAAGTTTTCACCAAGACATCTTGCAAATGGAACAACATTAGAAAGGCTAATGGGACTCATCAATGATGAATGACTTACTGCTGGTTTCTAATAAGAGAGGATATGACAAGACATAAAACGAAAAGTCTGAAGTGATCATTCCCTTCAACCAAATAAATGCGAGTAGCCATTTTATTTTAATTAACATATTTTCCACTAAAATAAATAACAGTATCAATAGAATTTGGGAGCTTTTCATGATTTCTTTATTAGAATACACATTCTTGGAACTGCTGAGTTAATTTTGATTTACAATTTATCATAATAGGACCTGCAAACGATCTGAGGGTGACAAAGAAAAGCTGATTGCAGTTTTTAATTCAGCGTATCGAATTCATTAAGATTCAGCTTCTTTCATTTCTGCACACTTTTTAAAGCTCAAATTTGTAGACTAGTGTAATTTTCCTATTTTATTATAGTTTAATTAAAAAGTATTAAGCCTTTTAATGATTAGGGTAAGTGTTGGATAAAACAATGTACGGTACTTGTGCAACAAGATTTACTCATACACTCGCGGAAATTCAGAAACCTTCCACTCGTGAATAAAATACGTCTTGATTCGTTAGTACCGTAAATAACTATTTTAGTTTGGTAAGACTTATGTTCAAAATAACGTTTGTTGTGATGCTATTAATCTCTTTGTAACGATAATTTAATATTTCACCTTTTAGACAATTACAAACACATCATTGTTTGGTAACATTCTTCCTCATATTTATAAAACGAAGTATTACGTATGTATAATTCGTTATGTATCTACGTTTAAATCTAATTTTGAGTATATATAAACAAGATTTACTGAAGTTTTCAATTCATGATTGGCAATTCGAACTGGCCCCATTTGGACCTTTTGCACCAAAGCTTACGTCACTGACGCACTGATGATGGGGCTAGAGCAGGCATGTACATGTCAGTTTTGTCTTTTTATTCAAATGCCGTAAAAACATATCTCAAATTAATTTATTTAAGTTGTTGGCAATATATCCTTGAGCTTCACACAAGTTCCCGAAAAGCTTATTAATACCTGTTTTGAATATATGATGAACTATATATTATAGAACACTAATATTAAACATTTTAAACCCTTTAGTATATTAATCACTGATTTGAATTAAAGTTTTATGGTGAATATATCGGTAACATTTCGTAAACACACAAATGTTTCTATTTTTTTAATATACTCCTTCCATGCTAGATATTTTAATATTAAACTTTTTAAAGTCTGTATTTTTTTTTAATTTTACGTCGAATGGAATGGGTGAAATGATACTCAAATGAGCCCAGGGTCCATAGAGCTTGGAGTTACCCGACATTCGTCTTTCAGGATAAGGGAAAACCCCGGAAAAAACCTTATCCAGGTAACTCACCCTGGCCGAGATTCGAACTCAGGACCTCTTGAACGTGAGGCAGAGTCGCTACCACCACGCTACCGAGGCGGGCTAAAGCCTGTATTTAACTTGTCCTACATAGTTTCACTCAAGTAACGCCTTGTACATCAAACTCATTTCCGTTTTTCAACACGTTTCGCTGTCTAAAATATTACTTGTACTGCATTTGATACGTTATGGGCTTAAACTTTTCAAACTAGGCTTTAGAAATTGTAAATTTCAAAATTGTTCTCTATTAGTTAAAAACGTACGAAATAGTTCAACTGAAATTATTTTCAATAACCTAAAATGAAGTTTGAAAACATCGATAACAGGTGAAAAACATTCTTTTTTGTCTCAAACTATTTAACAAAGAAACTACCAAGCTCAAATTAAACATTTAACCGCGATAAAATAAACTGTAGGGTCGATCCAGTGATCACTTCATATTACCATAAAAGATGATTAAATATGGATACAAAATTACATATTTTTTTACATATTTCGTTAAACTTTTGTTCGAATTTTCATAAAATCGTCAAAAGCAATCAGAAGAAAATTTGAGTTTTTTTCCTTTGTCTATTACGGGTGTAACGTAGCATGTCACGTGATAGATCCTGCAGTCAGGTGATATGCTTTTAAAGACACTGGGCATTTGGACAGTGCAGTTAATTCGTGTGTGAACGTGGTGGCAAGCGGACTTGGAAGCCAGGACTTCTGCGAGGGATACGCTCACTATGAGTACAATGATATTTTATCAGAGATGGGTTATAGAAGTAGTTTTATATATTTGTAGCTTCTCTTCATCATATTATTCATTTTTAAAAAAATAAATTTGCATTAAAAGACAAAGTGTTAAGAACTTGTATAATCAAAGTAACTTTTGCTTCTATGATATTAAAAATATTAAATTTATCAAATAAATCTTTAAAATCTGGCATAAATAGAAATTAAATATATTTCATGAATATAATAAAAGAATGAAGTACAGTAAATTTTCTTAAATATTTTAAAGCAGCAAAATGAAAGCAACAAGAATGTAGCTATACTTGTTTAGTAGTTAAAAAGTGGAACTAACACGCAAGTAGAAAAGTAGATTTACCCATCTCTGATGTAGTCAAGTCAGTTACGGGAGTTCATATCAAAAGTTTCCACTAAAGTAAATATAAGAGTTTTGACAGAGATAGAAATTTTAATGCTTCCTAGATATTTTACTAAGAAATAATTTTCAGACATTCAAAAGCCCGCCTCTGTATTGTGGTGGTAGCGCGTCTGCCTTACGTTGTGCACCCTGGGTTTATTTGAACATTTCATTCATCGTAAAGTTCTGAGAAAATCAGTTTCACATTTGTAATAAGTAGACGAACTGAACTCCATAACTGAGTAATTACTAACCCAAGCCCAGATGGAAGTCCAACAAAATTCGTTTGAGAGATCCATTTGACGGTAACGAAGGCAGTGCGTAAACGAACACGCAGTAAGAACTGTGCCGTTCTGACTGCAGCACAAATTGCTGTCTACACCTTTCTGTATATGCGATATTCATTTTTCTCTACTACGTAGATCTTGGACTGTTAGTCTTAATATTTTTTAAGACATTTACAAAGAAGTTTAATTTGGACCTCCGTGGGCTTGTACATAGTTTTAAATTAAGAGGTAACAGACGAACTCCAAAAGAATACTTTTTTCATTCTTTAAATGCTAAAAAAGTAATTTTAGGTTTTAAATTCACATAAAAGTTAAATCCTTTATATTTCAGTTTCATTATTTAAATGGTTAAAGTAATATTTTGTATTTTCAGTTTGGAGAAGCCTTAAATAATTATCTTTTTTACATATTAAAATGTATTTTTGTATTGAAATAGAAAAGGTTTAAGCTCACACTTTATTAAATGTTCAAATGCTTGTCAATGAACGTATCAAAGATCAGATTTTACCTTTTATTTCAATTTGATTTAAAACTGTTCAGAGTTTTCCTATTGTCACGAATTGCGTCTGTTGACCTCAAAATCTCAACCTTCGGCTTTCCCGCCTTTGATGTTCCGTTCAGGTTAATGCAACAGAATGAGTTGCTTGTTATTCTGTATAGACAGGCTATCAATATTTATTCCAAAACGTAGACACGTTCTCTCAGATTTAAGTTCGACAGATTTAATAAAACAGCAAATTTTAAATTTAAAAAGATTTAGCAGGCCAGATGGATTCACGTTTTAGTGTGGAAACGTCACCTGTTACGGTCCGAAACAGCGGGCCACGACCCTAGGAAGGCTCGCAGGCTAGGTTAGGTTCTGAAACAGTGGGCCACGATCCTAGGAAGGCTCGCAGGCTAGGTTAGGTTCTGAAACAGTGGGCCACGATCCTAGGAAGGCTCGCAGGCTAGGTTAGGTTCTGAAAAAGTGGGCCACGACCCTAGGAAGGCTCGCAGGCTAGGTTAGGTTCGGAAACAGTGGGCCACGATCCTAGGAAGGCTCGCAGGTAGGTTAGGTTCTGAAACAGTGGGCCACGATCCTAGGAAGGCTCGCAGGCTAGGTTAGGTTGTGAAACAGTGGGCCACGATCCTAGGAAGGCTCGCAGGCTAGGTTAGGTTCTGAAACATTGGGCCACGATCCTAGGAAGGCTCGCAGGCTAGGTTAGGTTCTGAAACAGTAGGCCACGACCCTAGGAAGGCCCGCAGGCTAGATCAGGTTCTGAAACAGTGGGCCACGATCCTGGGAAGGCCCGCATTGCTAGTTAGGTATTTAAACAAGACTGCGAATTCAGGACGACCCGCGAGGCAAGCTGAAGGTTGAGGTGTTAGTAATAAGGTATGAAGGCAGCATGTGAACTCCCGCCGCTGGATCACGACACAGTATGTAACCCTTCCCCCACGTACTTTTCTCGTGGTGATAACTACCTGTATGTGGTTAGGACTGAGGTGCTTTGCCCCAGGTTGTGATGTGTGGTATCTCCATAGCACGACCTCCCAATGACTGCGAGTATCCTGGTTGACCCCACCTGTGAACTCTCGTGGCCGGAGGAAGGGAGATCCTGCACTAGGCCCTTTTTTGCGCCCCAGTGTTCTGCGGGAGGGTCGCCATGAACCTGGTAGAGTGCCCTCCGCCCTCCCAGTTAGGTTGCCTTCTCTTTCAGGTCGGGTAGTTGATAAGCTGTAGACTGTCTCGTGATTCTCAGCAACATGAGATGGGGGCTAGTGGCTTGATGTTCCCGCAGTATGCTGGTAAGGTTAGATCACCACGAGGATGCCCCAGGACACTAGGATACTGGTGTGAATGTGAGCAAATTCTCTTGCAGGGTAGCATAGCTTGTGAGTGTCCTGCATCTTGACTTGCGTGTGTATTTGAACGCGCTTCAGGATGGGGACAAGCATGACTGTGGGTATCCTAGGTCAAATCCCGTACGAGTGATCTTGAAGGGGTGTATGCGAAATAAGCTTAAGTTAATTATGCTATATTGTTTTAGAAGGTTTGGAAAATTAGATCGAAAAATGCAATGCTGTAGCCGAGATTTGAACCAAGGGCCTCCCAGTCTCCGTCAGTTGCTCTAACCATTGAGCTACTATGACTATAGGCGAGCATGACACTAAATTCCCTGACCGGCTAGCATTTTCTCAGTAAATCACCAGGAGATCTCAATGAAATACATACCTTTTGTGGTGACTTATTTACTGTAAGAAAGTTCTGACCATCATAATTTAACCCACTATTAAGGTCAATTAATGCAAATTGTACTTTCACACAAGTATGAGAAGATTTAGAATGGTAGTCAAACTGAAATTGTTTCATAGCCGGTATTTGAACCAGTCTCTATCCCACTGTTCTAACCATGAGCTACCTAGCAACATGCCAGCATGACATGGTAGCTCAGTGGTTAGAGCAACTGGATGGAGGCCATAGTTCAAATCCCAGCAATTAATTTTTTCAACCCTACTCCCTTTCCAAACCTTGTTGTACACAGTGCAAGACAATTTCCACTATTTGTCCTAATAGTGGTCGAAACTTAAGCATATGGCTTAACATACAGCATAGTAAGTTGGCATTGAAGTATGAATTTCATGTGTAAAAGAGGTCTCCTAGAGGTTTACCAGAGAAAATGCAAGTCAGACGGAGAATTTGTCATGTCGACACGTTAACATGATAGCTCAGCAGTTAAAGTAACTAAAGAGGCTGGAAGATCTATGGTTCATATCCAGGATATTGGCACTGAATTTTTCAGTCTGACTCCTGCCTTTTTGAGGTAGTTGTTGGAAGATGAGTGGGGCTAAAAGGGGACTGAAGTCAACCTGGCACCACTCCCCTTATCCACAACTACTTGCTGTAAGCTACAGAATAGCTATGGTATCCCTTATACTTGGGGGGGGGGGGAATTAGAGAAATATGGCCTCTTCAGGCCCATCGATACTTGCCAACATTAACCTAAACTCCATCCTTTTCCCACCTGAACACCTCGGCCATTATTTGGCTTAACAGAGAGCTTATAGTAACAAATGTGTACGTTTTAGAGAATTTTAAGATACTTTACAGCATTATAAATATCAAATATTAGCAATGTTTATGGTATGAAATGGACATTTTGAGAATTTTTGAATATTATAAGGAAAATAAAGCTTCTAGAGGATTTACACCATCATATTTTGCATCGTTAATGAAAATCGGTCAAATTTTACAAGCGTTTTAAAAGAAATACAGCAATTTTAGAGAATTAGATCAATGTAAAGGAGACTTTACAAGTGAATTAATGTGTCTTGCGCATTTATATTTTACTCTGTAATTACATGGAGAATGTTTATATTAAGAAGCTGTGGTATTCAGATGAATTTCCACAGCTTAAAATCTGCTAACCTTGTTCTGCTTGTTTGTTTCAGAATGTCATCTTAACATCAAAGATCATGTTTAATTTTTTCTTGCAGGATTATTAATACCAAAATTCATTTCAGGTTTTATATTTAATAAGTAATTTTTCTCTTCCAGGGTTAACATCTTGTATGCATATTTTAATTATATTTTTAATATGTTGCAGATTCAACAGTGCAGACATTGCCGGTCTGTTCATTCAGGCATTTGCACGAAGAGCTGAATTTCCATCACATTGTGGTATCTTTGGTAGAAAGAAACCTTTTACATCAATTTTAATTAAATTTGTAATTAAAACAAGAATATAAATTCCTGGATCATGCATTTCAAATAAACTTAATCTCCTAAATATTTGTTAAAATTGAAGAGGTATTAAAAGGAGCTCAAAACGTACAAATTTAAACATCAGAATTAAATGCATATACTTTTCATATCCTAATGTGTTTCAGGAACAACTGGAGCAAAAGGACAAGTTTGAAGTCAACCTCGAATGGATAAAATCTAGTGCCAAGCAGACATCTAATGGTAAACAGATTGTAATATTTATATAATTTTGAGTTGAACTAATACTCAATGTTCCACTTATTGCTAGTATTTACCTAGAATGCATTTCGTTAGGATCTTCCTAACATCAGCTGTTGTCGACCCTATGATGATAGGAAGATCCTAACGAAATGCATTCTAGGTAAATACTAGCAATAAGTGGAGCATTGAGTATTAGTTTGACTCAAAATTATATAAATTTTGTGTTTCATTCTATCATAGTCCTTACACAATGGAAGATTGTAATATGTTGGTTCCAAACCAAAATAAACTTCCCTGAAAATTTAGGGAAATGAACCTTTCCCAGGTTTATCAACAAAATTGAAATTTGTAGCTTAAAATGTTATTAAAGAACAAAATTGTAGAAATTGCAGTTTAACAAAACTCGCATTTTCAAAATTAATCCCTTAGTTTAACTAAATACCAGTAGCCATAGCATAATCGCTTTACTTGCAATAACTGCTTCAAAATTTTAAGATTTAAAACAAGAATTTCATATTAAGTGTAATGTTAGCTTGTAGTCCACTATCTTACTTTTGAGTAAATTCAGTCTTTAATATCCAGAATGGATTTTTTCCCCAAAATGTTGTAAGTAATAAAACCTCAGCAAATGCATAAATTTTAGTTTTTGAATAAATGATTTCTGCTCTTGGTTTTCCATACTAAACCTTATGCCCTAGGAGTTCAATGTACTTACAGCAGTACATCTGCTCCATTTTTTAAGTTCTGATTATATGATAGTCAAAAATAATTGGAAGAAAACTGAATTTTAGGGTTTTTAAATTTGTTTTATTTTCAGATTTTGGTAGTACTAACAAGAACATATTAACATCTAGCGTTTGTAATGATGGCGAGAGTTTTATTGTTTCTGGCTGAAGATGTGTAAAAGTTTTACATGAAATCGCAATCCCAGGAAATTTATAAGAAAAGTACCATTTCTTATAAGTGAAGTTTAAAGTTACAAATTTTTATATTTGTATATATTTGTTTGCTTCACTGTTAATAGCTTCATATTTTAGTATTTAGGATTTTTTCCTAAATTTTAGATTCCCCACCCCCCACTTGGATACTATTAAAAATATATTAAAGAACAGATAGTGGATGGATGACTTTGAGAAATGGTTTCATCACATTAAGAGTCAAAAGATTTCCAAAGCCAATCAAATGTATACCTAAAGGCTAAGAAATAATTAAGCAACATGTTTTCAAAAGATTAAGATCCTAATCAGAAATATATTGATTCTTGTCACAATGGAAGCATTAATGTAAGTAAATGTTAACACATTCTACAGATTTCTTATGTTTTTAGAGGCAAAAGTTGGGATATTCTTTTAAATTTGAAAGAACTTATTTGAATTCACTTTTTCTTGATTTGCTGTTCTATTCTTGTGAAAGCTTCTGCTTACTGTAAAGAGTTAAATATTCGTTACAGATTTACACACCCCTTTGTAAACACAAGAATGCTAATGCGATAGTCACCATTTTTAAAAAGCGGATTGCTATGTATGGCTTTGAAATTTCATTCTCTGCATAACCACAAGAAAAAATCAAGTTCTATGCATTTGTATAACTTTCTCTACTTACTTTTCTATAAAATAACTACAGAAATCTAGAAGTTTCTACTTGATAAATTTGCATTAAAAATTTAGTTGTAGAGAAGACAAATGCAGTAAAATACAGCAATTCTATGTTGCGATGCAAGTATGCTGATCATGAAGGGAATAAAAAAAATGCATGAATATTTGTAATTTAAAAAAGAAAGACCTTTTGAGAATTTCATCCGATAACAATTTATATTTGAGAAAGCTCATGACATCAAACATTTGACCTAAATTCTGTACTTTAATAGTTCTAAAACTCTTCACAAAATTTACCAGCTATGCAAAAAATAATTTAGATTTGAGACTGATTGAAAAAAATAAATTTATTTTACTAAGTATCTTTAATATTTTAATCAAAATCTGAACCATTTTTAAGGAAATCAAAACCAGTGAACATTTTACCATGTAAAGAAAATTTTAGGTTGTGGCGTGGGGGGGGGGGGGGGGGGGCGCTTTCTTGAAAATGTTGTGCCTTGACAGTTGCTGTACTAAATTACTGAAGTTGATATTTTTAGACTTTTGTGTTTTTGGATTAAGCTATTAAAATTTTATTCAGTTTCAAAATGTGGATTTTTAGTGAAATTTATATCAAATTTTGGGGTGGAATGCAATATGTGAAATACATCTCCACTTTAGGTAAATAAAGTAAAGAAGTTATTCAAAATTTTTCATATTGTAACAGCTAAAGTAATATTCTGTAACATTTAATTCAAATGTATTTATAAAAATAAATAACTAAAAAGCAACTGAAAAGAGCAATACTGCTATCCTTGGGTTCAAGTCCCAACATCAAAACTGTTCACATTTTGAAGAGCTGTTATTCCGCCTTCAATTTCAATTTTGCTATGGTGTTATGAAGATATGGTTTTGAAGCAGTCATCGTTTAAGTCTTTAATTTGGATTTAAGTACATAACACGTTTGTTGCATCTGGATATCAGAAACGCAAAGTACATTAGATCTTATCAGTCTCTCCTCTTAGTGAGAAATTTAATCGTTTTTCACTTTGTTTCATCTATATCCCATCTTTAACTGCAATGGTCATATTGGCGGCCTGTTCCTTTGGAACATATCAAAGGTGTTAACTCGTGTTCGTTGAGTTTTAATCATTAGATCACGCACACATTCGCACTCTCATTTATACTTCCAGAGTCTGGGGAAGATGAGGAATTAACTTGGTCGAAGAAAAATCCCCACCTCCACTGCTGGGAATTGAACCTGGCACCCCTAGTATGGCAGGTAGGTGCTCTGAGCCACAGGGCCAGCCTTTCCACTCGTTGGATCTTCAAGAAACTTCAAATGAGTAAAACATTTAATTGCAATGAACTTCATGGTGATGTCTTCACTTGTATCATAAACAGTAGAAAGATGTTAACTTCCCATTCCAAATTCCCCTTATCTTCAGCTAATGTCATTTAACAACCCCTTATTTCACTACTGGCCCAGGTTGGAAACTGATCTCACTGTCATATGGTGTATCTAGCTTACATTTGTATCATCTATTTGAACATAAAAATGTCTGCACTCCTGTGATTTAGTTGGAAAACTTAACTTCTTTCCCTTATCTCTTATGGAGGGATTTTAAAACTTGATTATTTTGATTTACTGAATAGTAACATTTTCTGCCAGATTCCAGTTAAGATAGTATTTAAACTGATTTCAACAATTTAACATGTATCACATGTTTGTAGTCCAAAATTTAGCAACTATCAATGATATTCACTCAAGTTCCTCATATTTTCAAAACCCTTTATATGTATCTGTGACTAATTACCATTATCGTTTCTTTTTTTTTTCTTTTTTTTTGGTTTCTTTCAGCTCCTTGGCCATTTATCCCTTCCTCTTAGGAATTCTCCCATTCCTTTATTGCTCCTCTTACCTGTTAACGTTTTCCTACTTCTTCTGATCTTAATCCTTCAAGAAACAGTATGAGGAGTCTCGCCCAAATATAGACCATCCTTCCCACTTCATCGAAGGAGCAATCTACATACTTCTCCATACACAAATTTATTTTAAATTGTTTATATAATTCTAATCAACATATATCTTCAAAACTAGCTCATATTCTTTCTTTCTAAATCCTCAACTCTTTTCATCTCCTTCCAGAATCCATTGGAATTATTTTCACCTAATTGCCCAGTTTGTCTAGCAGGCAGTGACAATGGAGGTGTATATGTAAAGTTCTATACAGGATTAGTGGAACATCAGATGACCAAAAGACATCACACTAGAATTGGAAGAAATAAAGCTTGAGAAAAAAGGGTCAAAGCAGATGTACAAGACTGAATGAGCAGCTATGGTTAATACTGATCATTGGAGGTGCGAAAATGAATCCAGAGCTAGATGATCTGAAGCAGCTAATGACAATGTTGAAAATCATATCAAAAGAAAATGTAGGTTTTGGAAAAGTCACAGTGAAAAATAGAGGTAGTTGGATGAATATTGTATGCTGTGGAAATATGTTAATGAAGAGGTTTTGGTCCAAAATATTTTATATTAGCTGCTTAATGTTTTGCAGTAATGACAACTGTCTTGACAAGGTGTCTTGCAGATTTGGCTTTATAAAGGAAATAAATCAATGTGTTTAAGATTAACTGGCTACCTCATTGTATTAAATGTTGGATGATTTGATACCTGAGGTTTCTGGCAGCACCTTTGTTACTTGATAAGGGAAGCCTTGCATTTCACATTGTGCTCACTCTTAATACAAAAATATTGAAAAGTTGGTAGGTAAAATCTTCAGTTACACAGTCCATGACAAAGATCAGTGAGCATTTAACTACAAAACTGAAATCTTTCAAAGAATAAGGAAGTTATATTTTTTCAACAAGATAGAACAATTTTTCTCTGCAAAGTCTGCAAAAATATCGATAAACTATAAGGCATGTTTTGCTGTAGCAAAGATGGCTGCCAGAGTAAAATGTGTAATTATCTTTAATGAGGAACTAGTCGGCTTTGTCAATGGATTTGCATAAAGTTTTTCTGTATGGAAATTAGAAAACAAATCATTTGAAGAAATTTTTCAGAAGTGCACTAAACAGTTAATGCCAGGTCAATCCAACTTTAAAAAATTACGAGGATTTGATGAAAAATATTAATTGGGTTAGGGGAAATAAAACATGGATCTCCATCAATGAGCCAGCAAGATGAGTGTACTCTATTTCTTTTAATTTCTGAGGCACTTGAAAAATTTCAGTTACTTCCTGAGGCCAGAGAGAATTACACGTAATATTCTCTAATTTCTCACATGGTGCACGTATGTATATGGAAAACGCTGCTAGAAAACTTAAAAGCCTTTTTCCTGCAATGTCCAATTTCTCTATACATTTTTGTTACTGAGCAGCTACACTGTTTATTCACAGATATTGACTGTTCAATACCAAGATCTCTTAAATCCTCAATTTCTTGTCTATATTGAAAGTGCTTGCACCTCATTTTGCCCAACCTCCACAGTCAACTCTAATGAACAGGAAAGTTGGATTGCTTTTGTATTAAGTAAAAAAAACTGATGCAAAAAAACTTTCATGAGGCAGAAATTAAGAATTACCTTGTTTACACTGCTACCCATTATGAAAATTTGCTTGGATTTAGTTACCAGTCTTGAAGAAAGAGTACTACCTGTAGTAACATCTTTGAAGATTGAAAAGAGGCAGCTGAGTGTATCTAGACAAGATAGGAAGTGCAGTGAATGGTAAATTCTATAGAGTAATGTCAGGCATTCCAGACCTAGAAATATAGTGTAGCTTCTAAGGATGGGCTTGTTTCAGATATGCTGGAGTTCTTGACTGAAATTGAGTATTTTTTTTTTTTCATTTAGAAAAATATATTAGCTCATGGACAAAATTTATGAGAGCATTGAGATAAATTGAATGGTTGGGAAATCATAACATGGCACACCATTGGTGGAAAACTGTCAAATTGATAGATCCAAGTAATACAGGGAAACTGAAAGACTGAATATATAATTCAGGCATGCTCAATTGTACAGCACACGCTTCCTTCCCCTACACATGTTTTCCCCACAACAGTGACTAAGGCAGTGAGAAATGGTGGAAGCAATTAGAGGCATTGCTAATAAAGTTTGCAAGATTCTGTCACAGCATTTGGAAGGACGGGATTTCAACCTACCCTTTTCTGATTTAATTGAGCACCCCAGATATAAAGGAACAGAGGAATTAAGAATAAAGATAAAAAAGGATAAAGTATTTCTCAAAGGCTTAGACCTGAATTGATGAAAAGCAACAAGAATTGAACTAGTAACATATCTTACTAGTAGAAAATCACAGTATTGTTCTACAGTGTTGAAATGAATCAAGTGGTTTAGCATACTAAACAAACCATTGAACAAACCTTTGCTTCACCTCCACAAAATAACTGGGACAACATGCAAAGAAATTACATTAAAATAAGTGAAAAAGCATTTTCACTGAATTGGGATTCATATGTAATTGGTGTACACATTGTCTATGTTAACATTATTCTTAAAAACAATTATGAAGACAATGGAGTATAAAGATTTGACAGTCTATGGTATTCCTTGCATCTGTTGACAAATCCATAAGTTAATTCAAAAATATTTGCTCTTAATCTCATTGCAAGTGTATTTGGATACATAGTTGGATTTGTTTGATTTAACCATTACTTATTTCAGTGTGTAAATGGTGACAGGGTTTAGATTGTGTTTAATACATTAAGTATTAAAATATTTGGTGATGGAAAAGCTGCATGCAGTGCAAGTTCTGTGTGGTCTAGAATGTCTTTGTTTGCTTGTTTCCTTGTGTTTACTTGATAGGTTTGAGTTTGAAGAATTTTTGTTGATGCCTTATTTATTATAAGATCAGGATTTGGGAATTTGTCTAGTTGTCTATTGCATGGCATGCAATATTTGAGGAATGTACCATGTGCAAATGTGTCCATCAGTTTGTCTGCTGAACATGTATTTGGTGATACATTTCTGTTCAGGATATTACATTATGTACAAATGTGTTTGGTAATTGAATTGTTAACTTGTGATGCGAGTTCTCTATTGAATGTCAATGTTTGCATTTTTCATTCGCTGTGTGCCATCATACTTGTAGGAATTCCTGAAATCGTGATGTGTGTTGTCTACTGAATGATGTTTGATGTATTTTTACTCCCTTGAGTGCCATCATGTTTGTGTGAATTCCTGAAATTGTGCGACATGTGATGCGTGTTGTCTACTGAATGATGTTTGATGTAGTTTTACTTCCTTGAGTGCCATCATGTTTGTGTGAATTCCTGAAATTGTGTGACGTGTGTTGTCTACTGAATGATTTTTGATGTAGTTTTACTCCCTGGAGTGCCATCATGTTTGTGTGAATTCCTGAAATTGTGTGATGTGTGATGTTTGTTGTATACTGAATGAAGTTTGATGAATTTTTACTTCCTAGAGTGCCATCATGTTTGTGTCAATTCCTGAAATTGTGTGATGTGTGTTGTCTACTGAATGATGTTTGATGTATTTTTACTTCCTTGTGTGCCATCATGTTTGTGTGAATTCCTGAAATTGTGTGATGATGTTTGTTGTATACTGAATGATGTTTGATGTAGTTTTACTGCCTTGAGTGCCATCATGCTTGCGTGAATTCCTGAAATTGTGTGATGTGTGTTGTCCACTTAATGATGTTTGATGTAGTTTTACTGCCCTGAGTGCCATCATGTTTGTGTGTGAATTCCTGAAATTGTGTGATGTGTGTTGTCTACTGAATGATGTTTGATGTATTTTTACTGCCTTGTATGCCATCATGTTTGTGAGAATTCCTGAAATTGTGTGATGTGTGTTGTCTACTGAATGATGTTTGATGTATTCTTACTGCCTTGAGTGCCATCATGTTTGTGTGAATTCCTGAAATTGTGTGATGTGTGTTGTCTACTGAATGATGTTTGATGTATTTTTACTTCCTTGTGTGCCATCATGTTTGTGAGAATTCCTGAAATTGTGTGATGTGTGTTGTCTACTGAATGATGTTTGATGTATTCTTACTGCCTTGAGTGCCATCATGTTTGTGTGAATTCCTGAAATTGTGTGATGTGTGTTGTCCACTGAATGATGTTTGATGTATTTTTACTTCCTTGAGTGCCATCATGTTTGAGAGAATTCCTGAAATTGTGTGATGCGTGTTGTCTACTGAATGATGTTTGATGTATTTTTACTTCCTTGTGTGCCATCATGTTTGTGTGAATTCCTGAAATTGTGTGATGATGTTTGTTGTATACTGAATGATGTTTGATGTAGTTTTACTGCCTTGAGTGCCATCATGCTTGCGTGAATTCCTGAAATTGTGTGATGTGTGTTGTCCACTGAATGATGTTTGATGTAGTTTTACTGCCCTGAGTGCCATCATGTTTGTGTGTGAATTCCTGAAATTGTGTGATGTGTGTTGTCTACTGAATGATGTTTGATGTATTTTTACTGCCTTGAGTGCCATCATGTTTGTGTGAATTCCTGAAATTGTGTGATGTGTGTTATCTACTGAATGATGTTTGATGTATTTTTACTTCCTTGTGTGCCATCATGTTTGTGAGAATTCCTGAAATTGTGTGATGTGTGTTGTCTACTGAATGATGTTTGATGTATTCTTACTGCCTTGAGTGCCATCATGTTTGTGTGAATTCCTGAAATTGTGTGATGTGTGTTGTCTACTGAATGATGTTTGATGTATTTTTACTTCCTTGTGTGCCATCATGTTTGTGAGAATTCCTGAAATTGTGTGATGTGTGTTGTCTACTGAATGATGTTTGATGTATTCTTACTGCCTTGAGTGCCATCATGTTTGTGTGAATTCCTGAAATTGTGTGATGTGTGTTGTCCACTGAATGATGTTTGATGTATTTTTACTTCCTTGAGTGCCATCATGTTTGAGAGAATTCCTGAAATTGTGTGATGCGTGTTGTCTACTGAATGATGTTTGATGTATTTTTACTTCCTTGAGTGCCATCATGTTTCTGTGAATTCCTGAAATTATGTGATGTGTGTTGTCTACTGAATGATGTTTGATGTATTTTTACTGCCCTGAGTGTCATCATGTTTGTGTGAATTCCTGAAATTGTGTGATGTGTGTTGTCTACTGAATGATGTTTGATGTATTTTTACTGCCCTGAGTGTCATCATGTTTGTGTGAATTCCTGAAATTGTGTGATGTGTGTTGTCTACTGAATGATGTTTGATGTATTTTTACTTCCTTGAGTGCCATCATGTTTCTGTGAATTCCTGAAATTGTGTGTTGTGTGTTGTCTACTGAATGATGTTTGATGTAGTTTTACTTCCTTGAGTGCCATCATGTTTGTGTGAATTCCTGAAATTGTGTGACGTGTGTTGTCTACTGAATGATTTTTGATGTAGTTTTACTCCCTGGAGTGCCATCATGTTTGTGTGAATTCCTGAAATTGTGTGATGTGTGATGTTTGTTGTATACTGAATGAAGTTTGATGAATTTTTACTTCCTAGAGTGCCATCATGTTTGTGTCAATTCCTGAAATTGTCATGTGTGTTGTCTACTGAATGATGTTTGATGTAATTTTACTTCCTTGTGTGCCATCATGTTTGTGTGAATTCCTGAAATTGTGTGATGATGTGTGTTGTCCACTGAATGATGTTTGATGTAGTTTTACTGCCTTGAGTGCCATCATGCTTGCGTGAATTCCTGAAATTGTGTGATGATGTGTGTTGTCCACTGAATTATGTTTGATGTAATTTTACTGCCCTGAGTGCCATCATGTTTGTGTGTGAATTCCTGAAATTGTGTGATGTGTGTTGTCTACTGAATGATGTTTGATGTATTTTTACTGCCTTGAGTGCCATCATGTTTGTGTGAATTCCTGAAATTGTGTGATGTGTGTTATCTACTGAATGATGTTTGATGTATTTTTACTTCCTTGTGTGCCATCATGTTTGTGAGAATTCCTGAAATTTTGTGATGTGTGTTGTCTACTGAATGATGTTTGATGTATTCTTACTGCCTTGAGTGCCATCATGTTTGTGTGAATTCCTGAAATTGTGTGATGTGTGTTGTCTACTGAATGAGGTTTGATGTATTTTTACTTCCTTGAGTGCCATCATGTTTGTGTGGATTCCAGAAATTGTGTGCTGTGTGTTGTCTACTGAATGATGTTTGATGTATTTTTACATCATCCTTGTGTGTCATCATGTTTGTGTGAATTCCAGAAATTGTGTGCTGTGTGTTGTCTACTGAATGAGGTTTGATGTATTTTTACTTCTTTGAGTGCCATCATGTTTGTGTGAATTCCTGAAATTGTGTGCTGTGTGTTGTCTACTGAATGAGGTTTGATGTATTTTTACTTCCTTGTGTGTCATCATGTTTGTGTGAATTCCTGAAATTGTGTGATGTGTGTTGTCTACTGAATGAGGTTTGATGTATTTTTACTTCCTTGAGTGCCATCATGTTTGTGTGGATTCCTGACATTGTGTGATGTCTGTCTACTGAATGAGGTGTGATGTATTTTTACATCCTTGTGTGTCATCATGTTTGTGTGAATTCCAGAAATTGTGTGCTGTGTGTTGTCTACTGAATGAGGTTTGATGTATTTTTACTTCCTTGAGCCATCATGTTTGTGTGGATTCCTGACATTGTGTGATGTCTGTCTACTGAATGAGGTGTGATGTATTTTCACATCCTTGTGTGTCATCATGTTTGTGTGAATTCCAGAAATTGTGTGCTGTGTGTTGTCTACTGAATGATGTTTGATGTATTTTTACATCCTTGTGTGTCATCATGTTTGTGTGAATTCCAGAAATTGTGTGCTGGGTGTTGTCTACTGAATGAGGTTTGATGTATTCTTACTTCCTTGAGTGCCATCATGTTTGTGTGAATTCCTGAAATTGTGTGCTGTGTGTTGTCTACTGAATGAGGTTTGATGTATTTTTATATCCTTGTCATCATGTTTGTGTGAATTCCAGAAATTGTGAGCTGTGTGTTGTCTACTGAATGAGGTTTGATGTATTTTTACTCCCTTGAGTGCCATCATGTTTGTGTGAATTCCAGAAATTGTGTGCTGTGTGTTGTCTACTGAATGAGGTTTGATGTATTTTTACTCCCTTGAGTGCCATCATGTTTGTGTGAATTCCAGAAATTGTGTGCTGTGTGTTGTCTACTGAATGAGGTTTGATGTATTTTTACTCCCTTGAGTGCCATCATGTTTGTGTGAATTCCAGAAATTGTGTGCTGTGTGTTGTCTACTGAATGAGGTTTGATGTATTTGTACTTCCTTGAGTGACCTCATGTTTGTGTGAATTCCTGAAATTGTGTGCTGTGTTGTCTACTGAATGATGTTTGATGTATTTGTACTTCCTTGAGTGCCATCATGTTTGTGTGAATTCCTGAAATTGTGTGCTGTGTTGTCTACTGAATGATGTTTGATGTATTTGTACTTCCTTGAGTGCCATCATGTTTGTGTGAATTCCTGAAATTGTGTGCTGTGTGTTGTCTACTGAATGAGGTTTGATGTATTTTTACATCCTTGTGTGTCATCATGTTTGTGTGAATTCCAGAAATTGTGTGCTGTGTGTTGTCTACTGAATGAGGTTTGATGTATTTTTACTTCCTTGAGTGCCATCATGTTTGTGTGGATTCCTGAAATTGTGTGATGTCTGTCTACTGAATGAGGTGTGATGTATTTTTACTTCCTTGAGTGCCATCATGTTTGTGTGAATTCCTGAAATTGTGTGCTGTGTGTTGTCTACTGAATGAGGTTTGATGTATTTTTACATCCTTGTGTGTCATCATGTTTGTGTGAATTCCAGAAATTGTGTGCTGTGTGTTGTCTACTGAATGATGTTTGATGTATTTTTACTTCCTTGTGTGTCATCATGTTTGTGTGGATTCCTGAAATTGTGTGCTGTGTGTTGTCTACTGAATGATGTTTGATGTATTTTTACATCCTTGTGTGTCATCATGTTTGTGTGAGTTCCAGAAATTGTGTGCTGTTTGTTGTCTACTGAATGAGGTTTGATGTATTTTTACTTCCTTGTGTGCCATCATGTTTGTGTGGATTCCTGACATTGTGTGATGTCTGTCTACTGAATGAGGTGTGATGTATATTTACATCCTTGTGTGTCATCATGTTTGTGTGAATTCCAGAAATTGTGTGCTGTGTGTTGTCTACTGAATGATGTTTGATGTATTTTTACATCCTTGTGTGTCATCATGTTTGTGTGAATTCCAGAAATTGTGTGCTGTGTTTTGTCTACTGAATGAGGTTTGATGTATTTTTACATCCTTGTGTGTCATCATGTTTGTGTGAATTCCTGAAATTGTGTGATGTGTTGTCTACTGAATGAGGTTTGATGTATTTTTACATCCTTGTGTGTCATCATGTTTGTGTGAATTCCTGAAATTGTGTGATGTGTGTTGTCTACTGAATGAGGTTTGATGTATTTTTACTTCCTTGAGTGCCATCATGTTTGTGTGGATTCCTGACATTGTGTGATGTCTGTCTACTGAATGAGGTGTGATGTATTTTTACATCCTTGTGTGTCATCATGTTTGTGTGAATTCCAGAAATTGTGTGCTGTGTGTTGTCTACTGAATGAGGTTTGATGTATTTGTACTTCCTTGAGTGCCATCATGTTTGTGTGGATTCCTGACATTGTGTGATGTCTGTCTACTGAATGAGGTGTGATGTATTTTCACATCCTTGTGTGTCATCATGTTTGTGTGAATTCCAGAAATTGTGTGCTGTGTGTTGTCTACTGAATGATGTTTGATGTATTTTTACATCCTTGTGTGTCATCATGTTTGTGTGAATTCCAGAAATTGTGTGCTGGGTGTTGTCTACTGAATGAGGTTTGATGTATTCTTACTTCCTTGAGTGCCATCATGTTTGTGTGAATTCCTGAAATTGTGTGCTGTGTGTTGTCTACTGAATGAGGTTTGATGTATTTTTATATCCTTGTGTCATCATGTTTGTGTGAATTCCAGAAATTGTGTGCTGTGTGTTGTCTACTGAATGAGGTTTGATGTATTTTTACTCCCTTGAGTGCCATCATGTTTGTGTGAATTCCAGAAATTGTGTGCTGTGTGTTGTCTACTGAATGAGGTTTGATGTATTTTTACTCCCTTGAGTGCCATCATGTTTGTGTGAATTCCAGAAATTGTGTGCTGTGTGTTGTCTACTGAATGAGGTTTGATGTATTTTTACTCCCTTGAGTGCCATCATGTTTGTGTGAATTCCAGAAATTGTGTGCTGTGTTGTCTACTGAATGATGTTTGATGTATTTGTACTTCCTTGAGTGCCATCATGTTTGTGTGAATTCCTGAAATTGTGTGCTGTGTGTTGTCTACTGAATGATGTTTCATATATTTGTACTTCCTTGAGTGCCATCATGTTTGTGTGAATTCCAGAAATTGTGTGCTGTGTGTTGTCTACTGAATGAGGTTTGATGTATTTTTATTCCCTTGAGTGCCATCATGTTTGTGTGAATTCCTGAAACTGTGTGCTGTGTGTTGTCTACTGAATGATGTTTGATGTATTTTTACTTCCTTGTGTGTCATCATGTTTGTGTGGATTCCTGACATTGTGTGATGTCTGTCTACTGAATGAGGTGTGATGTATTTTTACATCCTTGTGTGTCATCATGTTTGTGTGAATTCCAGAAATTATGTGCTGTGTGTTTTCTACTGAATGATGTTTGATGTATTTTTACTTCCTTGTGGGTCATCATGTTTGTGTGAATTCCAGAAATTGTGTGCTGTGTGTTGTCTACTGAATGATGTTTGATGTATTTTTACTCCCTTGTGTGCCATCATGTTTGTGTGAATTCCTGAAATTGTGTGCTGTGTGTTGTCTACTGAATGAGGTTTGATGTATTTTTACTTCCTTGTGTGTCATCATGTTCGTGTGAATTCCTGAAATTGTGTGCTGTGTGTTGTCTACTGAATGAGGTTTGATGTATTTTTACATCCTTGTGTGTCATCATGTTTGTGTGAATTCCAGAAATTGTGTGCTGTGTGTTGTCTACTGAATGATGTTTGATGTATTTTTACTTCCTTGTGTGTCATCATGTTTGTGTGGATTCCTGAAATTGTGTGCTGTGTGTTGTCTACTGAATGATGTTTGATGTATTTTTACATCCTTGTGTGTCATCATGTTTGTGTGAATTCCAGAAATTGTGTGCTGTTTGTTGTCTACTGAATGAGGTTTGATGTATTTTTACTTCCTTGTGTGCCATCATGTTTGTGTGGATTCCTGACATTGTGTGATGTCTGTCTACTGAATGAGGTGTGATGTATTTTTACATCCTTGTGTGTCATCATGTTTGTGTGAATTCCTGAAATTGTGTGCTGTGTGTTGTCTACTGAATGATGTTTGATGTATTTTTACATCCTTGTGTGTCATCATGTTTGTGTGAATTCCAGAAATTGTGTGCTGTGTTTTGTCTACTGAATGAGGTTTGATGTATTTTTACATCCTTGTGTGTCATCATGTTTGTGTGAATTCCTGAAATTGTGTGATGTGTTGTCTACTGAATGAGGTTTGATGTATTTTTACATCCTTGTGTGTCATCATGTTTGTGTGAATTCCAGAAATTGTGGTCCCCAGGGGCCTACTTCGGTAGGTACGGGTATTGGCGATCCCGGGGTCGCGAGCCAACAGTCTCCCTCGTGTGGGCTCCTCTTCGTGGCTGAGGGAGACGGTCAACAGGCCCACCCATGTGTAGGCCGTGCGTGGAGACCGGTGTTGGTGGAAAGGTTAGTCCTGGTGGTTGAGGGATGCGTATCTGAGCTCGTAACAGTGTTTTTCTGAATTCGGGGAGGGTACGCATTTCTATTACACTACTCTGGCTTCTGCTTCGCCTAAACGGGAGGTTAGGGACTAACCCACCCCTAATCAATCGGCCAGGACTAGGTGATACACTGAACTCCAGGGTGAGTGGGACGGCGAGCCCGCTATATCCCCTATGTAGCCCTGTCATCCCAGTGGGATGACTCCTTGTTGGGCTCCGTGGTGGGTGGGGAGCATTGGGGGATGAAATTTATGCCAACACTTATGTTAAACCTTCAACAAAAAAACAATCCCAACAATTGTAGAAATGGAAAAGAAGTAGTCGAGTCTAGTGGTCCTCGCTACTTGGTGATAAGCAGAACTGAGACTGATAAGACATTTACATCAGTGAACCCTTTCGCCATCCAGAAAGGATTAGACAAGTTAGCTGGCCCGGTAAAATTATGTACTCGTTCGCGCAATGGCACGCTGCTGGTGGAAGCGCATTCCGTCTCCCAGGCAGCAGCGCTCTTGAAGGCCAACATTCTAGGCAGTTATCCGGTGAGCGTTTCCGTACACAAGACCCTGAACTCCTCGCGCGGTGTGGTGAACACCCGTGCGCTGGATGGAATGACCAACGAGGAGATCCGGCAGAACCTGAAAGACCAAGGCGTGACAGCTGTATATCGTGTTTAGCGAAGAGAGCGAGGGGAATTGGTGCCTACCCGTACCCTGTTCCTGACCTTTGATCGGGTAGATCTCCCACAAAGGCTTAGGGCAGGGTATGAAGTCATCGAGGTACGACCATATATCCCGAATCCCTTACGTTGCTACAGATGTCAGCGCTTTGGCCACACTAAGGACTTCTGTAATGGTGCGCCTACGTGTATGAATTGTGCGATGTCGCTGCACGAAGGTGAGTGCACCTCACCCGTAAAATGTGTGAACTGTGCTGGCGAACACGCTTCCAGCTTCAGAGATTGCCCACGGTTCCACGAGGAAAAGGAGATTCAGGAGATCCGGGTGAAAGAGAAGCTATCCTTCTCGGAAGCCCGGAAACTCGCACGTATTCGCATGCCCTCCGTTGCGATGTCCGGTACCTATAGCTCAGTAGTAGCTAAGCCGGTTCCGCGAAGGGAGATGGCAACTCAGACCAGCGATATCAGTGAGGCTAGTATCTCTGACAGAATCCTTAGTCCATCAGTAGCTCCGAAGCCTGTCAAGACATCTCAATCTACTTCTACCTCGTCCAAAGCACCCGCAGGGAAGAAAACACCTCCCAGGTCTCCGGTCAGAGCATCGAGCTCTACGAAGCCTACTAAGCCAGTTGTGTACGTGCCACCACCCAAAACTTTTAAGACCAGCTATCAACGGTCTGATTTTCTGAAGGATACGGATCGGCCGATGCGCAGAAAGAAAACTCCTCGGGCATCTAAAAGTTCCACCTCTGAGGAGTCTTCCGGAGAGGTCTCGGATAGACGACCGCCATCTCCGTCGATCTGTTTCCAATCGGTTTGAGGCTCTCGAACCGAAGTTCTCAATAGGGAAAGGGACCTCATCCGCTGAAGAAATGGAACAAGAGGATACGGACCACACAGTCCGGACGTCTAGTAAAAAGCGCCCGGATAAACTGGACGTAAAAGGTGTTAGCCCCACACCCAAGAAAAAGGGTAAACTCGTTCGGCCACCGCCGAAATCAACATAACGTTGCGTAACTATTACCATCTTATCCCATACCTCCAATGGCTATTCTTCAATGGAACATTCGCGGATTTCGAGCACATCGAGCAGAGCTTGATTTGTTGCTCAATAAGCATAACCCTAAAGTCGTGTGCTTACAAGAGACCAAGCTGCGTCCCCAAGACACCTCTACACTCCGGCGGTACACGTCATTTAGGCATGACCTTGATCCGGAAGAGGGCATTCCAGCGCATGGAGGCACAATGGTGCTCGTCAGAGATGATACATATGTAGATATTATACCTTTACAGACTGCCATACAGTCGGTTGCTGTACGGATTGTTCTCCCGACTGTGCAATTCGCCATCTGCTGACCTCTCACTTAGTGAACTACAGGGGTTGGTCTCTCAGCTCCCTACACCCTTTCTGTTGATAGGAGACCTAAATGCCCACCACCATCTCTGGGGCTCAGCTCGATCCTGTGCGAGAGGCAAAGTTATTGCAAAGTTATTGCCGAATTCCTTGACAGCAGTGTTCTCTTGAACACCGGAGAACCTACGTTTCTATCGGATGCTTTCAACACCTTTTCGCATCTCGACTTGGCAGTTTGTTCACCTCAGCTAGCACTTTCCCTACAATGGAGTGTCATCTCTGACCTGCATTCTAGTGATCACTTTCCGTGCCTTGTTAGGCTCTTAGCACATGACTTTCACTCCGCCCGTTTGCCTACCTGGCGCCTTGATCACGCCAACTGGGCCCTTTACATCCAGCTTGCTGTGTTTAGTTACGACGCGCAAGATTCTGTGGACGCCTTAGTTGAGCACCTTACAGAGCAGATCCTTTCCGCCGCGGACCATTCTATTCCTCGCTCAACCACCAACCCTCGTCGCCCTCCTGTTCCCTGGTGGACGACCGATTGCCGGAATGCTATTCGTGCTCGTAGGCGTGCTCTCAGAGTTTTCCAACGGCATCCTACACTGGAGAACCTGATTGATTACAAGAAAATGCGTGCCAGGTCTAGGTACATAATCAAGAATAGCAAACAGACAACTTGGAAAACATTTGTGTCCTCTTTCAGCCGACATACACCCTCCTCTGTTGTATGGGATAAGATAAGGCGCGTGGCCGGCAAATCGACCTACATGCCGATCGCTGGTCTGAGAACTCCTGCAGGCTTCGTCGTGGAACCGTTTGAAGTGGCTAATACCCTTGGCAGTGCTTTCGCCCACGTGTCTAGCTCCGATAATTATGCACCTGAGTTCCTCTCAATAAAAACTCGGGTAGAATCTCGAGGTTTCTGCTTTCGATCTAGAAACCTCGAGGACTATAACCGCCTTTTCACCATGGCAGAGTTAGATCACGCTCTTTTATCTTCACGGCTATCAGCGCCAGGGCCGGATGGTATCCACGTTCGCATGTTACAACAGCTCTCTCCTAAAAGCAAGGCTTTCCTGCTGGACCTCTATAATCGTATTTGGGTTGATGGCACTTTCCCTGCAAAGTGGCGGGAGGCCATCATCATACCCATTTTGAAACCCGGAAAGGACCGTCATCTGTGCTCTAGCTACCGTCCTATCTCTCTCACCAGCTGTGTCTGCAAAGTGCTAGAACGCATGATTAACGCACGGCTGGTGTGGTGGCTGGAACGCCAAAACCTGCTAACGAATATCCAATGTGGTTTTCGTCGACGCCGTTGCACAGTAGACCACGTTGTGTCTATGTCGACACAAATAATGAACGGTTTTCTGAAGGGTTGTCAAACCGTTGGGATATTCTTCGACCTAGAGAAAGCTTATAATACCTGTTGGCGCGCAGGGTTGCTACGCACTCTCCACAGCTGGAATATGCGTGGCCGCCTGCCACTTTTGCTGCAAGAGTTCATGAAAGACCGCTTTTTTCGAGTACGGGTCGACTCGGCTTTTTCTAACGCTTTTATTCAGGAGAACGGAGTACCTCAGGGTTCCGTACTAAGTGTCACACTTTTCGCTGTTGCTATTAATTCTATATCGCAATGTGTTCCCCCGGGGGTCTCGGCCTGCTTATTCGTAGACGACTTTGCCGTCTACTGCACTTCTCAGCGTACACCATTTTTGAGCGCCGTCTACAGCAGTGCTTGGATAACCTTCATGATTGGAGTTTGAAAAACTGTTTCCGTTTCTCGGCCGAAAAAACCGTTTGTGTTAACTTTTGGCGCCTTCGGAGATGTTTACCACCATCACTTCGATTGGGCCCACATCTACTCCCTTTTCAAGAAGAGACGAGATTCCTTGGGTTGGTATTCGATCGGAAACTCAGCTGGTCCTCCCATATAGCACAGTTGAGAGCTCGCTGTGACCGTTCTCTCACCATTTTGCGGATACTCAGCGGCAAATCCTGGGGAGCGGACCGCACAGTGTTACTGCGACTCTATCGCGTACTTATCCGATCCAAGTTGGATTATGGCTGTTTCGTGTTTGGTTCGGCACGTCCATCGGTGCTTAGCAAACTAGATACAGTCCATAATTGTGGTCTCCGGTTAGCCATTGGAGCCTTTCCGACTAGCCCTGTCGTCAGCCTCTACGCGGAATCTGCAGAACCTCCTCTGCGGTTCCGGCGTGACATGCTGCTGTGCAGTTATGCTTGTAGCCTTCACTGCATGCCCACGCACCCAACATTCTCCGCCTTTTTCAACACCTCTCTGGACGCGCGCTATAGGAATACCTCGCTTTGGCCCAGACCACCGGGTTTTCGTTTCCGGGAGCTTCTTAGGCAGCATAGCATGGAGCTCCCTGAGATGTTTCCTAGGGGCGAGAGAGTATATCCACCTTGGCTGCGGGGAATATCCTACATAGACCTGGGCATGACGCGCTACGCGAAATCTTCAATGGCTCCCAGCAGCATCCGTACTTGTTTTTTAGAATATTTATCTGGTTTTACTGATCGGGTTTTAATCTACACTGGCTCCAAGAGCTCGAGTGGGGTTGGATGTGCTTTCGTCTATGGAACCGAACCCTATACATTCGGTTTCCATAGCAGCACCTCTATTTTTAGTGCTGAACTTTATGCGATTTACCGAGCCATTTTATATGTACGTCAACGCAACCTAGGCGACAGCCTTATTTTAAGTGACTCCCTTAGTGCACTTCAGAGCCTACAGCAGCTGTACAGTTACCATCCTGTTGTGCAGCTTATCCAGGACACCCTCCACGTCTTACACGCCTCTGGCGTTAGCGTGGTGTGCGCTTGGGTTCCTGGACATGTAGGCCTGGCAGGAAACGAACTGGCGGATTCGGCAGCGAAGATGGCAACCACACAGCCGAGGGTAACTATTCATCATGCTACTGCGGAAGATATCAAGTTATACTTACGAAGTGCTGTGCTGTCCTCTTGGCACAACGCGTGGTCCGCTTTGCGAAGCAACAAGTTGCGGACAGTGAAAGATCTTCCGATTCCCTGGGCCACTTCCTGCCGTCGATCCCGCCGTGAGGAGGTCACTTTGGCTCGGTTGCGCATTGGCCACTGCTTTTTTACACATAGCTTTTTGCTGAACAAGAGCCGTGCTCCAGTCTGCCCGCTCTGCGATGCAGCTGTCTCAGTCCGCCACGTTCTTTTAGAGTTTTCCGGAACAGCGCGTCTCCGCAGATCTCTCCAGCTGCCGGACAGTTTGGCAGAGGTGCTGGGGAACGACGAGGAAGCGGTGGTCAAGGTTTTAACATTCTTTTTAACTGCTAATTTTAGAATTTAGTACCAATCGTTTTATTGATTTTAACGCTTTTATGGTTTTACGTTCTTTTTATCTATTTTAATATATGTGAGCGTCCAATCATGATCTTGCTGCAGATGAATATCTGCTAGACCCTTTTATTGATATTTAACCTCCTTACTTTTTCAGGGCGCTGATGACCTTGTTGTTGAGCGCCCTTAACCACAATCAATCAATCAATCATCCAGAAATTGTGTGCTGTGTGTTGTCTACTGAATGACGTTTGATGTATTTTTACTTCCTTGTGTGTCATCATGTTTGTGTGAATTCCTGAAATTGTGTGATGTGTGTTGTCTACTGAATGAGGTTTGATGTATTTTTACTTCCTTGAGTGCCATCATGTTTCTGTGGATTCCTGACATTGTGTGATGTCTGTCTACTGAATGAGGTGTGATGTATTTTTACATCCTTGTGTGTCATCATGTTTCTGTGAATTCCAGAAATTGTGTGCTGTGTGTTGTCTACTGAATGATGTTTGATGTATTTTTACTTCCTTGAGTGCCATCATGTTTGTGTGGATTCCTGACATTGTGTGATGTCTGTCTACTGAATGAGGTGTGATGTATTTTTACATCCTTGTGTGTCATCACGTTTGTGTGAATTCCAGAAATTGTGTGCTGTGTGTTGTCTACTGAATGATGTTTGATGTATTTTTACATCCTTGTGTGTCATCATGTTTGTGTGAACTCCTGAAATTGTGTGTAGTGTGTTGTCTACTGAATGATGTTTAATGTATTTGTACTTCCTTGAGTGCCATCATGTTTGTGTGGATTCCTGACATTGTGTGCTGTGTGTTGTCTACTGAATGAGGTTTGATGTATTTTTACTTCCTTGAGTGCCATCATGTTTGTGTGGATTCCTGACATTGTGTGATGTCTGTCTACTGAATGAGGTTTGATGTATTTTTACTTCCTTGAGTGCCATCATGTTTGTGTGGATTCCTGACATTGTGTGCTGTGTGTTGTCTACTGAATGAGGTTTGATGTATTTTTACTTCCTTGAGTGCCATCATGTTTGTGTGGATTCCTGACATTGTGTGATGGCTGTCTACTGAATGAGGTTTGATGTATTTTTACTTCCTTGAGTGCCATCATGTTTGTGTGGATTCCTGACATTGTGTGATGTCTGTCTACTGAATGATGCTTGATGTATTTTTACTTCCTTGAGTGCCATCATGTTTGTGTGAATTCCTGAAATTGTGTGCTGTGTGTTGTCTACTGAATGAGGTTTGATGTATTTTTACTTCCTTGTGTGTCATCATGTTTGTGTGAATTCCAGAAATTGTGTGCTGTGTGTTGTCTACTGAATGACGTTTGATGTATTTGTACTTCCTTGAGTGACCTCATGTTTGTGTGAATTCCTGAAATTGTGTGCTGTGTTGTCTACTGAATGATGTTTGATGTATTTGTACTTCCTTGAGTGCCATCATGTTTGTGTGAATTCCTGAAATTGTGTGCTGTGTGTTGTCTACTGAATGAGGTTTGATGTATTTGTACTTCCTTGAGTGCCATCATGTTTGTGTGAATTCCTGAAATTGTGTGCTGTGTGTTGTCTACTGAATGAGGTTTGATGTATTTTTACTTCCTTGAGTGCCATCATGTTTGTGTGGATTCCTGACATTGTGTGATGTCTGTCTACTGAATGAGGTTTGATGTATTTTTACATCCTTGTGTGTCATGTTTGTGTGAATTCCAGAAATTGTGTGCTGTGTGTTGTCTACTGAATGAGGTTTGATGTATTTTTACTTCCTTGAGTGCCATCATGTTTGTGTGGATTCCTGACATTGTGTGATGTCTGTCTACTGAATGAGGTGTGATGTATTTTTACTTCCTTGAGTGCCATCATGTTTGTGTGAATTCCTGAAATTGTGTGATGTGTGTTGTCTACTGAATGAGGTTTGATGTATTTTTACTTCCTTGAGTGCCATCATGTTTGTGTGGATTCCTGACATTGTGTGATGTCTGTCTACTGAATGAGGTGTGATGTATTTTTACATCCTTGTGTGTCATCATGTTTGTGTGAATTCCTGAAATTGTGTGATGTGTGTTGTCTACTGAATGAGGTTTGATGTATTTTTACTTCCTTGAGTGCCATCATGTTTGTGTGAACACCTGAAATTGTGTGTAGTGTGTTGTCTACTGAATGATGTTTAATGTATTTGTACTTCCTTGAGTGACCTCATGTTTGTGTGAATTCCTGAAATTTTGTGATGTGGGCTGTCTACTGAATGATGTTTGATGTATCTTCACTTCCTTGTGTGCCATCATTTTGTGTGAATTCCTGAAATTGAGTGATGTGTGTTGTCTACTGAATGATGTTTGATGTATCTTTACTTCCTTGTGTGCCATCATGTTTGCGTGAATTCCTGAAATTGTGTGCTGTGTGTTGTCTACTGAATGATGTTTGATGTATCTTTACTTCCTTGTGTGCCATCATGTTTGTGTGAATTCCTGAAATTGTGTGCTGTGTGTTGTCTACTGAATGATGTTTCATATATTTGTACTTCCTTGAGTGCCATCATGTTTGCGTGAATTCCTGATATTGTGTGATGTGTGTTGTCTACTGAATGATGTTTCATATATTTGTACTTCCTTGAGTGCCATCATGTTTGCGTGAATTCCTGAAATTGTGTAATGTGTGTTGTCTACTGAATGACGTTTGATGTATTTGTACTTCCTTGAGTGCCATCATGTTTGTGTGAATTCCTGAAATTGTGTGCTGTGTTGTCTACTGAATGACGTTTCATATATTTGTACTTCCTTGAGTGCCATCATGTTTGCGTGAATTCCTGAAATTGTGTAATGTGTGTTGTCTACTGAATGACGTTTGATGTATTTGTACTTCCTTGAGTGACCTCATGTTTGTGTGAATTCCTGAAATTGTGTGCTGTGTTGTCTACTGAATGATGTTTGATGTATTTTTACTTCCTTGAGTGCCATCATGTTTGCGTGAATTCCTGAAATTGTGTAATGTGTGTTGTCTACTGAATGACGTTTGATGTATTTGTACTTCCTTGAGTGACCTCATGTTTGTGTGAATTCCTGAAATTGTGTGCTGTGTTGTCTACTGAATGATGTTTGATGTATTTGTACTTCCTTGAGTGCCATCATGTTTGTGTGAATTCCTGAAATTGTGTGCTGTGTTGTCTACTGAATGATGTTTGATGTATTTTTACTTGTGTGGTGCATTGTTTGTGTGAATTCCTGAAATTGTGTGATGTGTGTTGTCTACTGAATGATGTTTGTAGTTTTACTTCCTTGAGTGCCGTGATGTGTGTTGCCTACTGAATGATGTTTGATGTATTTTTACTTCCTTGAGTGCCGTTATGTTTGTGTGAATTCCTGAAATTGTGTGATGTGTGTTGTCTACTGAATGATGTTTGATGTATTTTTACTTCCTTGAGTGCCGTTATGTTTGTGTGAATTCCTGAAATTGTGTGATGTGTGTTGTCTACTGAATGATGTTTGATGTATTTTTACTTGTGTGGTGCATTGTTTGTGTGAATTCCTGAAATTGTGTGATGTGTGTTGTCTACTGAATGATGTTTGTAGTTTTACTTCGTTGAGTGCCGTGATGTGTGTTGCCTACTGAATGATGTTTGATGTAGTTTTACTTCCTTGAGTGCCGTCATGTTTGTGTGAATTCCTGAAATTGTGTGATGTGTGTTGTCTACTGAATGAGGTTTGATGTAGTTTTACTTCCTTGAGTACCATCATGTTTGTGTGAATACCTGAAATTGTGTGATAAATTGCCTACTGAATGATGTTTGATGTAGTTTTACTTCCTTGAGTGCCGTCATGTTTGTGTGAATTCCTGGAATTGTGTGTAGTGTGTTGTCTACTGAATGATGTTTAATGTATTTTTACTTGCTTGTGTGCCATGTGTTCTATTTTGTGTTCACTGAATGATCATGGGTGTATGTTTGAATTCACTTTATCTATTGGGTGGCATATTTAATGAATATATTCAAGTGTTTAATATATGTGTTCAAATGTTCATACAATGTATTCAGCTGTCCAGCATGACATGCAAGTTTATCTGTTTGGTGTGTTTGTGTTTTGTGTTTAAGTGTTGCATAGTGAAGTGCTCGAATGCCAGAAATCAGAAGATCTGAAGGTAAGCAAGCTGAAGAGCAGATACAATAAAATAATTGTTCTTTTTTTATTGTACTGGTACTTTAAGAATCTTGCCTTTTGCAGATGGTGATCCATTAAGTCAACAGTGCTTCTAGGATGCAAATTCAATATGAATCTGCTAGTCAACATTAAAGAAGGCCTGATCTTCAGCACCCATCTCAAGGTACTTTCGTAACCAATCAGTAGTGCTTTCAAACAACAAAAATTTTAGTTTGCAATTAACCTGAAACATGCTACATTCACTGGACTTTCTTTATATACAATTTTCCTTTTACCTCTCATCTAAAAGCAAATCATTACTCAGCTTTATTTTTCAATCTAACTTGCATTAATAGAAATATGACGAAACTACGATAAAATCATTTGTAGAAATTTTGTTAAATATTCTTAGTCATAGATTAGTCAACCTGGAAAAATTCAATGCCATGGCCGGGATTTGAACCATGAATCTTCTGGTTTCCATCCAGTCACTCTTTACTCCTTGAACTACCATGGCCAACGTGGCATCCTGACATTAAACCATTCCCGGTAAACCATTAGGGGCTCTTATATCAGAGATACACCACTTGTGGTGACTTACTGTTGTAAGTACTTGAATCCCAGGCTTCACCATTAAACTTTTATTAAGCTAATTAGTGTAAATTAATCATTTCTTCACAATATCTGTATATAGGCTAAGGTTTTGGATAGTTAACCTGAAAAATTCAGTGCCATGGGATTCAAGTACTTAAAACAGTAAGTCACAAGTGGGGTATCTCAAATAAGAGCCCATAGTGGTTTACCGGGGAAATATGAGTCAACTGGAGTATTTAAAGTCAGGATGGCACATTGGCCATGGTAGCTCAATGGGTTAGAGCGACTGGACGGAAACCAGGAGATCTGTGGCTCAAATCCCGGCCATGGCATTGAATTTTCCAGGTTGACTATCCAAAACCTTAGCCTATATATGGCTAGTGTGAAGAAATTATTAATTTTCATCAATTAACTTAAAATTCTGATAGTCATTAATGAAAAGTTGATTATATACTGGTAGCACATCACAAGTAAATGAATGGTGATTAAACCCTTTAGAAGATGTTTATAAGTACTGTCAAAGCCAAAAGACATAACACTGTTCTGACAATTTAAATATTGTGTGCAATTGTAAGCTTTTGCTAATCTGATATTCCAGGATCATAACCTCACTGCTTTACCAGAATTCCATCCTGCAGAAGTTTTTACATGCCAGAAAATCAACTAACATGGGGCGTTAATGAAAAGCATTGGCCTTGGCCTGAATTGAATTTGTGACCTTCAAATCCTTACGTCTGAGAGGGTTTACCAGGTACGTAAGTCTCATCCTGAATGCTAACATCCTATGATTTTAATATATTATTAAAAAATCATTAACCATCTTAAGGGGGGAGGAGGAAAGATTTTTCATGCAAAGTATGATGGTAGGAAAGATTATTTTGAAAATCTATTGTATCTGTTCAAATTGCATCATATTCTCACAAATCACTTTGCTTAAATTATTCCCAATTATGGTATACACATCTGAATATATGCAAAATTGATAAATAGCACTAAAATAGCTGTGAAAAAGTACTGGAATTTGATAACCATTTTTCAAAATTGGTCTATAATATGGCTAAATTAATTCATAATTATAAAAAGGTGAGATTTGTTGCAATTAATAAAATAAATGCACAGAAGATAGAAACTGAAAGTGTGCAGTCTTTCATGAATAAATAGTACAAATAAAAATTAATATAAATATTTGTTCAAACATGTCAAATTTAATATTCGTAAAAGAAATTTTTCAAAAATGTATTTAGCCATTACTTAGTGTTAAGCATTAAAGATAATTATTTGAAGCAAAAGGTTAGAAACAGTGATGTATTTAGCATTTGAAAGTAATGAGTCGGTAATTCAAAAATAAACCTCACTTAAATTATCCTTACTTGGACATGTTTCGGAGAACGTTTTGTCCCCATCGTCAGCAGTTATCAGACTGGTTGGATAAGTGCTGATGATGGGGACAAAACGTTCTCCGAAACATGTCCAAGTAAGGATAATTTAAGTGACGTTTGTTTTTAAATTACCACTTATTACTTTCAAATATTAAAGATAATGTTTATCTTAAAAACTGCAACATACTTTTTTTCTGAAACTTGTTTTATTTAGTTACATGAACTTCATTTGTTTCATAAAATAGGTTTTGTTTTGAAACAGTTTAAATTTGGACTTGTTTGAAAATTTTCTCAATCTACTGCAACAGATAAACTTCCAAGTGCTTCCCATTTGCAATCTGATGGTGGCTAAGTTGATGGATGAATTCTTATACATTTTAAATCGCTGCTGGTGGTATATCTTTGATCTTAATTTTTAATTCTTCCATAACAGACTACATTTCAAATACTTTCATAAAAAGGGAGAGATCTGATAGCAAGAAAATCTCTTAATAAGCTTCATGCAACTAAAAATGAAGAAATTTTAGTATCATACTTCTACAAAAATGATAAATTATTCCTTTACTGAAAAATCTTGCTTTCAAAATATTCAATATGTCAAAGGCACTTAAATTCTGTTTCATGTGCATTATGCCTTATTTAAAAAAAAAGACCTACGTTTTCTTCCACTTATTTGAGGTATTTGAAAAGAATGTTTTGCAACACGTGCTACAAAATTATAGCATTCATTCTTAGTTCTCAGATTATATACATTTCATTGTGGAATTAAGAGCCTTTCACAGCTTATGACAATAACAGCCCGCATTTGTTAAAACAAAATGTAAAGGCTGGTACTGTAGCTTAGTCGGTAGAGCACCTGCCTGCCATGCAAGGGGTCCTGGGGTGGATTCCAGACTGGGGATGGGGATTTTTCTCTAACCAAGATGATTCCCCCATCTTCCCCAGAGTCTAGAAGTATGAGTGAGTATGAAAGTATGCCTGATCTAATGATTAAAAAAAATCTCAAGTACCAGCAACCCAGCATCTATGAGAACACCGTGATATGTTCCAAAGGAGAATGGCTGCTGACAGGACCATTGTAGTCAATTCCCATACTCAATAGGTGTGTGATAATTTGAGTAAAGGATGTACAGTTACTCTTAGTTCAGTAAAATATCAATTATACAAAACTTATTGATCCTCTTAGTTTCAGAATTATTTTGCCAAATATGCCCAACTTCCTCAGCTTTCACATATGTGGCACAGCAGAGATAAAATAGATTGGCCTTGCACTCAATGTTAAACAAGTTTGAATTGAGACTGCAGCATATGCACTTATAAAGGACAGAGAGGATCCAAGTAAAATAGCTGCCTGCTCAAATGCTGATGGGTTATTTTTCATGTAAAAAAGCTCTATGTAGTTCTTGTTGATTAGTGTATCAGATTAGAAGGTTATAGAAACACTAACATCTTAGCACATTTGTGTAAAATATGCTACACTAGGTTAATTTAAATACAAGAAAATGACCCGAAGAATCTAGTATATATATATATATGCATTTTCATAATCTGGTCCCTAGCTATCAATAAGGCTTATAAATTCAGTCAGTTATACATATGTATGATTTCAGTCCAAGAGCTGTAGAACTACATGAATGGAACATGTTGAACCTGAAGAAGGCGAGATTTACAACAACCTGGTATTGACTTAGAACCAAGAAACTTCATGGATTTCTGCAAGTGTAGAAAGTGTACTATTAGAGAGGGTACTATCTCTAAATGTGAACTGGGATTGTAAATTCAGGTGTTGCATATCAGAATTTGCATTTTTGCAATAATATGTGTCAGAATTAAAAAAAAAAAAAAACTGAAACCAAGAAAAGTTAATATAAATGGTTTTTATCAGAAATGGTTAAACTATTGTGAAAAAAGTACCAAAATATTGCAAGTCATCCATTGTGTATTTTTTGTTAAGTGCTTTAGCTCCATTAAAAAAAAAACTGTACAACAGGGTTTTACTGAAATTCTGTTAAGATAAAAATACTGAAGGTAATATTCACAAAACATTGAAAAAAAAGGTATTCACAAAATAAAAGCACAATGTCATTTAAATGTAACATACACAACTAAATATTGCATAAATGGTCTGAACATAGTAAAACTGTTTGCATAAAGATGGTTACTTTGTCAATGATAAAATATTCTGCTAAATTGTAAAAATGACTTCAGAAAGCAAAAACTCGTTGAAGAAAAATGTAAACTGTTATGCTGATGTGGCAAATGTTAGTAGTATGCAGCACATGTTGCAGTACTAGACAATTGTGGTAAACATTATGGTATACGTGAGTGGTACTGTAAACCCACGACAGGAAGGCAAGCTAGAGGAATGTGTAGCATAATCACTCTTGCTATCCCAATGGTGTTTATGCTCACCTTCCCAGTATGACAATGAGGGAAGGTTCATTTAAAATACAAAAGTGTTGTCACAACTCACCCACACATATTGCTGCGTTTACTGCAACAAACATTAGATCTGGCAGCATGGGTGACTAATATGCACTCTACACTCATTTCCTAGTAAACAGATCCATTACCGGAGCAGATAAACAGTTCAAGCTCCTCTGCCCTTCATGCCCCTCTAGCTTTCTTGCCGTGAGTCATACAGTTTGTAGTAGTGCAAAACAATTGTAGCAGACAAAACTGGTAAATGTCATTGGCATACAGTACAGAGGTATTTTTTAGACGTGGAGTATGACTTAATGTTGCAGAGTAGTTTATGGTGAAGTCCACTTGTTTATTTGGAAGAAAAAGGGGTGTCAGGTTAATCATGTCATCTAACCCATTAGCTTTATCTGCAATGTCATGAGCCACTTCTAAAAAATGCATCTGTACTTGATGCATTGCCAGACAATTATAATAAAACAAAACTGGTAAAAAAAGGTATACAGCACCCGCCTCAGTAGTGTAGAGGGTAGCATGTCTGCCTCACATTCAAGAGGTCCCGAGTTTGAATCTCGATCAGGGTGAGTTACCTGGATATGGTTTTTCCAGGGTTTTCCCTTATCCTTCCCGACAAATGTCGGGTAACTGTAAATGGCATGAACCCTGGACTCATTTGAGCATCATTTCAACCAATTCATTCACCGTCTGATATGACTTAACATTGGAAGACGTAAATTACAAAGAAAAGGTATACAGCACTTGACAACTGGTAAACAATGTGATAAATGTTAGTGGTAAATAGCGCTTGTTTCAATGCCAATTATAGTAAAACATAACTGGTATACAGCCCTTGTTGCTGTGGTAAACAAGGTTGAAATATCAGTGGTATAAAACATTTGTTAAAGTAGGTAAAGGTGGAAATGTTAGTGGTATACAACCATTATGCAAAATCAAAACATGTAAACAAGGTGATAAGTCAGTGGTATACAGCACTTGCTCCAGTACTAGACAACTGTAGTAAAACAAAACTGATAAACAATGTGTTAAATTGTGGAAACGTAGAGTCAGACTGAAAAATTCAATGCCATAGCCGGGATTTGAACCACGGATCTTCTGGTTTCCGTCCAGCCGCACTACCATTGTGCTACTATGGCCAACGTGCCGATGTGTTAAATGTTGGCAGTATAGAGCACCTGCTGTAACTATAAATATTTGTAGTGAAACAAAACTGGTAAACATAGTAAATGTCAGTGGTATACAGTAGTTGTAATGCCAGACAGTTATTATAAAACAAGGTGATATGTCAGTGTATAGCACTATTTACAATGCCAATTGTAGTAAAACATTGGTAAACAATATGGTAAATGTTATAGTGCTAGACATTTGTGGTAAAGTGCATGGTAAAAATTAAAGCTACTGACAGTGTAGCAATACAGTTATTACAATAAAATATAATTTTAACAAACTTACTATCCGTTTTAAAAAAAAAAAATTGTAAATTCTTCAGAACTATTTTAGTTAATTGATGGAAATTAATCATTTCTTCACACTAGCCGTTTATAGGCTAATGTTTTTGATGAATAGTCAACATGAAAAATTCAATGCCATGGCTGGGATTTGAACCATGGATCTCCTGGTTTCCGTTAGAGCAACTGGATGGAAACAAGGAGACCTGTGGTTCAAATCCTGGCCATGGCATTGAATTTTTCATGTTGACTCTATCCATCTTCAGAACTATTTTGCAATACCTCGATTGCATCCTCAGCTTGTTTACTCTGTTACTGCTGTTGGGTGATGGATTGTTCACTAAGGCCATAAGTGAAGTTTGTCACAATTATATTTTATTGTGATATAGTAAATGTCAAAGGTATTCCACACTTGTTGCCAATTTTAGACTGTTGAGGCATGTTGACCTCGGTATGTTCATAATGTATTCCTTGTCCAGTAATGTTTTCTACAATAAAGTTATTTTGATCTGTAGAATGTTTTCTCATGTTCAATATTTGAGATACCAAAATTTTCGGAATTTTACACCTTCTTATGGGTATAATAATTTGCTTAAATAGATTTAACTAAAGTTACTCCTAGTATATCAAAAAGAAAAAAACTGTTGCACTTGCTAACTTTTCCTATTTTCGTACACTGTTCCTTTTTTAAATTTATTATATAATTAAGTGCAACAAAGTGCATTGGTATGCTTTATCTTCTCTCCTCTAAGATTTAAGTGAAAATTAAGATTCTATTCTGAAATGTTTCTTTCTTTGTTAGAATATGCTACAGAGTCCTGGATGCCATAGAAGTCCAAATTGCAGAATTAACTTCTTGAGATGCAGGGAGAGCTGAAGCTTCCCCTGTATTGAGAATTGGATGTAATAGCTTCTTATTAAATGAGTATGCAGTATCAGTCCTAAGTATCTTACTGTTAAATTATTCCTACAAACATGTATTCTATTTATTTTATCTGAACATAAACATTGTAAAAATAGTTTTATTGCATATTTCCTTAAAAGTACAAAGGGCTTAGGAACATTCCCTCTTTGTATGGCCTGAGGGGAAAACAAATAATGTACCTTATGGCTAGGGAAAATTATAAGTATTTTAAAATACAAAACAATAAGCACCCATTTTGGAAGAGCTGAACTCTATTTTACATAAATTACCTGAAAAATGCAGACATCATTAAAATAGACAAGATTTTGTCTATTTTTAAGAATAGTTTGTACATAGGAAGCCTTAAGACCAATTGTTTTGCAACAAGATGGTACCACAGCAATTATGCTGTTGCCATATGGTGCCTTTTGGCGAGTGCTTTAAAACTAATATCTGAAGCATTTCAGATAATACAGAATTAAATTTAATGAGTCAATGACTTTAAATTTCCTGGAACATATCCAGATTTAACTGTATTGGAACACCACAGTGAAGCGAAAAATTATTAAATTTTAGATGAGTCGTATTTCTTACACATCTGCTTCACTTTCGTACCTATTTTGAGGACATGTTTCGCAAATCTTCGTTTGCATCTACGGCTCTTGTGCGACTGACGCTAGATCCAGCGGTGTGGGTAATTCTGGGGTTGTTGCTGCCATCTGTTGACTTAGTGATGAACTGAAATGTGGGATTCTCTTCTAGCGGGATTTCAAAGTTCATTAGTTGGTTTTTATGTTTTTCTATGTATATCCTCTCCCATATGACGAGTTCACTATGTTTTTGTACGTATTTTAGTAATTCTGTGCTATCTTCAATTTCATGATTTTCAGACCAGAAATGAGCTGCTATTGCGGACTTATCAATATTTTTGTATCTTAAGTGCCTGAAGTGTTCTTTCTTTCTAGTGCCTATGTTTCTTTTTGTCCTCCCTATGTAAATCTTTTCAGTCTTTACACTTAATCTTGTAAATGCCTGACTTTCCCTCTGGTATTATCTGATCAGTATTATTACGGTGAAGTAGGTTTTTAATGTTGTAATTGTTTTTTGGTGCCAATGTTAATATTGTATTTCTTGAATATTTTTTGGAACTTTTTTGTGGCCCAGGGGTGGTAAGTAAATTTAGCAAATCTAATTTCTTGTTTTATTGGTGTGAGAGCTGTGATCTGTTTTAATCTCTTTTGAAGTTTGAATAATTTTAGTTTTTTATCTACAAGGTTTTTCCATATCCATTTTTAATTGCAGTCAGGCATTTACAAGATTAAGTGTAAAGACTGTGAAAAAATTTACATAGGGAGGACAAAAAGAAACATAGGCACTAGAAAGAAAGAACACTTCAGGCACTTAAGATACAAAAATATTGATAAGTCCGCAATAGCAGCTCATTTCTGGTCTGAAAATCATGAAATTGAAGATAGCACAGAATTACTAAAATACGTACAAAAACATAGTGAACTCGTCATATGGGAGAGGATATACATAGAAAAACATAAAAACCAACTAATGAACTTTGAAATCCCGCTAGAAGAGAATCCCACATTTCAGTTCATCACTAAGTCAACACATGGCAGCAACAACCCCAGAATTACCCACACTGCTGGATCTAGCGTCAGTCGCACAAGAGCCGTAGATGCAAACGAAGATTTGCGGAACATGTCCTCAAAATAGGTACGTAAGTGAAGCAGATGTGTAAGAAATACGACTCATCTAAAATTTAATAATTCCTGGAACATGTTTCGAAGGCTACTTTTCTCTATTGTCAATCGGACATCAACTCTGATAACGGAGGAAAGTAGCCTTTGAAACATGTTCCAGGAAATGTAAGTGTTTAGGGACATTAATCAACTCGACTTCAATTATTACAACACTCCCATGAAAGGAAATTATAATACAGAATTGTTTCACATGCAAAAAGAAAAAAGTGGCAAATATCAGAAGGGGACATAGCTTATTACTTTGGGATTATGACTCGACCATTCCAATATATCAGCTTTGGGCAGAGATTAGTTAATAAATTCAAGACCCTTAGAAGGAATACAGCAAATACTTGTGATGCCTACATTGAAAATTTGTAAATTGTAGCAGAAAATACCATTTTAGCGATTGCTATTAAATATGTATGTAAAACTTGCTATATTAGTATAAGAATTACGTTCAAAACATTCACAATGACTTCTCTTTTAAAAATAGAGAAATTACTATGCAAGTGCCATATTCAAACTACTCTGGCAAATTTTAAGATGTAAACATTTAAACTGGTGCACAACAGCTATCAAAATTGTTCACGTAACTTTCACAAGTAGTAAATTAATTAGGGAGAGTACACTTCAGGAAATGAGTAAATGCAATGAGTATAACAGTATTGAAGTAGACAATGTTAAGATGGGATGCTGAAGACAGTCAAATTTGTGTTAGACACCATTCATGGCGTCTTTTACAGCGGCAACTCTGGCAGTATAAATTACGCTGATAAGCAAATGAAAATTATCTAATCTAGAAACCAACTTGCTTAATGAATTTTTTTGTAAATATTCTGCCTAATACTGCTTCATTATTGAAAACTTTTGTACAGAGATAAATATTGATCTGATGAAATATCTTAACTGCTGAATTAAAGAGCTCTGATATACTATTAATTTATATAGTCAGCTGTCAGGAAGATTCAGCAATCTGGTTTCTAGAGTGTTCCAAATATCAAGAAATTGCTAGTCTAAGTATCTTCAGGGTCAATCAGATATTAGCTGTGTATTATGGATCTACAGCGTTCAGTCTTCCTTCCTTCTCTGATAAAGTTAACTAGTCTAAAAATGTAGCTTTATACCATAAAGAGGCAGAACTGCATTGGTAAGCCCTAAAATGTTTGTATTGCACAATTTAGAGAAGACAAAAGGTTCCAAACTTGATGATTGACGACATTGTTACATATAACTCCTAAGAATTTTAATGTGTCCTCATTTAATTTCAGTTTGGTAATTTCCAACTACAGTTTTGCTTACATTCAACCTAACTCTTGAGAGCTGGCCATAGTGGATTGTACACTGAGTTAAATATGGAAATAATCAGCAAAAGTTTGAGAGATCTTCCTGGTCAGAGGGTGAAATAAAAAAAAAAAAAAAAAATAGGAACAAGCACAGATGGAAATAGTGGCAGCTAAATGAACATTGATAGTTTTCAGTGACTAACACTGTACCTTGGATTTGGTGTCTTAACAGAGTGAATGCTGAATTATTTAAAATCTCGAATTGCAGTGACTACATTAAATATATTACTATTATTTCAGGTACATTGACATATAATCTTGTGCACATGTGGACCCAGCCATTGTTTCAAATATTCCGACTTCATTTGATAAAGATGAATTCTATATTTGTGTTAATGCTGCACTTCTCCCTTTAGTAGTCCTTACCCTATCCTCATAGGTTACCTGATTAGAGCCTCGGAACATGTCCACTGCATACTTGCACTACACTATCATAATGCTAAAGGTAAAGGGAGTAAAATGAAAAAGTTAGTGCTGCTTGAAAATCTATCCTAGATGGACTAATGAGGAAAGATCCAACAAAGCAACACTTGGATGACCAATTACTAGTAATTGGAAGCAGCAGCAGCGGCATTATTCATCCGTTAAGTCAATACAATGACATAGCATGCGCCAATACAAATAATATAAGTATAAAACATAAGTTGCATCAAGTGTAATTAATAAGATCTAAGCATGAACTCATAAATATATACAGTTGCATGGCTCTACAACTACACAGTATTTAAAATGTATCACAAATATATGGCCAGCTTCAGTGTATCTAGAAATTCACTTATATCATAATATGAATCACTTAATAAAATTTCTTTCAATGATAGCTTGAAACACTGCATGGATTTTGTTTTTTTCAGATTGGCCGGTAGTTTATTATACAGAGTGACTGCTGAATATCTATCTCCTTTGGAATAAAGTGTAGTTCTATGTGTTATTGTTCTTAAGTCTGTTTTACCTCTGGTGTTATGATGATGCATTTGATTATTTGTGGTGAAATTTTAAAGGTTTTGTTTTGTATAACATAGCAAACAGTATATATACAGACTGGGCAGAGTCAAGATTTTCAATTCCTTAAAGAAGTTCCTGCAGGAGAGTTGTTTTTTTCCTGACATTAGGCATCTAATTTAATACTATAGAATTTACTAATTTGTGTATCAGCATCCCTTAAGATTAACATTTTCTGCAGGATGTCAACTCAATTGTAATATTTTTCTTATATTAGCAGTACATCTTATTCATTTAAAGCAGTTCCACATAAAACTGAAATACTACTTACGAGCATTGGATGAGGATGGCAAACTAATGAAGATCAGAATCAAGCTAAATAGCATTAGAAAAGGAACTGGAGCATGCCTCCTCCATCTGTAATGAAAACATAATACACTGCAGATAACAGAATTCTACTCTGTAGAATTAGAAGTACTCATATTTAGTAAGTACTTTATTAATCCAGTTAATTGTTTAGTACAAAGAAGTACAATCAATGTTGGACACATAAAGTATTTACAGATTAATCAGATGAATACTGTTTATTGATTTGACTAGAAATAAAATTTACAAGAATATATGTACATATGTAAAGGCAGAGGTTAGGTGTGCCTTTAATGAAGCTTTGTAGAGTTGTATATCTTTATACCAACGTGCAATATACTTTTTTGGCATAGGGAGGTGTTATGTTGATATGTAAATTTGTGGTTTGTCCTGTATTATACAGTACGATCCATATAAACCTGAACCATTTCAATAGGTCATAACTTTTGAACTAATAATAGGACACGTGCAACTTTGGGAGATTACATTACGCTATTTACATCTCAGAGAAAATGTTGCCATTGTCGTCCACCAGCATCTGTACATGTTTGTACTCGTCTCACCATATTCTCTGAAGTTTTATGGAAATGATATCAAATTGAGAGAAGGTTATTTCCAGCAAGATGGAGTAACGTGCCATAAAGTTTTTTAGAGATAATATCAAATTGAGAGGTTATTTCAAGCAAAATGGAGCAACGTACCATACATCTAATGACACTATGGAACTTGTATCCAGTTTCTTTGATAATCGAATAATCTCAAAAGGTCTGTGGCCCTGACCCCCCCCCCCCCCAGATCCCCTGACATAACCTCAGATTTTTTCTTGTGGAGGTATCTAAAAATAGTGTACAAGAATATGCCACGGACAATTGATGTTCTCAAGGAATTCATTCAAACTGAAATAAGTAACATTGGCGAGGATACTCTCCATAAAACATTGTCACCCAATTATCAGAAGGCACGACCAGCTGGCAGCTGGGTGGGTGACAAGGCATTAAGACCACGCCTACCCATTTATCTTGTGGCGTTCACATAGGGGATGGTTAGGAAAGTGTTACTAGCCACTGTACCGTCTCTTTCCCCTCCCCCTGACATCCGGAACAATCGGGATGATGTTCCGAGCCGCGAAGGTTCGAGATGCAGCGATTTGGCTACATAAGCGGCGCATTAGACGACTCAGGAGTTCTCAGTTCTCAGTCGGATCGAGGGAGCTAATTATCGCTGAGTAGCGAGTGCAGTGTTACGTAATAGTGAGTGTGGGGTGGACCTGTGACAGACGAACTGGTGGATTGTAATTGTGTGGGCTACGTAATTCTATGTAATCGGCAAGTGTACCAACTGTAAGTCGGCGGAAATAAAGAACATTTTGAGTTTGTGCAACTGGACTTTTAATTTACGAACCCACAAAGTCACAATATGGTGAGACGAGTACAAACATATGAAACAGTTATTTTATGTTGTCCCCAAAGAGTTTCAAATATTGTATTATGTGAGGTTAAGTAGAGTGAGTCATGCACAGAGAAGCTATGTAAGTGGAAATGACGTCACAAAAGTGTTGAATAACAAACTTATTTGGGATTGGTGTGACGCGTATATCGTAAAACGTGGACCAATCAGATATAAAAGATTTTACGTTGCCATGGAGGATATTCAATATTCCTCTAGGGGGGTCGAACTTTTAGCGAAATGCTAATGTGTAGAAGAAGATGAACTGGTGATTCTTCTCCTAACAGTCACCGTGAACGGATGTAAAATTCTCTTCTTAAACGCCGTTGTGTGCGGAAGAATATAAGTCTATTCTCATAACAATCATCGAGTATAACTAGATAATCTTTACATTAAATATCATCGCTAGAAGACACACAATTTAATTATTATACACGGTAGTGAACAACCGTATAAAACTTTTGATTCTTGCACGCATCCAGATATAAACGCGTCACATCAAGTGAATCTTGTGTAAGAATAGTGTTATAAATGTTGTATCATACATTTTGTTCGAACTGGTGTTGATTGAAGTAAGGAAATAAAAGTTTCTACATTATTTAATACAGAGAAAAATGATTACTCATTTTACGTAAAATTTCCTTCCGCCGTACCACCCCTGTAAAAGAAGATATCTTGCTCAACCGACTGAAGTCACGCCGAGGTAAGCTGGGACTTCAAGAACCATCTATTCCATCCACCAAAATGTCGCCACATCGAGGGATATAATTACTCCATCACCCATTGACGTTGGGAATCTACCCAAACCACTTCAACCCTGTTCCAAATGGTCACCTCAACGACGGGCATAATTCGTCATCCATCAATACGATTCGACATAAACCCTGCCTCACATATCTAGATGCTGGTGGAGGACACTTCCAACATTTTCTCTGAGATGTAAATAGCGTAATGTAATCTACCATAGTTGCACGTGTGTCCTGTTATTGGTTCAAAAGTTATGGGCTATTGAATTGGTTCAGGTAGATATGGATCGCACTATACTTATGCACCAATTTATTTGTTGTGAAAGGTGAGTCTGTATTGTTACCGGTTGAGAGAGAGAGGTTCTTAAAAGCACTCAACTTCAGTATTGTTGCAAATGTATCTTTTAATAAATTGTAATGAGGTGCTTGAAAATTCATACAAATGCGTAGGAATTATTGAGCATTTGACTGCAAGTTATGTGTATCTCAAACAATTTGTCATGAGAAGCTAGTAAATGCAATATAAATCCTTCTGCTGTTAAGTCCAGTAACAATCCTAAATGCTTAGATGACTAACAGTATAATTCTACTAGTTTTGTGGCATTTGAACATAAAGCACTAAATTAGTAAAGCTATTTAATAGTTAAATATGCATGCTGTAGCTCCTTAGCATAAGGGGTAATGTGTGTACCTCACGTTCAAGAGGTTCCAAGTTTTAATCTCGATTGGGATGAATTATCTGGGTAAAGTTTTCCCTTATCTTGACTCATTTGAGCATCATTTCATTCATCTGATATGACTTATCGTTAGAGGGCGAAAATTTAATCAGCTCTTAGGTGCAAACACAGTACAACATAATCTTCCTGAGCTCATGATACTTTTTTGTAATTTACGTCATATCGGACGATGAATGAAATTATGCTCAAATGAGCCCAGAGTTTAGCTACCCGACATTCGTCTTTCAGGATAAGGGAAAACCTTATTCATGTAACTTACCCTGACCGAGATTCGAACTCGAGACCTCTTGAACGTGAGGCGAACACGCTACCGAAGCGGGCTCATGATACGATGTTCTGGGTATCAGAACTGAGTAAGGGTCACATTCGGGTTTCACCCAGGTTGGTAAATGAATGCTAAGGGGGTCACCACGGATTTATTGTCACCATCACATCTTTTCATAACAGCAGAATTTGTGAAAGCTTGGCGGGATGGTGAGGCCTCATCTCATCGGACCCCCAGGTGGCCAAACAGTCATGTTGAACTGTAAGGAATGTTGTGGTAGAGTAGCCATACTTCCATCAATTGGCAGCGATTCCAGTATGCGTGAAAGCCAGTGTTTGTTATAGACTAATAAAGTACTGTACGGACCACACTTTGTGTGGTTGCGGGATGCGGGGAAGTCAGTTAAGAGTTATAAGCTGGTGTCGTGTGGCAATGTTTGTATAATTAGAAATTATCACGTGAGGTGGTTATTGTTCCTTACATGAGCGATGCAGACGATGGTTTGGATGACAGCGCTTCCCCAATTCTCTTAGAGTAGCGCACCGTCAAACTGAGCTGGATGGGACTCGCTTCTAAGCTTAGCTCCAGCAGCAGTTGAGTCGAATCGCCCAGGTTTACCTCGGCGGGGTGTTTTCTGCCCAGCACCTAACCGCTTAGTGCGACTTTATCTGGGCAGTATAGAAGAATGTCATTTGTCTCAGGCAGTGTTATATATAGCCATTTGCGGTCGCTACTGCCCACGCCCGTGCTGGCTGCGCCCTTCCGCCTGCCTGTGAGACATCCGGTCACAGTCCACTTAACAGGCTAGAGGGAAAGAAAACAAGCTAAAGGTATTGGTTTTACCAAGCCCATTTCTGGGCTTGGGGGTACTGGTACGAGGGGAAAGTGGCCCTGTTCATGCTAGATTGCCCAAAGCGTCTTTGGGCAGCCAGTAGCTAGGTTTACGGCGAGGAACCCTGTGGTCATAACGGCCAAGGTTGTTCACCAGTTGATTAGGATGGGAGTCAAGTTTCTTATAGATGACGAGGGTTCTCTCCTGCACCACGTTTACAATATACGGGACGGGAATCTACGCCCAGTATCATAGCTCATGCGCTGCAGTCTGCGAATAGTGGTCGGAGCCGCTGATTCCCCAGATCTCACAGCCGTACAGGATCAGTGGTTGAATAATCGCTCGATATGGGAGTAGTTTGAGGTGTATGGGCATTTGGGATTTTAAGACAGGGTACAACTGCCTAAGTGCTGCATGCCCTTGCCCGGCTTTGGCCCGTAGGTGAGGCCGCGATTGAGAAGAACGTAGAGGGAGCCCGGGGTATTTACCTCTGCATCTGATGACATCCGTCCTTCCACTTCACCCTGAGTGTGCGGTCTCGAAGGAAACTGCTTATCAGGGCGAGATACAGAGGAGGATTATTGACCTCTCTAAGTTTGTACAGTAGGCGTTGGTGCCAGGTAGTAGCAAAGGCTTTTTCTACGTCCAGCAGTACCACGACGGTCTTGAGGTTTTCTTGAAAGCCCAGGACCGTCCTCTCGGCCAGTCACAATAGCTGTGGGGTCATGGAGTGTACATGACTAAAACCAAACTGTTGATCCGGCCTTTCCTCGAAGAGAGGGATCAGGCGGGACAGGAGCAGCCACTCGAAAAACTTTGAGACGGAAAGACCGGATCCTTGCTGGCCTTCAGGATACATACCACTTGCGCCTCCTTCCAGCTAGCTGGAAAGTGGTGGAAATGGAGGCATGCATTGAAGATCAGCGTCAAAGGATGACGGTCCTTTTGGGAAGGTGCTAAAGCATAAGTGCGCTAACGCCATCATGCCCAATGGATTTGTTGGATTTCAGTAGCCACCACTTTTGGGGTGACTATCGAGTGTTGGCTTTCCTCATGGCTCTGCTGTGGCCTCTCATAGAGGTATTCCACGAGGTCAGTGAAGTCTTCGTCCTGGGGATCCTCTCTTGAGTGCCGTGCAGTGGATGCTGGTATTGGGTTTTGTACCTTCTGAGGGACTTTATTATCCGCCAGGGTTGCTTTTCCTGGAGGTAGATGTTCTGAATGGTGTTCTCGCCGGCTGCCTCACCAGGGATGGCGGAAGCGCTGCTATAGCTAATTTATATGCAGGGACTACGGCTACTCTATCAATCGAGCAACCATAGCGGTCTATTACGTTTAGTGCAGGTAAGTCGTCAGTTTGCACCCCAATGGAAAAGTAATTCTTATGCAAAATTGTTATTCTATTTATCTGAAAATATAAGTGTTCTCCAATTTATTTTTAATTCCAAAAACTATAATCTGAACTTCAAGGATATCAGGATCTGAAAGCTATTGTATTACCTTTTCTACCATTATATTTGCTACAAGTTCATGTGAAAAGCAGTTATCAATATTACGTAATATGCTTTCATTCAGTTATTTTAATATGAATTTGATCGTTTTACGTCTCGAAGTAAAAAGCCCTGCTTAAGGGATATGTAAATGCATAATTGGATGTCCTTCATAATTTGAGGACCATTAACCAACGAACTGGGATGGGTTTAATAGTCCCTAACATGAGTCAAATCATCAGAAAGTTGTAACAGTAGGTCATTATTAATCAATTTGAATAATTATGTAAAGCAAGTTGCTATTTATGGCTGACACGCTCTCTTTTCATATGTATCCTTTTTCCAGTTCAAAGCAGTTCTGAAGGAAAGCATTTCATATGATAATGTGGAAGCAGTCAAGTTACAGATGACGGCGAACATGCCGAGTTGTGTGCGAGCTGGTTTTGCCCTGAACCACGCCCGGTAACTGGAGCTTTCTAAATTTGGGCGATAATTGTCAGTGGCAAAAAAGTCAGAAATGAAGCAGTTATTTTAGATATAATTTAATTGACAATAATTTGAAAAAATGTAGTAAGAAGAGAACGAGGTAAAAAAAACCCATTTGAAAGTGAAATATTAATTTTTTTATTGTTCCATTTATGCAGCAGTGGTGTTATCTCGTAGACGTTGGGTTTCTGGTACTTAGGATTTATCTTTTTTAATCATTAGATCACCCACACATTCACACTCTGGGGAATCGAACCCGGGAACCCTATCACGGCAGGCAGGTCCTCTACCGACTGAGCTACGAGGTCAGCCAAAAAAATATTAATTGAAGAGATAGAAGTGGAGGAAAACTAATATTGTTTTTAATATATATTATTGTAAATTTTAAAGGAAACATTCTTAAAAATTACCAAATGGTAACAAACACTGTTCAGTGAAAATATGACGTGAACCAGTAACTTGGGACTTGGCGAATTGGCGTTCTTTGCTCAGACTTCATCAAGGTCGGACGCAAATGTTATTGGGTCACTAAACTTGCAAATAGATGCTGTGGAGAATAAAGTGTAACTATAAAAAGAAATACCAACGCTTATAAAAGTGTATATTAATTTAGTGTAACGACGAGTTTCGGTAAATCATTAAAATTTGAATTTCCGAAAGAAAGTTACAATTTCTTTAAACTATTCATCGCTTCCTATCCGTGACCACGCCCAAGGTAAGATCATGCAGAGACGAGATCGTCGCAGCATCTTCATTCCTATCATCCCATTTGCGATTTTATCGCAGAAATAAATATTGATAAAATAGATCTTCAAAATGGCATGAACTGGGTTCTAAACTTGACAAGCAAAGAGCTTCACTTATTTTTGTTTTCCAAAGCTATACAAACATGCACTTTTTTTAACGTCCTCCAAGGTTTCATATCGGACGATGAATGGAATTGCTCAAATGAGCCCAGAGTCCATAGAGCTTAGTCATCCGACATTCGTCTTTCAGGAATAAGCGAATATTTATCCAGGTAACATCCTGACCAAGATTCGAACTCGGGACCTCTTGAACGTGAGGCAGACACGCTACCGAGGCGGGCAAATGGAATGATGTTCAAATGTCTACAGGGTACATAGAGCTTAGAGTTACCAGACATTCATCTTTCAGGATAAGGGAAAACCTCCAACGTTAAGTCATATCGGACGATGAATGAAATGATGTTCAAATGAGTACAGGGTACATAGAACTTACAGTTTATCTTTCAGAATAAGAGAAACTCCTGGGGGAGGGGAAATCTTATCCAGATAACTCGCCCTGACCGCGCTACCACTATGCCACAGAGGCGGGCAATAATGCAATGTTCACATTGCCAGATTCGTGCATTGAACTGAGAGGTTCTACATATTCATCCTTACAACATACTATCTCAGTTCAATGAACGAATATTTCAGCTGCAGACATCAAACAGATACAATGTTCAGTACTATAGTGATACCCAAAGCTCCGTAATAAATTAGCAAATATCAAGCAATGCTGGAGTTAAAAACGCTACACGCCTACAACTGCAGAATGCAAGAACCCACCTCAGACTGAGCTGTTGACCTTGAGGACGACCCCGGCAGTGCGATTCCGAACCTTACTCGACTGGTAGTGTTGAAGGTGGAACACAGACATCGAATACCATAATCTACTCGTCAACATTTCGGAAACTACTACACATTAGTCGTGAGCTATGTCCTGAAATCCTCCCAGTAGCATCTCAACACGTTGTCAACAAACGTACATTATATACCAAGGAAGCCTACCTTCTTTCTTCGTACAACAATATTGAAAATAAATAGAGATAATTGCAAAAATTTTAGTTTACAGAGGGCAGTATTATTTTTAAGTGAAATTTTGTTTGGACTTCGTGCTAGGTAACCTTCATCGATATAACTTCTTTGGTTGTCATTCGTGAGCTTTTCCGCACAAAGACGTTTGAAGCCCGTCTCTATGGTGTGCTGGTAGCATATCTGCTTCACGTTCAAGATGTCCATGTCAGTGAGAGTGAGTTATCTGTATAAAGTTTATTCCGGCATTTTACCTTATCCTGAAAGATGAATGTCTGGTAACACTAAGCTCTATGGACCCTGTACTCATTTCATTCATCGTCCGATATGATTTAACGTTACAGGATACAAAATTAAACATGCTTGAGTGGCTCATCTGCACTTGCTATCAATTCGTCGTATGAAGCAAATACTTAAATTTTCTAGTGTTCCAATAAAATTTGATAACACAGACTGTTAGAAGCATAAGTGGAGTTGCTCAAGTTGTTCTCGGGAAGCAAGCCAGGTGAAAAGACGATTAGATATCGACGTTTCAGGAGTGTGCATCTCTCCCATCATCAGAATATTTATTAAATGTTACAGCCATTTATAATATTAATACACGAATATTCATTTGTGGCTATAACATTTAATAAATATTCTGAGATGGGAGAGATGCAAACTCCCGAAACGTCGATTTCTAATCGTCTTTTCACCTGGCTTGCTTCCCGAGAACAACTTGAGCATATTCGTCGCCAGGAAAGCTTCAGGTCGTATTTTATAAGCGCAGTTATTTGCACTGGAAATTGAACACAGTGTAATGAGTAATATTTCCTTCATTTGTGGACTTACTTATTAACAGTAGAATGTTTTCAGGCTGGTTAGTACCTCAAAGTAGGCGTGGACTACACAAGTCATACATGTTTTACTCCGAGAGGCGTAACGCAGAGTGGGTAAGCCTCGCGACAAGGAATGTTGTTTCGGAACCGACTTCAAATGTCTTCCATAAGGTAAGCAAAACGGATAGCCTGTACTGAAAGGCGTTCATTTCGCAGCACAGTTGCATCATAAAAAATCATCTTATATTAGATGCAAGGGAAATACGGCACTACAGTTTAAGCGATAGCGACTGGCTTTAAAATTCCGTTCTCTTTCCATAGCTAACAGATACAGGCCACGCAGTCGCTCAGTGGTTAGACCGCTTGGCTCTCACCAAGGCGGCCCGGGTTCGATCCCAGGCGACCGCAAAGTGAGATTTGTGGTGGACAACACGGCGTTGGGGCGGGTTTTCTCCGGGACCTCCGGTTTCCCCCGCCATCTCATTCCACCGATGCATCATCAGTGTCACCGCCTGCGGTGCCGTAAGTAGTAAAAGCGGGCGTTAAACACTACACGCTAACAGATACGATTTACCAGTTAGTCAGAATGAAGAGAACATTCCAAACGTATATTTTATTTGACAAAAAATATCTTAATTAAAATGTTCCATGGAAAGAGTAATTTTCCTGAAAATCTTCGTTTCGTACCCTTGAAGGTGCTTAACTTACCGTCTTTTTAGTTAGGTTGTTCAAATGTACAAGGACCTTTTTCTAAAAATGTTCTTCTTAGATTTAGGGGATTCCAAAGCGGTTGTCCCACAAATACAACCAGCACGCTGAAGTGAATACACAATATATACCCTTAACACCTGTAGGAACGCCACACCAAGTAGACACTTCTGACTCACAGAGTAAAGCTATTTTAAATAATAACTCGTGTGTGTAAATTGTGGTTCTGTTTCCTTGACAGCGGTTGCAACATCCCGGCTCCTTCACACAACTAATTACATTGCCAGACCCGTACTATGCTCTAAGCTCTGATGCACACTCATCTCATCTGTCACTAATAAACCATTTTTACCACTGGAGTTGCTGAAATATTCTTATGGTCTTCTCTAAACCACACTTTTACTCATAGCAAATAATGTCTTCCGTTAGTTTCTGGATCTCTTTGAAATCCTAAAATTTAAATGCCGCTTTTGTATCCTTTTTTTTTTTTTTTTTTCGATTTACGTCCTCCAACCTTAAGTCATATCGGACGATGAATGGAAATGGGTGAAATGCTGTTCAAATGAGTCCGGTGTTCATGGAGCTTAGAGCTACCCGACATTCGTCTTTCAGGATAAGGGGAAAATCCAGGTAACTCACCCTGACCGAGATTCGAACACGGGACTTCTTGAACGTGAGGCAGACACGCTATCGAGGCCACTTTTGTATCTTATGAATATTTTAACACATATACACACTATACAAATTGTTTTGTTTCCCAACAAAGACGTAAAGCAGTAGCTGTCACCGGAGGATGTATTTCAAGCTGTGACTCTAAAATGCAGGAAGTACTTTGGTGCACAAAGCAACTGATTATGCAGCTACATGTTTTCAGTTAAGTTAGAATCTTAGAACACTTATGCTTATGAAATGTCTCATTACTCTAATAATCTCAGTTAAAAGCAAGCGTGTTTACTACAGAGACTAGGAAACATTCATGCAGAGAACGGGGCCGCGCCGTGGCTGAGTGGTTAGACCGCTCGACTCTCATCAAGGTGACCCCGGGTTCGATCGCAGGCGACAACACGGCGCTGGTGCGAGTTTTCTCCAGATTCCCCTGCCGTAACATCAGTGTCACCGCTGCTGTGACAGAGACCGTGTCACCGCTGCAGAGACCATAGAAATATTTCATATCGAACATTACATTCACAAGTGCTTTCCTATCCACTATTGTTTACTTTGATTTAATAGAGATAAACCTTTGTAGAAATAGTACCATTACACGTTTTCTTTCAGATACAGAAAGCTATCAATTTTCTGGCCCTTAAATTCTTAACCAGAAACAATTAAATGACAACAGCGCTTTAAAAAAAGACAAAATTATTGATACAAATTCAAATAAAAACTAATGAATATCTTGTTTGAAGTACATGATGTGTTTTAGAGCGTTCTGTATTGTGAGTCCGTGGGTTACGTAGATTCGGAGATCTCGTTTGCAGAAATCTAAAACAACTTTTGCTGCAGTGAAATTGACAATCAGCTGTCTTCAAGGCTGACTCGGTGTTTTGCTGTATGAAAACAAAGGAAAGAAATCACTGCGGTACACTTCAATCGTCGACTGTCGCAATAACCAACAAACAACCTGCCGCTCGAACACCTTGAAGCGTATTTACATTCCTCAGTCATTGTTTCTAGAAAGCCGGAGGCCTTCCGAGAAATTTCGCGGCAACAACAATGGACCAATCGCTTTGTCTCTTTCTCTCCTGCCCATGCGCCCGGATTTTGCATGCAACAAGTTCTGGTCTATTTGTTATACTAATTATTTCCTAATAAAGATTTCACCTATTGTTCATAGATAATTCAAGACCTCCATTTTTTCAGAAAGAGGAAACTATGCAACTGTTTTGCGTATAAAGGGTAGCTTGAGGGGGGGGGGGTCTTAAAATTCCAACTTTGGTATTTATTGGACGTTTAGTTTTGAAGTTATTGTGTTCATGAACATTCTCCATAAATGTTTTTTTATGGAATCAAACTTTTGGACAGAATACAGTATTCTCTATATTTAGTGCAAGCAGAGAAATGTAAACCAACAACCAAAAAGTTTTATCAAACTTGGTTATTCAGGTTAACGCATAGCCACCCAGGCTATCGATTCAGTTTCTCCTGATCCCTTTGAAGCTATACAGAAACGTGTGATAAAGGTAATAAATAATTAATTTATATGTATTTGAATTAGCACTTCCGAGATCATTATTAAATGTATCTGAAAATTCAAATCAATACTTTCTTACTAGAAAGTTATTATTAATTTTGAAATTTACGTCCTCCAGCCTTGTCATATCGGATGGTGAATGAAATGATGCTCAAATGAATTCGGGGTCCATAGAGCTTAGAGTTACCTGACATTCATCTTTCAGGATAAGATAAAAAACCCGAAAAAAAACTTATCCAGGAGATTCGCCAACCTCGGTAGCGTAGATGTTTAGCGTGTCTGCCTCACGTTCAAGAGGTCCCGAGTTTGAATCTCGGTCAGGATGAGTTACCTGGAGGTTTTTGTCCGGGGTTTTACCTTATCCTTAAAGACGAATGTCGGGTAGCTCTAAGCTCCATGGATCCTGGACATATTTGAGCATCATTTCATATTATTTAACGTTGAAGGACATAAAATGACAAATAATAAATAACCGAGATTCGAACTCGGGACATCTTGAACGTGAGGTAGACACGCTACCGAGGTGGGCATTTGAAAGTCATCATTCTTATAAGTGCATAAGAGATCAGCTCTTTAAAACATTTAAATATCACTGTATTTACCAGAAAATAGGAAATAAAGCCATTTCCAAATTTCTGTCTCGATTAATGTTACGTAAACAGAAGAATAAACGTTTTTAGGAATAGAAGTTTCGGCGGTAACATTTTTCTACCTGCTTCGCTCGTTTGGAATTGTTCAACACTACCAGGTGTGATTGGTTCGCCGAGACTAACTCGGTCGATTATGTTTGCATTATTCACTATCGTGGAAAATACAGAATGCAAAACCCGTGCGTTAAGTGAAAATACCCTAATTCATCTCGTGCTTTCAAACTACTTCATTCTGTAAATATGCATTTACCGTGACTGTATTGCAATATACTATTTCGGTTAACAGAAGTTCTGCTGCTTTTACTCCAGTAAGCATGAAACATTATTTGTGTATTTGAACAAAACAGGCAAATTATGAAATGCAATAACAAATGAATGGCCATGATTACTGAACAGCCGACGACGTCGACGTCCACCTTGTATTACAGCCCCATTCAAGGCTATTTTGTTTTAATAGCATCTCTTGTCTTTTAATGGCTTCTTTGTCTCTTTGATGGCGCGTAGGTTCTATAGACAATTGTTTTCAGGATGGATGTCCTTCAATATAGAGCCACATTTGGTGGGTTGTGTTCACTCATTCTTGCACAAAATTTCTTAAAACGGATGATTCTTCTATCTACATCGTGTTAATTAAGATTACACATTTCTTTATAAGTACAATGCTAATAGGAGGATACGGTTGTCTTTCCATTTCAGAAAAAGTTACTTCCACCAAAAAATGTATTTGGTATACGAGAGTGGTCTGAAAAGTTTTCGACTTCATAAACATACAAGACATTTTTTTCAACAAAAAAAAAAAAAAAAAAAAAAAAAAAAAATTCAATAGTCTCCTTGTAACTCTACACACTTCTCCCATCTCTGTAACCCGTCCAAATAGTACTCGGCGTTTTTCAACATAGTCTCCTTGTAACTCTACACACTTCTCCCAGCGAAGCTCCCATCTCTGTAACCCGTCCAAATAGTACTCGGCGTTTTTCAACATAGTCTCCTTGTAACTCTACACACTTCTCCCAGCGATGTTCTCATCTCTGTAACCCGTCCAAATAGTACTCGGCGTTTTTCAACATAGTCTCCTTGTAACTCTACACACTTCTCCTAGCGATGCTCTCATTTCTGTAACCCGTCCAAATAGTACTCGGCGTTTTTCAACATAGTCTCCTTGTAACTCTACACACTTCTCCCAGCGATGTTCTCATCTCTGTAACCCGTCCAAATAGTACTCGGCGTTTTTCTCTGCAAAATAATTGTTCACGAAAATCTGTCCTCCGAGCGCAATTTTCGAATGAGGGAAGAAAAAGAAGTCGCATGGGGCTACATCTGGTAAGTAAGGCGGATGTTCAAACCGTAATTCGTGGATTTTCGCAATTGCAGCCGCTGAGGTGTAAGACGGTGCGTTATCTTGGTGAAACAGGATTCTGATTTTCAGCAAGTTCTGCCTTCGGCTTGTCAAGTAATGATGCGTAGTATGCTCCTGTAATGATTTTTACTTTTCTAAATAATCGATGAAGACAGTCGCCGTCACTTTTCCAGCCTAAAAAAAAGGGTTTTTTTTGAGCCGGTTCCTCCTTTGCAGTCCACTGTTTGGACTGTATCTTTGTTTCAGGCGTACAATGATGTATCCAAGTTTCATCTACAGTAATTAATCGGCGCCAAAACTCGGATTTGTTGCGTCTAAACTGCGCCAACAGAGCGTTGGAAATGTTAATTCGAACACGTTTTTGGTCTAACGTCAGTAAACGCGGCACCCAACGCGCGGACAGCTTTCTCATGTCTAAATGTTGATTTAATATGTAACAAGCACATTCTTTTGACATGCTCATAGACTCTATCTCTCTAACTTTAATTCGGCGGTCGTCTAGCACCATTTGGCGATGTTCTCGTCGGTAGTTGCCGTTTTTGGACGTCCCGAACGTTCATCATCCCCCAAGCTTTTACGGCCACGTTTAAATTCAGCTGCCCAAAATTGCACTGTGGTAAATGATGGTGCAGAGTTCAACTCATCTTTGATTTGCGTAGGCGTATTGCTTTTCGAAAACAAATATTTAATGACAGGTCGATACTCGATTTTGTCCATTTTCATAAAAACACTCACATCAACAACGAAATTCACTAGCTTTTATTTACGAGTGCTGCCATCTTCATGTTGAGGTCGGAAACTTTTCAGACCATCCTCGCAAGCTGTATTTTAGTGAGATCTACTTCCTTAAATCTCCAGGAAATCCATGATATACATTTCATTGATCATAAAAATCGTTAGTTATTTTTGAAAGAAATCAAGCTTTTCTAAAAATCTATGACGAGATTATCTGCAAAATGTTGAACTTAAATATCAAGTTTGGTATTTAATAGACTCTTCGTTCTTGAATTACGTTGTTCAAAGGCTCAAACTAGTATTCACAATTCTATTTACTCCATATAAACATTACTGTATTCCCTTGTACCTAAAAGAAGAACTTAATGGTAGCCAAATAAATGTTTTAAACAACTCGTCGTTATGTGACGTCCTTGAAATTTCGTTCTCTTAGTATGGCCAAGAGAGAAGAAATGGCTTCCCTTTTGAAAAAAAGGCCAAGTATTGGAAACTTCAAACATATAATAAAAATATCTCGGAATTGGTTCATTCCACATAAAAAATGCATTTGATACTGTCACCGTGTGACATTGTTGAGCTGCCGCGACAAGCCGGAGCCGGAGAGACAGAGGCGGGCTATTGTTGTTGCCGAGGAATTTCTTGGAAAGTCTGCAGCATTCTAGAAACAATGGCTGGGAAGGTTAAGAAGCGGCAGTTGTTTGTTGGTTATTACGACAGTCGACGTTTGAAGTGTACCGCAAGAATTTCTTACATTTTTTTTGTGCGGCGGAGCACCGAGTCGACCTTGAAGTCAACTGATCACATCTTTTTACTGCAGCAAAAGTAGTTTTAGATTTCTGCAAGTGGAATTTCAAATCAACGTAACCCACGCAGTCACAATATAAATGGACCTAAAAAGGGTATTTCCGTGTATCGAATTTTTTGGTGGAATACAATACTCCCCTCTTACTGTACGCCGTAGAGAAAGCTAAGACTGTCAGATTTTAAATGGATCCGTTTACGACATGTCCAAATCTTTTGCATGAGAAACTTCGTTCCCTGATGAAAGTCTGGTTTATGTAGAGTAGAAATGTAAATACTCGAGTCTTGTGGGTTTTTGATATCCCTATCAAATTCTTAGGAAAGTGGCAATTAAAATATATAATGTATGATAATGTAAAAATCACTCGACAAAATTTAGATAATAGTTGCTGCGGAATTTCAATGCATAAATGACAAAGGATTTAGTAAGTCCTTCTGGACCAGGTTTAGCCTTGTATCACCAGGCCAATTATCTTGCAATAAGATCAATAAATGCTTCCTTCGACATCGCACTTGTTTATTGTTCCATCTGCATTGAGTACCTTCCAATAAACAGGGGAGGGGGAAAGGCATTGAGGTCGATGGCCAGGAAGAACATGGACACCAACAATGAATCCTTTTGAGATGATTGTTGGTTTTGTGAAAGCGCTTTTATTTAATCATAGTTGATGACGCATGAAGTGGTTGCCAGCCTTGTGTTAACTCATTCAGCTGCAGAAAATGTCAGCTGGTAAAGATATCTTGTACAGAACATTTGCTCATTTCTAAATCTGTCTCTTGACTCATTCGTCACAGGAGAGAGAGACTGCTCTTCTTTGGTACTTACACCACTTTCTCTACTCGCTCTTCTTAATCCAAATAGACCTCCATTTACTATTTATTAAAGCTTTGAAATTACGGCCGCGAGAAAATATATTACTGTTATACTCACATTACTTTCTCCAACCTGTATTAATGGGTTTACGAAAGTTCATTTTTCTATCCCTACTACGTACCTTCAGTAAGTAGAGCATTTGTTGTATTTTACCGGAAATGCATGTTTTGACAGTCCCTGCATCCGAAAAAGGTCAATCCGTAAACAGTAGTTGGTTGAGTACCAAACTTGGTATTTAAATTCAGCATCTCCAAGTATACGACACGAGCATTACAACAAAATCCCATTCAAAGTAAGCTTTACATGCGTAAAACAGCTTCCTGAAAATAAAAATGTGTAATCCTACTATATAAAATTTCAAAGGCATCACATTGTGACCAGCACTTAAAGCCTACTGTATTCTCCCGTGTCCATTTTACTTTCAAAGTGAATAAGTAAAGATTTTGTTTGTCGATGCCGGACAGATGACGCGGTTGCTTGTTTAAACAGAACCTTCTACTTCCCGTGACCACTAGAGGGAGGGGTTCTCGAGCCTGGAATTACGAATTTCCGCGCTTCCTTTTGGCTTGTTCTTCCTAAGGGATGCTGGTGACAAGGTAGTATGTAGCTTTATTAACTAAGTTTATACAAAAATACTAGAATAATAAGTCAAGTACTGAAAGAGCATAAGTTTTATAAAGCGATCGCTGTACCTCTTTTGCCAGTTTGTGCTGCAGAAATGAGGTTCTTATCTACATACTAGCAAGAGTAACTCGTATGGGCAAATTAAAATATAAATACATATAATATTGCAGATTAACTGATTTGAATACCTATAGAAAACGAATGGATTCTTAACCAATAATAGGGCACATGTGCAACTTTGGAAGATTACATCTCAGAAAATGTTGGAAGTGCCCTCCACCAGCATCTATGTATCGTTGGTCCCATTTTCTTTGATACGACTGTAGACACGGAAGTTTATATGGGTATCTTCAATACATTTTTGGAGCAGCTGGATGATATGGAATTGAGAGAAGGTTATTTCCAGCAAGATGGAGCAACGTGCCATACTTATAATGACACCATGTAACTTGTAACAGTTTCTTTGATAATCGAATAATCTCAAAAAGTCTGTGGCCTCCCAAATCCCTTGACCTAACCTCACCGCATTTTTTCTTGTGGGGGTATCTAAAAATAGAGTGTATAAGAAAATGTCACGGACAATTGATGTTCTCAAGGAACCCATTGGAACCGAATTAAGTAACATTGGCGAGGATACTCTCCGTAAAACTTCAGAGAATATGGTGAGACGCGTGCAAACATGTATACATGCTGGTGGAGGACACTTCCAGCATTTTATCTGAGATGTGAATAGTGTAATGTAATTCCGCAAAGTTGTACGTGTATCCTATTATTTGTTCTAAAGTTATGGCCTACTGAAAGGGTTCAGGTACAATGAAAGGCGGATGGATAATTAGTCTCTTGAGAGGAAACGTCCCTAATGGACTAATTCCGTAAAGAAGTTATATACAATAATAGTAACAACTAAGACTCCTAACCCTTGTACTATAAAACTCTTTCATCTCTTCCCCCTCCGAAACATTATCTGTATTTTGTGGTTATAAAACCCTGCCGCTTTAATAACAGCTGAATGCAGAAATTCGATTCTTAGCATTAAATCAACCAGTTATATTTTCTAGACATGCTCTCTATATTTCAATATTTGCTACCTGAAAGCAAGTAAAAAAGTCACGAATTTATATATATATATATTACATTGTAGGACGTTTAGATGCGATTTGCCCAAAGATGCTCCCGCCCGGAGATCCGATTGCGGGGCTATTTTACCTCCGGAAGATTTCCCTTTGGAGCCATTCATATTGAGCTCTTTTGTAGTCCAGGGTGCACCACTGGGAGGCGGACTACATTACACATTAAAGGCTCCCCTTTAAAACTCACTGGAAGAACTACAAAAGCAGAGAAAGGACCTTAAAAACACAAATAAAGTTGAACATCTCCCACTTCCAATCCGCCCTCTATCACAACCTAAAATAAATAGCAGAGTAAACCTTCTGCAAGATATAGAGTCAAAAAGGGAGGTAAGTGCAGAAACACTTAAAATGCTAGCTCTAGAAACAATAGAAACTTATTATCCACAAGACTCATGGCTACACATATACACAGACGGCTCCCTGTTTGACAAAGGAAGTAATGCTGGAGCAGGAATACATAGTAAAATATTCAATTTTTACATCTGTTTGGGCACACTAGCAACCCACTATGATGGAGAATTAGAAGCAATCAACACCTCGCTGTAACAACTCTTCAACCATGTGAACTCTTTCTCTAAAGCAGTGATTCTAAACCAGCACTTCAAGCCCTATCTTCACTGTACCCAAACAACAACAGAATACTTGAAATTTACAGTTAATTACGAATATACTACAAGGTCTAAAAAAAGAAATACACTTCCAGTGGATTCCATCCCACTGTGGAATTACAGGCAATGAAATAGCAGATTCCTTGGCAGAAAAAGGAACACAAATAAAAGAAAGCTGCCAACAAAAAACCTCATTCCACACATAAACAATAGAATCAACTTATTCTGGAAAGAAGAATGCAAAGAAAAAAGTACCAACAAGCAATGGAAAATTCTACAAGGAAGTAAAAATCCCATCCCAGACTACCCAAGAAGCAGTACTGTTGCCATCTTCCGACTGATTACTGGTCACGACTGTTTGGCCGCTCATCTATACAGGATTAATATTTTTGAATCCCCGACCTGTACACTGTGTAGGGACCCGAACTCATTGATGGACGGAGATCATCTGCTCCAGTGTAGTGCCCTGACAAAAACAGATGGAGAACTGACAGCACAACTAGTCACACGTTATTGGGAGGCCAGAAGGAAAATGGAAATTCTCCAACTCCATGAGCATTAGCAACCAACTATATATATGGTTGGTTGCTAATGCTCATGCTCAATATATATATATATATATATATATATATATATAATATTATGTGGGGGTATTTAGTTACCAGATTAACTTATTGCTAATACGTATTTGGTTGTGTAAGTCAAATTTACAATACATTTGTCAAGGCAACATGAATAGGAAATGACGTAATACCTTAACATAGTAACCTAAAAAATAGGTTATTAATGAATCCTTAGAAAAATATTTATTAAAATTATTTATTTACAGAAATAAAAATGTGCAATTGAACATGTTATTTCTTGGGGTAGATACCGAATATAATCGATCGCAGCATAAGGTCGCTGGAGATGACTGTTTTTTAATTTTCTCATGAAAATATGCCACTGCTAAGGTGTTTATCAAAGCATGCCTTTCGGAAAACTTTGGAAGCTGTTAAATCTTGATCCGCAGTTTCTTGAATAGCAATGTCGCCCAGCTTTATAATGACCATCAAGCAGGGCGCCGGGGTAGCGCAGTGGTTTCGTTCGCGGCTCCTGTGCAAGTGCTAAGGATCCCAAGTTCGATTCCCGGCTCTGGAGCTGGCGATTTTAAGTCAGCCATATCCACGACTTCACCTCTGTCTAGCACATGTGAAGTGTCCCTGGTTCGGAGTCTACGGTATAAGCTGTAGGTCCTCTCACTTCACTAACACCCTATCATTGGAGGTAATGGACACCGCCCTCTGGGTGGGGTGAAGTTGCCAACTAACCATAAACAAATAGTCTAACGACCAAGACATGTTACTTTAATTAATTCGTGAATAAGAAGGGTTTTCCCATGCAATTCATTATTGTTCCTTAATGTCCAATAAAATATGGAAAAACAATTTTGATTTACTATCGCTTTTTACGGTCTTTTCAGGTATTGCAGAAAGTAATTGGCTAACCAAGTTACTCACTGCAAGTTAACAGATCCTGTAATCCAAATATACATTCTCGACCTATTAAGTATCGCTCACAGTTCTTAGTGCGCAATATACTATCATTAAATGAATCAATCATTCAAGTAAAAAATTCACTCTATTTATTGATATTTAACGTGAAACTCTTGGACAAATGAAATTTATTAAGAATGTAATTCACTAAAGAAATGCCTTCCATAGTCAGTTGATAATTTTTTTTCTCTTGTCTATAACTGAGTAAATATCTCAACGTGTTCAAGAATAGTTAAGAATGACAAGATTTCAGAATTGCGAGAACTCAACCAGCCCGCCTCTATCGAGTAGATGGTAGCGTTGTCTGCCGCACGTTTAAGAAGTCTCGAGTCCAAGTACCAGTGAGGATGAGTTATTTGCATAGGGTTTTCCCTTGACCTTTAAGATGAATGTCTGGTAACTCTAAGCTCTATGTACCCTGTGCTCATTTGAGCAACATTTCATTCATCGGCCGATATGTTTTAACGTTGGAGGAGGGGACACTCCACAACCTTGTGGTTGCATGTGCTACTATCATGTTATCACGTTGCCCACCATTGAATAGTAATTCAGTCCCCATACACCTAACACTAGGTTTTTGTGTAATGGAGGCCCTCTGCTCCTTTTTACACTTTCTGCCATCTCACCTATCTCACTCTACATTTTTCTCTTAATTGTTCTTAGCCATCTCTCTTTAACTTTCCCTAAATAATTCCCTATATTTCTTCTGTTCTTTTCTCCTTTTACTGACAACATTTTTCTAATTACTACTTCACCCCCCAAACTGTCCCATTTACGTAGCCAAGCCTGCTCTCTCCATATCTTTGTTTGACTACAATTTAATATACAATGGAAATCCGCATTCTCTTCTCCACACAATGGACATTTATCTAGCTCCCTCTCCTGACCTATACCTTTCAAGTTTCTCACTTCTGTTCTCGCCCAAGCAAAACCTTCTCGCCCTAACTTACTACATATATCCTTCCCTCCCCCAGGTTGTTTTTATTTCCCTATATAATCTCAGTGAGCTTTTGTCACTTGTATTGGCAAAAATGTCTTGTCTGTCAATATCTTCTAATCTTAGCTTAACTTCTTTCCAGAAGCCTCTACACCCATACTCTGCATTTATCCAAGAATGACCCATACCTATCTGCTTCAACAAGTCATACATTTTATGTGCCCAAGACCCATCCCAGTTACTTTTCTTTTGAATATGAAAACATTCTTTAATTATATTGCCATCTTCCAAGTTAGTGATTCTGTATAAATATTTCATTGCCCTTGACAAGGTTTTAATTTTAGTAGAATGCCTGCCTAGTTCTAATTGTGCTGACCCATTAGGTGATGCTATTGGTAATCCCAATATATATTTACAAAAGGATCTATGCACTCTATCAGTCTCTCTCCAAACCTCTGATCCATGTAACATTCTATTTTCTACTACTGCCGTATAGATCCTCTCCAACCATTTGACATTTATATCCGGTAGTTTACTGTAGCATGATCTTATCACTCTCATGGCCATTTTACCTTTTGCCACAGACATCTTTTTTTGTTCTTTCCAGCTGCCATCTGAACTCAACCTTGTACCCAAATAATCAAATCTCCTTACTACCTCTATTTCTTTTCTATTAACCTCCCATTTCTCATCCTTACGCAACCTGTATCCTTTTTTGAAGACCATAATCTTTGTTTTGTTTTCATTCACTTTCAAACCCCATTTATTGCAATAAGAATTGGCTGCCTCGATTGCTCTTCTCAGCCCTCCACTTGATATGGACCCAACTACTAGGTCATCTGCAAACAGTAGCCCCGGTATTTCTTTATTATTAATAACTGGTGAATGTACTCTACAACTTGATATCTCCTCTAAAATTCCATCGCTATAAAGATTAAATAATACTGGACTAAGTTTACATCCCTGCCGTACTCCTGCCTTACTCGATATAGATTTAGTTACTTTGTTGCCTGGTAGTTTTATACACAACTCATTCTCTTGGTATATCATTATAATTACTTCTATAAATGCCTGACTTATCCCCTTACTGCTTAATTTTATCCACAATGCATCTCTATTAATAGAATCAAATGCCTTTTCTAGATCAATAAATATCATATATACCCTTCCCCTTTTATTGCTCAGATATTTGTGTACAATTGTTTTAATAATAAAGATGTTGTCCGATGTTCTCCTGCCCGGTCTAAAACCTGCTTGGAACTCCGATAGTTTATTCTCTTTTGCAACCTATTTGCTAGAATTCCCGTGAAAATCTTCCCTAGAATAGACAATAAACTATGTGCTACTATGTAATCTCGGATTCGTCTCCTGGCTGAGACTTTAAAGGTAGTCAAAGAGAGAGAGAGAGAGAGAGAGAGAGAGAGAGAGAGAGTAATAAAACTGTTTCAGAGACAAGGTCATCGATGTTACGTCCACCACATTTCAGTTAACTATTACATCTAATATCAAACACTACCTAGATATACGTGATTGTTGGTGATTTCAGAGCCGTTGATAATGAAGGTTGTATTTGTGTGGTCGTGTCAATGTACTTCATTGAGGATCACAAACCTGTGTATACTATTTTTGGATAACAGTGCGATTCTAGTTAACTGAAGCCTGAAATAGTTTTGGGCGATGGTTGCTGTCCTTCCGTTCCGGGATGATGCACTTAATTGCTTTCGAAACTTGACAAGGACTTTAAACAAACCGGTAACCGTGGAGAGGAGGCGGGCAGGCGTTTATTAGTGCACGTGGCTCTAGCCAACTACTGCACCCTTGAAACACTTTCGAGATTGCCTATAAAATGAAACAGATATGTATAGCTTGAAGTATCTTAAAAATGAACATTACACACATATTTCCTTGGGAAAGGTTGGCCTAAATTCCTGTATGATGGAACTATTTTGTTTCAAATAGTCCAAAATACACGGAAACCCAATCACAAATTTTTTAATTAAAATGAGAAAGTACCAAAAACACAGGATACTATAAATGTATAACTCCTTATGATACTGGAAATTAATTGTTTTTTCACACTGGCCGTGTGTAGGCTAAATTGTGGAAACGTAGAGTCAGAATGAAAAATTCAATGCCATAGCCGGGATTTGAACCACGGATCTTCTGGTTTCCGTCCAGCCGCTCTACCATTAAGCTACCATGGCCAACGCGCCGATATGACATTAAATTCTCCAACTGACTCGTATTTTCCGGTAGAGTGGCTGGACGGAAACCAGAAGATCTGTGGTTCAAATCCCGGCTATGGCATTGAATTTTTCATTCTGACTCTACGTTTCCACAATTTAGCCTACATACGGCTAGTGTGAAAGAACAATTAATTTCCATTAATTGACCTAATAGTGGTTAACTATAAAGCCCGGGCCTTAAAGTACTTACAGCACAGTAAGTCGCCATTAAGGTAGTTGTCTCATGTGTTTATGGGAACTCCTAGTGGTTTACTATAAAGCCCGGGTCTTAAAGTACTTACTGCATAGTAAGTCGCCATTAAGGTAGTTGTCTCATGCGTTTATGAGAACTCCTAGTGGTTTACTATAAAGCCCGGGCCTTAAAGTACTTACAGCATAGTAAGTCGTCATTAAGGTAGTTGTCTCATGTGTTTATGAGAACTCCTAGTGGTTAACTATAAAGCCCGGGCCTTAAAGTACTTACAGCATAGTAAGTCGCCATTAAAGTAGTTGTCTCATGTGTTTATGAGAACTCCTAGTGGTTTACTATAAAGCCCGGGTCTTAAAGTACTTACAGCATAGTAAGTCGTCATTATGGTAGTTGTCTCATGTGTTTATGAGAACTCCTAGTGGTTTACTATAAAGCCCGGGCCTTAAAGTACTTACAGCATAGTAAGTCGCCATTAAGGTAGTTGTCTCATGTGTTTATGAGAACTCCTAGTGGTTTACTATAAAGACCGGGTCTTAAAGTACTTACAGCATAGTAAGTCGTCATTATGGTAGTTGTCTCATGTGTTTATGAGAACTCCTAGTGGTTTACTATAAAGCCCGGGCCTTAAAGTACTTACAGCATAGTAAGTCGTCATTAAGGTAGTTGTCTCATATGTTTATGAGAACTCCTAGTGGTTAACTATAAAGCCCGGGCCTTAAAGTACTTACAGCATATTAAGTCGCCATTAAGGTAGTTGTCTCATTTGTTTATGAGAACTCCTAGAGGTTTACTATAAAGCCCGGGCCTTAAAGTGCTTACAGCATAGTAAGTCGCCATTAAGGTAGTTGTCTCATGTGTTTATGAGAATTCCTATGTGGTTTACCGGGAAAATACGAGTCAGTTGGAGAATTTAATGTCATATCGGTGCGTTGGCCATAGTAGCTCAATGGTACAGCGGCTGAACGGAAACCAGAAGATCCGTGGTTCAAATCCCGGCTATGGCATTGAATTTTTCATTCTGACTCTACGTTTCCTTATGATACTGTTCCAAATAATTGAACGGACTTCGTTCTATCTGTTGAGTAAACTGCAATATTATTATCCCCATGTGAGGACATACGGCCTATATCGGAGTGACGGGTGGTTTCGGCATACAAGGCCTGTGAGGTGGTCAGCCCCACGAATTATCGTGGTACTCATTTCTGTTAGAAGCTGAGTGAACCAGAAAAATGGTACCATTGGGAATCGAACCCGCGACATCCTGGCTAGTAGTCTTAATGCCGTAGCCACTAGGCTACCGCGCTACCCCCCAATATTATTATATGAGTTAAAAAGTGAATGACATTATCTTGCACTTAAGACAATAGACCGCGCAAACGATCGAATTATATTTTCACCATTAGATGATGGTTACGCCAGTTTTCCGGGAAATCATTCAACCGTTCTTTCACAGGCATTTAATAAGAAACAAACACATTATTAAAATCTTAAAGGAGTACTAACAAAGATTTTATACATAAAAAGATATAAATGATTATAATTTCAAGAAAATTTACTTAAACTTTGATTCCTCAAAATAAATATAATATTGTGACTACGTAGATTTGGAAATCTGGTTTGCAGGAATTTAGAATCAGCTGTCTTCAAGGCCGACTCGGTGAAGCGCTGCATAAAAACAAATGAAAGAAATCACTGCGGTACACTTCAATCGTCGACTGCCGCTTCTAACACCTTGCGGGGTATTTATGCCTCCCCAGCCATTCTTTCTAGAATGCTGCACACCTTTCCAGAAATTTCTCGGCAGCAACAATAGACCGAACGCTCAGGAGCCTCTCTTTGTCTCCGGCTTGGGGCAGCCGCACAACAGTGCCATACGGTGACAATATACAAATTTCTGATAGGACCAAACGTAATTTAGAAGCCAAATGAAAGAACATTTTCAAAATATTAGTTATAATTGGCCGTGGCAGATAATTTTTGTCATTTAACCATGAAATAAATCTGGAAGATAAAATTACTAAAGCAATTAAATGATCCGGAAAAAAAATATTTTGAAATGCCAACAATCAATTCTGTGTATAATAAGTAACAATGGCAACGAGAAAACAGTGACTAACGATACAAAGGAAATTTTAACAATTTTCTTGAAGGATAAATGAAGTTTGTGATAATTACATTTTATGTAGTATCACTTGAATCACAGTTGTAAAATCTGATGTGTTGAACCCACGTGACCTACAAGCGCTTATTCTTTTATCTATTTCATGTCAGTTGAGACAAATGTTTGTAGAAATTGCCCTTTTGCATATGTTTTTGTTCAGTTACTTAAGCGCTGATCCCAAGGTCGTAGGTTCAAACCCGGACTAGATTGATAATGTTTAAATGTACTTGAAAATGATTAATTACATCCCTGGCCCTACATCCTCTTTCAGGGTACAAGTATCGGCGGGTGTCTCGGCGTTGCATGGCAGGATGAAATGCTCTTAGTAAAACTTCCTGCCGGGGAGTTTCCAGCTCCTTGTCTCCTCTCACTTCGTCCTTCATCCCGAGGGCATAGGTGCAACAGACCAAGACTAGAACTCCATGTCTAGTCCCCTTCGTAGGCATCCAATCCAAACTTGATTTGGTATTTTAGTTAACTGATGGAAATTAATTATTTCTTCACACTAGCCGTGTATAGGCTAAGGTTTTTGATAGATAGAGTCAACATGAAAAATTCAATGCCATGGTCGGGATTTGAACCACGGATCTCCTGGTTTCCGTCCAGTCGCTCTTACCCATTGAGCTACCATGGCCAACGTGCCGTCCTGACATTAAGTTCTTCATTTGACTCGTACATTTCCCCGGTAAACCACTAGGGTCTCTCGTATTCGAGGTAAGAGTGACTGGACGGAAACCAGGATATCCGTGGTTCAAATCCCGGCCATGCCATTGAGTTTTTCATGTTGACTCTATGATCTTGATAATTCAGTGTCGTTAAAAATTAGGAAATGCAACAGTCAAATCTTTCAAGAACTGGCCGCTTTGTAAAGAGAAGATACTTTGAGTAATCACATAGTCAAGAGATAAGAAAAAAATCGAATGACTTAGTATTTCAGAAAAACATGTATATATTTGGAATGCTTGACCCTACCAACAATTTTTAACGATTTCTCTTGCCAGTTATGCAAAAGTCATCCAGAATGAGAAGGTATTCCCAGAAGATCAAAACGTTCCATGTAAAGGATAGTTTAGGTTCAAGGGAATTTTCTTTAAATCCCTTGCGTCCGTTCTTTGAGATATGAACATTATCAGATCTGATATTTAACCAACTTTACTGAAAATGCTTTGTTTTTTTTTCGGATAATCATGTATTTCTGTAGAAAAAGAGAACATTGTATGCCGCGGTGCTATTAAACCTTCTCATGTCATTCCTCAACGGTGACTTGCAACGTTGCAAGTACTTTATAGTTTAACCCAACCGCTATTAGGGTTAATTGTGTTGTCATACTTAAGATTAATAGCTGCATTGCTCCCGATACATAAGAAGGTAAATGTTTGGTTACAAACTCTGCTCCAGCATAATATAACTACTTTTGTTTATGATTTGCATCTTTTAAAAAGAAAGAAGGGATACATTTCATAAAGAAGTTACAAAGGAATTCGAAAAATAACTAGAACGTAACTTATTTTGTCACCAAAACAAATATAACCCACGAGCCTTTACAATTTATTAAATACCTCAAAAAATGAGCTCGATACTTTGGTAGTAAAAGCAATTTTTATATTAAAATCACAAAATACTACAGCAAGAAGAGCATATGCCTAATTAGAAGGCGACAAATGTATGACACGTGCCCGCCTCGGTAGCAGGTCAGGGTGAGTTACTTGGAGTTTTTCCCTTATCCTTCAAGACAAATGTCGGGTAACTGTAAGCTCCATGGACTCATTTGAGCATCATTTCACCCAATTCATTCACTGTCCGATGATCTAATGTTGAAGGACGTAAATTACAACAACAACAACAACCACAAAAAATGTATGACACGTACAAGTGGCTGGTCCCGTAGCTGCCTGCCGTGCTAGGGGTGGGGATTTTTCTCCGACCAAGATAATTGCTCATCTTCCCCAGAGTCTGGAAGTATGAGAGTGCGAATGTGTGCGTGATCTAATGATTAAAACCCAACGAATATGGTGAGTTAACATCTTCGATATGACCGTTGCAGTTAAAGGCGAGGAATAAATGAAAAAAAAAAAAAACACGTACAAGCACCGATTGAACTTGTGCACCATTCGCGGTCAATGCATCGACAATAGTTAAAGCTAAATAGAGAAATTATATATGAACATCTGGAATCATTAATTCTGGTCAAGTTATCACAATGGCTGGCCTTCCATTTTCTTGAAGGTATTGAGGAAGGAGAACGCGTGTAGATTATTTAAATCGGCACCAACGTCAAAACCAGCAACAGTGTACAACGACTTGAGCAAGAGATTAGTTTTGTAGACTCCAGAACTTCCTTTGGTATAGCTATGATCACATCATCTCAGACGTTCTTCTTTGTTCAGGATGAGGACACTAAAACCCGCCATACTTTGTTTACCCAGCAAATTTGTCTTCATCCTACAGGAAGTTGTTACACACAGGAAACATTAACACCTACAGGAAAGCAGACACACTAACCAATCAACTACAAGGCGATATGTCACCTTACCCACTTTAGATGTCGCCGTCAGGGAGGGAGTATCTACATTCTGTCTGACATTACTCTCATTTATTAAACCTTATAGTTACTTTTTAATAGTACCATAGAGAATACCTACAAAGGTGCACATACACCACATTAAGGAAATTGCTAATTTTTGTAAACGTATTCTTGCAATCCACTTGTTACTTTAGTAATGTAATATGTATACAAAAGTAAGAACTACACGCCGTATCCTCTTGGATAACTATATTTTAAGCGATGTTTAATTAGATCATATAATGTTAACATGCCTACCGAACTGGATGACTCATGCAGTTTCGTCTGAGGCCCGGATTCGATTCCCGTGGATTTTGCCGTTTCGTCAGGTGCATGCTGGGTAGGTTAATTACATCCCCCGAATTTCCTTTCTCTCCAGTATCATCTGATGGTTTCTTTCAGGGTAGAAATATCGGGGGTGTCTTGTACCTCCCGAGGATGCCCCACTTGGGGCACAGATGTAATAAACCACAAGTTTCGGTGCCAAATCCCCTCTGTAGTAATCTTAATTCTAACATGTCTAAATTTTCTGCCATAGCTATTATAGGAATATGTAGTAGATATTTTTACGTCCTCCAATGTTAAATAGAATGGATGAAATGATGCTCAAATGATCCAGGGTACATAGAGCTTAGAGTTACCCGACGTTCTTCTTTCAGGATAAGGGAAAACCCTGGAGAAGACCTTATCCAGGTAACTCACCCTGACCGAGATTCGAACTCGGGACCACTTGGACGTGAAGCAGACACGCTACCGAGGTAGACAAAATCTGTTGTATATGAAGTAATTTTAAATAAATGTTTGTCTTTGTTTCAGTAATACCTATAAGTATTTAAATAGCCTGTCTCTCGGTTAGGGTGAGTTATCTGAGTTTTTCCTTGCCGTGATAGATGTATGTCTGATAACTCTAAGCTCTGTGTACCCTGTACTCATTTGAACCTCATTTCATTCATCGTCCGATATGACTTAACGTTGGAGAACGTAAATTAATAATCTATGAATTTATTCAAATACATTTTTATTATAGTCATAACTAAAAGGTATTTATGAATCCAAAGTTTGCAAAACTGTCATGGTTTGTTACTGTCTTTCTATGTGTATTACTTATATATAGTAAGCAATAACTTCATCGAAATTTGGCATTTGGAGGCTCCAGGAGTAAAAAAAGAAAAAAAACTGAAGGTCAAAAATTCAGCTAAGTACAAAACTTACAAGGGAACTATCACTGTACTCGCACCGTAGTATATAAACCACGTGTACCAAAAATCTGCTGCGAAGTTGAACACTGAAGCCTGTAAAGTGACGCATGGGACCACTTGCACGTAGCTGCTAGACATCCCTCGTCAGCTCTGTTCGAGTATAGAGGACGGTACTTCTTAGATATGCCCTGTGTAGACCGCTATCCGTCAGGGGTAAACAATACTGTGTTATTTTCGACTCATTGTCGGGTACTTGCAACTATATTCCGCACACAGGCGTCAGCAGTCATAGTTCTCTTGTTAGATTTAAGTTCTTCATCTTCAACTATCCTTTATGTGGATAACTTTTCGCTACTGCTAACTGTTTAGTTTAAAATTCCAGATATATGCATATCAATATAAATCTGGTTTGAAGCTCAAAAGAATTTAAAAATACATGCCACCGGGAAAGCTTCAGTTTCTGAATCATTAACCATTTTCGGGACATTCTTGGTTATGGGTTTTGAATTTTTAGGCACTCGCTTTTTTTAAGTACTAACTCAGTCTTCTCTTTTCCTCGTAGCCGCGGGATTCAGTCATCAAAAAGCAATCCGCTTTGCCAAAATATGAACGATGCTTTGGACTACGTGTAATAGGAGTGAGTAGCGAAAGTCGTGTAACACGCCGTTAAGAGAGCTGTAGCTGATACAAGAGAAATGCATTGCGAAAGCAAACAAACAAGGACATATATTCTAATCACCGTGACAGACACAATTAACCTCTGCCATGTCGAATTAGATGCGTTTGCAGACACTTCACCCTATTTCTTCCTCTTGAACCCGTCTTAAAAATAGATTTATAAAAGTCTCTGCACTTCATTTATGCTTTAATTCGAAGATTTCATTGCTTTGTAAGTGACACACAATTGTCGTGTTACATATGCTTACGTAGCGTTCGATACTCTATCATTACTAAACAATGTTCTTTATACCTTGGATTTTATGCTAAATATTGCATTCCACTAAGACATGGACAAATATGTAGACTTCCATACTTCATTCCAACATATGGCATTCAATCCTTAAACACAGTGTGTCCCAAATTAATGTATGCACTCTTTGAACTGTTATTTCTCCGCAACGAAATGAGACAGAAATACAATTTTGTTGTGTTTTATTTTTTAAGCCCGCACATGTTCAAAATGTCCACCTCCTGCCACAGTACACTTCCAACAACGACGTTGGACAGAGCAATACAGGTCTTGGATTATTGCTATGAGCATGTCACTGATGGCATGTTCCATTTCATCTCTCAGTTCCTCCAATGCTTGTGGAGTACACCATATCCTTTACATTTCCTCAAAGAAAGAAGTCTAGAGAGGTTAAATCAGGAGATCCTGGCGGGAACTCCCTAGTACCTCCTGTTCGTCCTACCCATCTCTGATTTAATGTGCGATCGATCAAATTTCTCACATTCGCATGAAAGTGAGGTGCAGCTCCGTCTTGTTGGAAGAAAACCTCATTTTCATTCTCAAAAAGATCTTCAATACGTGGAATCATGATTTCCAACGGACACAGTTTTAGTGGAAAATCTTTTTTCATCCCCTTAAGTATCCATACATCCACTATACCCTTTCTTTGTTCTTTATATTCTTCTCTTTCCCATCTGCCTTCGAGGTCACGTGAATGCTGGATAGGTTAATTACTGCACCTAATTTCCTATCCCTCCTGTTGGTCTCTTTCAGGGTAGAAGTCACGGCGTTGCATGGACCCTTCCCTCTACACTGTCGTGGCTCCTTGGGGCTAGGTACAATAGACCAAGACTGGTCGCAATGCCGAATCCCCTCCGTAGCATAATCCAATTCCACATACCTTTTATTGCAATCGACCATTCTAATGATCTATATTAGCAGTGTTTGTATTTCTATGTCTTCAGATCTTCTAACTCTATTCCCTCCTTCTCCAAGACCTTTATTACTTAAGTTAATTGATGGAAATTAATCGTTCCTTCACAGCTTCAATTGGAGAATTTAATGTCAGAACGGCACGTTGGCCATGGTAGCTCAATGGGTAAGAGCGACTGGTCGGAAACCAGGAGATCCGTGGTACTGAATTTTTCAGTCTGACTTCATCATCTACCAGACCATTGATTTCCCAGTCGTATATAGCAAAAGAAAAGATTAATGCCATAACCTCACGGAAAAATTACACATTAGTACATTTTAAATTATAATATTTGGAATCCTACTTCTACGCAAATTTAGATGTAGTAGGTCATGTCAGAGCAAGTAGTTCTTGCCCGACTGACGCTCAAGAGGTCCCCAAGTTCGAATCTGGAATCATTTCATTCACAGTTACGTTAGAGGACGTAAATTGAAAAAAAAAAAAAAAAGCAAAATCAATAGCTAATTTGAAAAGACATAACTTAAGTCATCGAGTGCTTTAACGCATTTAGGCAGAGCTTTCATTATTGTCGCGGGGATAGTCTGGAACTTCTCATTACATCGTGAAACTTCGGTAACTTTCGAGAAACGATGGTCCGATATACATAAGACAGTTGCGAGCCAGTATTGTGTGTGGTCATTTGAAGGTGAATTCTTTTGTTTTTTTTAAGTGTATGCTGCTCAGGGCTGTATAAAAGTGTTTTTCTGCAAACTTTATTTTTAATTTTACGAACCCACAAAGTCACATTATATATCGTCCTGAGTTATTGTGAAACTGCCTTTATGGAAAGACCAATAACAAAACTATTAAATTCTTCCAATAATTCAAAGAGAAGCATGAAAATTAAAAAAGAAGCGTCTTACCTTTGTGTTATGTATGGTGCTATATACTCCATTGTTTTTCTTGGTTCCTCCACTATTTTCTCTTCAGATCACATAACGACTCACACTTTGTCCACTCCATTTTTCCGGCAACACAATGTTTCCTACCATTAATCTTTATGCTGCATGGGTTCCTAAAACAAAATTGCAGTGTAAACTCTTGGCCACAGCACACTACAAAAGAAGAAACTAAATTCATTTAACACTTGAGGAATTATATTATAAGCCAGTATTCTACACAAGCATTTTATACTGTATGCATGCTTCGTAATCCCCTAAAAAGAAAACAAACCTCAAAAACGAAAAATCGCATAAATGCTAATCTTGTGAAATGAAAATCTCACATTAGACTTTCCTTTATATGGGACGTTTCCCAAAAATAACTAACGATTTTGATTAAGATTCCGTGTGAAAAAATTAAATTTTTTGGAAATGTCTCCTAAAATCATATTCATTTCGTATAAGTCGTAAGAGTTAATTTATTATTAAATACATTGGTTTCTTCTTTTACTTTGTTTTGTATTAGTGAGTAAACCATTCAGGTCAAATGGGAAATTCTTATTCCTCTTCTATCTCTTAGAAAAGAAAACAGAATTTCAAAAGCATCACATAGCGAACAGTTCTTTCAATGATTTCGCTTAATCAGTTACTACTGTACAGACAAGATAATTTCTGCAAGTATTTATAAGATTAGAAAACCTGTGTGTTTTTTAATTTACGTCCTCCAAAGTAGTCATGTCGAACGATGAATGAAATGACTCCACGGTCCATAGAGCGTAGACATTCATCTTTCAGAATAAGGGAAAATCCCCGGAAAAATCTTATACTCGCCCTGACCAAGATTGGACCTCTTGAACCTGAGGCGGGCGATTTTCACTTAAAATCATTTGTTCCTCTTGCACCTAGAGAAAGTTCTAAATTTTTATTTCGAATAAAATAAAGTAAATAGAGGACTAATCGTTTAAAAGAGTAGAGAAAGTCACGAGAATGCAACACATCCCCGCAGCACAGTCGGTAGAGCACCTGCCTGCCGTACTAGGGGTGGGGATTTTTCTTCGACCAAGATCACTCCTCATCTTCCCCAGAGTCTGAAAGTATGAATGAGAGTGCAAATGTGTGCGTGATCTAATGATTAAAACTCAACACCTTCGATATGAAAGAGTAGAGCCAGACTGAAAAATTCAATGCCATAGACGGGATTTAAATCACGGATCTTCTGGTCTACGTACAGCCGCTCTAAACCATTGAGCTACTATGGCCAACGTGCCAACATGGCATTAAATTCTCCAACTGAGTCGTGTTTTTCCCGGTAAACCACTAGGAGTTCTCATAAAAACATGAGACAATTACCTTAATGACGCCTTAGTTGTAAGTACTTTAAGACCCGGGCTTTATAGTTCGGACCATTATTAGGTACAATTAATGAAATTAATTGTTCTTTGACACTAGCCGTGTGTAGGAAGCACTATGAAAGGGTACAGCCAGACTGAAAATTCAATGTCATAGCCGGGATTTGAATCACGGATCTTCTGGTCTCCGTCCAGTCGCTCTAAACCATTGAGCTACTATGGCCAACGTGCCAGCATGACATTAAATTCTCCAACTGAGTCGTGTTTTTCCCGGTAAACCACTAGGAGTTCTCATAAACACTTGAGACAACTACCTTAATGACGACTTACTATGCTGTAAGTACTTTAAGGCCCGGGCTTTATAGTAAATCACTAGGAGTTCTCATAAACACATGGGACAACTACCTTAATGACGACTTACTATACTGTAAGTACTTTAAGGCCCGGGCATTATAGTAAACCACTAGGAGCTCTCATAAACACATGAGACAACTACCTTAATGGTGACTTACTATGCTGTAAGTACTTTAAGACCCGGGCTTTATAGTAAACCACTAGGAGTTCTCATAAACACATGAGACAACTACCTTAATGACGACTTACTATGCTGTAAGTACTTTAAGGCCCGGGCTTTATAGTAAACACTAGGAGTTCTCATAAACACATGAGACAACTACCTTAATGACGACTTACTATGCTGTAAGTACTTTAAGGCCCGGGCTTCATAGTAAACACTAGGAGTTCTCATAAACACATGAGACAACTACCTTAATGACGACTTACTATGCTGTAAGTACTTTAAGGCCCGGGCTTTATAGTAAACCACTAGGAGTTCTCATAAACACATGAGACAACTACCTTAATGACGACTTACTATGCTGTAAGTACTTTAAGGCCCGGGCTTCATAGTAAACCACTAGGAGTTCTCATAAACACATGAGACAACTACCTTAATGACGACTTACTATGCTGTAAGTACTTTAAGGCCCGGGCTTTATAGTAAACCACTAGGAGTTCTCATAAACACATGAGACAACTACCTTAATGACGACTTACTATGCTGTAAGTACTTTAAGGCCCGGGCTTCATAGTAAACACTAGGAGTTCTCATAAACACATGACACAACTACCTTAATGACGACTTACTATGCTGTAAGTACTTTGAGACCCAGGCTTTATAGTAAACACTAGGAGTTCTTATAAACACATGAGACAACTACCTTAATGGCGACTTACTATGCTGTAAGTACTTTAAGACCCGGTTTTATAGTAAACCACTAGGAGTTCTCATAAACACATGAGACAACTACCTTAATGAGGCCCAAATGACCTTGTTGTCGACGGGCCCTAAAACACCACACACACTACCTTAATGACGACTTACTATGCTGTAAGTACTTTAAGGCCCGGGCTTTATAGTAAACCACTAGGAGTTCTCATAAACACATGAGACAACTACCTTAATGACGACTTACTATAAGTACTTTAAGACCCGGGCTTTATAGTAAACCACTAGGAGTTCTCATAAACACATGAGACAACTACCTTAATGACGACTTACTATGCTATAAGTACTTTAAGGCCCGGGCTTTATAGTAAACCACTAGGAGTTCTCATAAACACATGAGACGACTTCCTTAATGGCGACTTACTATGCTGTAAGTACTTTATGCCCCGGGCTTTATAGTTCGGACCACTATTAGGTACAATTAATGAAAATTAATTGTTCTTTCACACTAGCCGTGTGTAGGACGCACTATGAAAGGGTAGAACCAGACTGAAAATTCAATGCCATAGCCGGGATTTGAACCACGGATCTTCTGGTCCCCGTCCAGCCGCTCTAAACCACTGAGCTACTATGGCCAACGTGTCATTAAATTCTCCAGCTGACTTGATATGTTCCGAAGGAGAACGGTACAGAAAAATGCAACACATTTTTTAACTCTTGGTCATAACGAATTGCATAGCAACTAACTTTAATACATTTGACTATCACGTACAGCCTACGGTGTTTCCTGGGATTATGTTAGCAATAGGACAGTGTTTACCTTACCGGACTGGACTCCGCTACGGAGGTCCGAACTTGGTCTGTTTTACCAATGCACCAAGTGGGGCAGAGGCCTGGGTCCCTACAATTTACCAGTTGGAAGCTCTCCGGTGGTCCTGAAATCGGGTTCGGAGACCGTCCTATCTTAGGAAGAAGTTCTACCAAGAGCATACCATCCTGCCATGTAACGCTGACACTTCTAACCATAGAAGAGACGATAATGGAAGGATAGGAAATTCAGCGGATGTAATTAACCTGCCCATCATTCGGCCACAGGCGAGCCATCCTGCTCGGTAAAGTGTCTTAAAATTGAAACATTACACAGAATATGGTCGCGGCAACCGGTATAAAAGTTTTGGCGCAAATAGATAACAGATGGATAGTGTTTAACAGTAATAAAGAGCTTGCATAAGGAGTTAAAGATAGCGCGAGATAAAGGTCTGCCGAAACAAACAAACTGAGATAAATGGAAATTTCTGGTGACGTCTTGGTTGATAGAGATTATTCGGTTCCATTATCGTTCCGGAAATATCTAGAATTTATCAATGAGTTATTTAAGAAGGCGACGACCCGCCAATAGTGAATCGTAACGCTGTTTGTTATTGTCATCGACCTTGGTAGATTGTGTGTATGTGACGTAATGTTGTTACGTTAGAATTGGAGTGTATTTCTAGGAAAATAAAGAACATTTGGAATATTTGCAACTCGGACTTTTAATTCTACGAACCCACAAAGTCACATTACAATATTTAACGCCACAAAAATTCTCTCGCAGAAATCCAATTTGCTTCATGTTTACCTCAACAGATCAATAACACTTATACAAGAGTAGAGAAACATGTGCGGTCACATATCAGATTTGTTTATTCCTTTAAGATAAAAAGAAAAAAAACTTGACTTATTACATATTTTAGTTTCTGCCTAGCACTGCTACATTAGAACACAAAACAAACGCACTTGGAATTTAATACAATGGATGAGTTTAATGTCATGTTGATGTCCGTGACTACATCATGAATAAAAATGGGAGTGCACATTCCTACGGCATTGCTGCACCGAAATACCATACATAGGAGAGGAACAAGGAACAGTTTTGGGCACTAAGAGATCTTACTTCAAGTTTCACGTAAAGGAAACCGACCAGCTGCCTCAGGTGGGACCAGAACATGACGTAAGGGAATAAACAACGCTAGTGCAGAAGGTTACACATTGAAATTTCATTTAAATAAGTTAATAGTACTATACAAAAATAATAATTTGTAACATAAAATTTTCTTATTAATTGATGAAGATCGCGATTTCGTGAATACTCATTCACATCATCAGCTCAACCTCGTTGTCAACGTTACAATCACTAGAGGTCACTATGTTTTTGCCAATACTAACAAAATCTTCAAAACAGAATCGACTACCGGTATTTCAAAATTCATTACGCGATGTTTATTTTCTCCCAAATCATTAAATTGTTTCAATAATTTAACTTCTAGATTTATGTTATGGTTATAAGACAAAAAATGATCTGCTAAGGCCAATTTAGCAGCCTGTTTATACTTAATGTTCTTTCGTTCTGGTTTCCAAATATAAACTTTATCACAATCTAAACAATTAAATTGGTAAATACCAGATTTTTTTATTAAAATGAATTTTATCATTTTAGAGAAATGTATCAAGTTATTAACCCAAAGATGGTAAGTAAATCTTTTAAAATTAAAATTGTCTTTTATTTTTAAAGGGTACAAATATCATTAACAGTTTTTTGATATTTAAAGTCTTTATTAAAACAACTAATTAAAGCAATATTAATAATATATTTATATTATTTATTAAAATATAAATCAAACTATTATAACAATAAATTTATGTGAAAAAGAGTTAAAACGTTTATTTTTATGTAATTATCGATGTGAGTAGACTTCCTATAAGTACCAAAGTTTAATTTCATGTTACAAATTTTATATTTATATAGTATTTGTTGCTTCAGTGTAACTAGCTTCATATTTTACGTATTTAAGTTACCTACACAAGAGTATTTTCCAGTTCCATTCTAACCATCTCAACACCACACCCAATGAATCTATGACCTTATGGTAGACGAGTACTTACTGAAGATGCGTGGGTAAGACCACAAAACGGATGTGCGGCTAATGCCAAGGTAATATACATGCATATGTGAAGGTTTTAGTTTTTCTGATGATCTAGAACAGAGAAAACCTCCTATGTTTGTGAAGAGTATATGACTTGAAACCCTTGTTTATGGTTGACCTCGAACAAAAGTTGTTAGTAGATTTTGAAGTGTTTGTGTAGTTAAATAAATGAGGCATATTTAAATACGGAAAAATTGTGATATAACTGAATATAAAGTGGTTGCTAGGGGAACGAAAAATCAACATCTGGAAGTTGTAATGTTTCAATTTATTTAAGCATTGAAGTTTAGAAGAAACAAAAACATCGATCCGAGACCAGGAGATTAAGTTTTGTGTTCGCTGACTGAAGTTATAGTTCATCAAACTGTTATATATTATAAAGTAATTACTACATAACACAAAATAACCTAGGTATTACAAATTGGCGCTCAACGTGGGGTAAATATAAAATAAATAAAGGAATCTAAAATATTTTATTTCAAACTTTCAATTGCCACTTAAAGGGCAACGAGAAAGTTGGTACACATAACGATAAACGTACAGTTCAAAGAACCACAGAGTTAAAGAAATCTATTTTAGTGCATGCTTCACTTTACACGACCAGGAAAACAGAAATTGAATTTATGTTCATAATTCTCACGTGTCATAAATCTACGACACGGAACCACCGGCATTACTTCCCTTCCGGAGGAAGCCATTGGACTTTTACGCCCGAAAAATATCCATCGCTCACCACATTAGACAAGGGAAAAAACTTGGAAATAATTGCTTAATATAATAGGTTCTATATATTTCTGTATACATTATACTGTGACTTTGTGGGTTCGTAAACTAACTTTGTACAACCCTTGCAGCAGTCTTCATGGTCGCCTCGTTCTCAGCTGCAAACGAAAGAAATCACTTCAAATGTCCACAACTAGCAACTCTAACACTTTGCGGGGTTTTTATACCTCTAGTCATTCTTCTAGAATGCTGTTGATCGTTCGATAACAATCGCGATGCAGCGAGGGAAAGACGGAAATCTCTCTCGGCGGCACAACAATGCCTCGGCGACAAAGCAAAATATGCACTTTATTTGTGACACAAATATATTTAATGATATTTATTAAAATATAAGTTTGAGCTATTTTTGAGATGTTAAAAAACAAACATTCAGGTAAAGGGTGCTAGGATTCTCTTGAATATACTTGTGTGTCATCTTTAGTAGACGCTGAACTTAAATACCAAGTTCAGTAATTTAACGTTTATCTGAAAACGCTTTTTTAAACTCCATTTCTAGTCTTTACCTGCAATGGTCATATCGCCTTGGTGATGGTGTTAGCTCGTAAGCGTTAGATTGCAGATACTTCGTCTTTTTAATCATTAGATTTTGCACTCTGGGAATCATCTTGGTGGGAGAAAAGTTCTCATCCACAACGTTAAGTCATCGAACAATGATGAAATGTGTAGTGTTTAACACCCGCTTTTACTACATACGGCACCGCAGGCGATGACACTGATGATACATGAGATGAATATGGAGCACCGGTGGAATCAGATGGCGGGAGAAACCGGAGAAAACCCACCCCAGCGCCGTGTTGTCCACCACAAATCTCACTTTGCGGTCTAACCACTGAGCCACGGCGCGGCCCTCCATAGAGCTCAGTTACCCAACATTCGTCTTTCAGGATAAGGGAAACCCCCGGAAAAAACCTTATCCAGGTAACCTCATCCTGACCGAGAGTGAACCATCTGCTATATAGTTTTTGTTATATGTTTAAATTGTTCAGTACCTATACTTTTCTCAAATCGGAAGTCGTTTTCCCCTTTTTTATATCTTAACCATACAAAGAGAATCTCAGCATCGTGAGGAAATTGAAGAGCTTACGATAGGTAAACAGCCCTGGTCCTAGAAGCCGAGATGTTGACCACATCTCCCCATATCAGTGGATGATCGCTTGAGTATGTGGACGTGAGGCCGGCAGTCGGGTTGCAGCACCCTGGATTGTTACACAAAGAGAATTGAATTTCAAAGTCGTCACGTAGCAACCAGCTTTTAAAACACTTGGCTCTCACTTAGTCTACTGAATTCCCTGTAACTACAACAGGATAGTTTTGTAGTAGAGCTAGATATGAAGATTCTGTGCTCCCGGGTATCGAAGTTAATTCCTCTGGAAAAGACACACAGTAATACCACCATCGAGAAAAGCAATTATTTCACTTGTTAATTATAAAATGCCAATATTGTGACATTACAAGCAGATTCAACTCTCTTTTGTTCTGCTACGTCTTCGTAATTGACATTGAGTTCAGGGTTGCTGATTTTCTCAACGTCCCATAGTGGATATGGAAGACCGCTTCATTTTGCTCAGAGGCCTCTTTAATGTGTATAAATCTACGATACGAAACCACCCGCTTTACTTCCCTTCCGAAGGGAGCCGTAGTATGGATTTTTACCTCCGAAAAAAATCCATCGCCCTCTTCCGGCTTTGAACCCGGCTAAGTAGAAAACAGCAGCGTCATTTAACTTATCTTACTTGCATTGAAATTAGATGTTTTATATCCTACGTCCATTAGAAAGAACAGGGCTCATAATTAGTAAAATGGTTTGTGTTTTTGAGATACTCCTGATAGATATATTCGGTCTTTATAAGTTTAGTAGATAACTTACTTTACCAGCATGAAGTCTTGTGTATGTGATCTAATACGGTTATGATTTTCTTTGCATGTAACAGTTTTCCATGTTAACTACATTTTTATTCAGAAGTAGCTGATATGTGAATAAAATGATACGTTAATGATCTAATTTGTAGAATTCGACGAGTTATTTTGTAAGATCGCTGATTTTTTTACATTCTTTATTTGTTCTATTCTTAAGAAATGCAAAGTTTTAAGATCTAAACTACAGGATGCCCCACAAAAAAGTAGGAAATTCGGATCTCCTACAGTAAAAGAATGAACATGTCAATGGAACAATGGATAAGAATTAATACTCTTGACTTCATCGAACCTAACAGCTGGCGGTCTAAAAGTCCTGATCTCAATGTGATGAATTACTGCTACAGAAGGAACATAAAAAACTATCCAGAATTCCACCCAAAATTGGTTACAACGTCTACGTCGCTGTGTGGAAGCCAAAGGGAAACATTTTGAGCACTTGCATTGATTATGAACATTCGAGTGACAGTGTCAGTACAATATGTGTGTCCAACTCATATTACATAATCTGAAAGAAATATCCTATTTTTTGTGGGGCACTCTGTATTTTTACAATGAGTTATAAGCTTGAGTGCTGTGGATATTATTTACTCTGAACAGCATTGCCCCGTCACTTGTTTCGATAGTCAATTTTCTTACGTTTGGAATTGTTATTTGTCTTAATCTCTCACTGCAGGTTATAAAACATTTAACCAAAAAAGGTATAGTGTATACTTGCAACATATTCAAATGGTATAATAATTTTTTAACTGGCTAGCTATAACCGATTACATATTCTTTCTTATTGGATTTTCGGATTAATGAAATAATCTCTTGATAGCAGTTTAGTGAAACCGGATATATAAGGAAACACATTCATTTCAGGAACTACATACGTGATTTCATCTCAGATTTATAAACTTTCAAATGAAATGAACATATTAACCTATGTGGATAATGCATCTATAGAGAATGACATCTTTATTTACCGCGTAGTTTTAAACTAAGGGGAAGGCGATTTAAAATGATCGCATGAACAAAGATATATGGATTGCAAGAGGCACCTAAGGCAACAGCGATGTATCTATTGTTTAGCAGAGATAAAGCGACACTTACCATATTCACGCACTGTTAACCCTAAGATGCGGACAACACAACATGCAAGCAGACGCGAAAGGATCGCACTACAACTTGAGAACTAGACCAGCCGGCCGGCTTGCAGCATGCCTATAGTCGAGTGTTGCCAACTGATTATGTTCATAACCCGCAAAGAGTCAATATCATGTTTGCAAACAAAATGGACGGTTTTAGGGAACCTAGTTGCCACCTACAATAGCGTAATGACGTACATTGTTGCTATGTCATTAGGTGGGTTTGTTTTTACAGTACACAAAGAGATGACTTAAGCGAATTGTTAGACGGTTTTGAGGTTTATCTAAATAAGGTGCTTTTTCATGTAAATCTAAAAGACTCTGGCCCATTTGAGCTCAAATCACATTCTATTGGACTTGAAATTAAGCATTTTTACGTCCTGATTTGAACTAGAAGCTGGCATATTATCCCAGAGAACAAGAAAGTCATTTGTTTAGGGCTCTATTGAAAAAAAGTAGAATTCTCCTCGTTGGAACAGCCCGCGTGTATGCCGAGTTCGAATCTCGGAACTTCTTGAACGTGAGGCAGACACGCTACCACCTACTCTACAGAGGCGAGCTTCCAGGTTCGAAGACCCGCCGACCAAGCGGAGTATCCTTTTCTTTGTTGAACAAGCAAACGCCACGAGCCACCTCGCTGAGTAGGTTCCAAGTTTTGTGTTCTGGAAAATATAATACTTATAGAGAACGTAGTGTTTGGGGCTGAGAATGTGATAAAATTACACATGTCCTCTTCTTCGATTAAAAGTACTTTGGCCACATATTGCAGTTGCGATAGTAAGTTCCAAGGTTCAAATAAAGAGCCATGTGGAAACATATAGCAAGCTGTGCAGAGATAAAGATGAACTTGTGATGCAGGCAGAACAAGCTGTCATGTCAGTATATGAACAGCAAGTCATATTTTCTGAGTTGTAAGAATAATAAGCAGTGACAGGGCTATATAAATAAGACGTACTTGACTTTCCATACTAGGAAAAACAGCAGCATGAATAAAACGCATACGTTTAGACATTTATACCAGATGGAAGTTAACTCCCCATTCGAAAATAATACTCCTGTAAAGTTCAGTATCTTACCGAAGCGGTTTCGTCTGTGGCACGCACACCTGACTCATGCGTTTCCCCGTGTTGCCAGGCAAGTTAATTATATCCCTTGAATTCCCTATCTCTTTCAGGGTAGAAGTTTTGGCGTTGCATGGCAGGATGATATACTTCCTCCTACGATAGGACGGAACCACGGTAGTCGGGATACCGGGGAGTTTCCAACTGGCAAATTGTCATGACCCCTTGGGTCGGCCGCTCACTGTCTCCTCTTGCGGATGCACCCAGTTGGGCATAGATACAATAGATCAAGACTGGTCGCAGTACCAAAAGCACTATATTGTGGGTTCGTAGAGTTAAAAGTCCAATTTGCAGAAATTCAAAGTGTTCTTTATTTCCGTAGAAATACACTGGTCAATCCCTACAGTAGCAGAATTACGTCACATACACAGTTAAAATCTATCAAGGTCGTTTACCACAACGAAGAGCTCTGTTTACGACTACTACACTATCTCTTATACATACCTCCATTAATAATTCTAGACTGTTCTTTATCAGTCAAGATATCACTAGAATTTTCCATTGATCTATGTTTCGGCAGACCTTTTATCTTCGTGCTGCGCTATGTTAAAATCGACGTTAACAATTGTCACAGCGCTGTTAAATTTCTAGCATTTCAACAACCTCTTTTCTGAAAATGTTAACAAACACGTATTAACGCCAAGAGACTTGTAAATATTACAGCCATAGAAGGCTATGAATGAGTCGTATAATTTTCTGAACGTAATGCGATGTGCTTTGTCTTCACACAGATGAAAAAATGGCGGGCGAACAAAATCGTAAGAGAAACCGTGTGACAACTTTCTCATCGATGGAGAAAGAAGTGTTAATTGAACTGATGACGAAGTATAAGTTTATCGTGGAAAATAAGAGGACGGATGCGGTAAACGTAGAAGAGAAAGATGTCAAGTGGGAAAAGATTGGAAACGAATTTAATTCAAATGCATGTGTCACTACTAGAAGCACGAAACAACTTCGTCAGTATTATGTAAATTTAAAACGAGGAGCAAAGGACAAGTGACGGACGGTGTATTAATATATACTTGAAACAAAGGCGAGATTGGCATGTTCTAACCTCTCTTGTACTTCCGCAGTAACCTTCATAGCAACATGTTTCGACAGTCTATAACTCTGCAGAAAATGTTCTTCTGATAGCTCCTCAAAATCATTTCTTCTCATAGGCCGTACTCTACTACGAATGTCATTTAATCGACATCAAAAACTGCGTTCACGCCCACCCTCTTGACTATTTAAAATTGTTAAGGACTTAACAACAGAAATAGGGCATAAATGCGTTTAAATATTTGCATTTTCGGTAGAAAAAGCAAAATATGCATTTGAAAAAACAAAAAGCCTTTATTACTCAGAAGGTGGGTAGTCTCAGATTAGATGGAAGCGGGTTAGCAAATCCAGGATTTAAAATTATTGCCTATTTTCTTGCACTTTATAGAAGCCATTAAACAAAATAAGCTGTTTCCCGCGATTGTTAAGAAACATTCTAGATTAATGGAAGATGAAGACAGTGAAACGTAGCACTATGACCCGAAGATTGGAATGTTGCATACGACAAGTGTCACTTTAACAGAACGAAGAGATATTCATAAAACTATTTGTAGTCGGTTTACTACAATCCTCCAGATATCCCGTAAATAAACAGGAGAGATAGCAAGGTGTATTGATCTTCAGTGACACAGCGCTGCATTTGCTTGTTATCTTGTTTATTGAAGAGCGAAATATTACTAACCTGGCGTACAGTAAAGGAAAAAAAAAAAAAAAACAAATAGAGCAGTGTGTCTGATATGAAGTATCAGCCAACTAATTATTATACACAAATGTAAATTACCATTACAGCCAGTTGACAAAAAGTGATTTTGATTCCCTCTTCTTTCTCCTTATTACAATATTCAATCACGTTATATATGATTTCTCGCGCCTGCCGATGTACATACACAGCTCCGTTGTTTCACATTCCTTCCGATATGCTTCCACGTAATAAGGATTTTAGTGCGACTCTTGGTTCCCTAGCGCAGTGGAGAAAACCGGCGGCGAATGCTTTACCTATATTTTCTAAACGAACAATCAAATGTGTTACTGATTACTAATCAATACTTGACTTCTAAATCTCAATGCAATAAAGACACATTATGCACTTGGATATAGCAATTTTTTTTTTTGTATTAGAGCCGCGACAAGCCAGTGCCGGGAGCGTGCGAAAGAAAGAGACAGAGATAATCTGAAATTTCCCGCTGCATCGTGATTGTTATCGAAAGGTCTTGAAATGTCGGAGACTTTCTAGAAACAATGACTGGGGGTATCAGAAGAAGTATTTATTTTAAGTAGTGTTTTCAAACTACGTCCTTTATAGAAAAGTTATAAGTCCTCAGCTTCCTACTCTTAATTATAAACAACCGTGGTTGGTCGGGTCGATGTCAAATGAATGAAAATGGGACATTCAGTCGCTGAAAATATTCTGTTAATAAATTTTTAACTTACAATCAAACGACAGCCTAAATATTTAGATTTAGCGACTTCATGTCAATGTTGGCAACCTAGTCGCGGTCATGAGTGGGGAGAAGAACCACGAAGGAATATACATACGTACTCATCTGAGAGAGGGGAGGGGACTCGACTCTCCCTTCCAAATCGCACAGTCGTGCTCATCCTACCTTTAATCTGATCTGGAAGACCAGCTGAAGCGATGCTTTCTATTGCATTTCCAGTGTTCGTAAGAAAACACTAGAAACCTGATATTCCTCACGTAAAAGCTGTCGGCAAATTTTATATTAACAGAACCGCCAACCTCGATCCCACTGAGTGACGAGTTAAAAGTTTAGGACCTTAAACGCTAATTTCCAGTCATGGTAATCAGAAAAGTGATTAGCATACAAAAATTGATCTGTCAGAAAAGAATTGCCACATGATAAGTAACGCTAGCTTTTCAAGATATGAAGCATATCGCAAATATGATGCAGCCCAAATTTTATCAATGACACCAAGAGTTCCTTGCAACAAAATAACTTAAATTTTGGTCTAATATTTTAACAACAGGTTCACAATACATCCACTTTTTGAAAATGTCCTAGGTTTCTGTGTGCTTATACGTATCACAACAAAATCCAGGGCAGTTTTCATTCACTGTTCGTTGTGAAATTATGTAGAAAGTTTTAATGTTTTTTCCCTGTAGTTTCACACATAAAAATAAATACCCATCTCCAAAACACTCTACGTGACGGGACGCCCAATTAGTCTAACACTAAAACTGCGACACTTCAATAGCGAGAAAACAAGGTTCAAGAATTAGAATATAACACTAGCATTCAAAAAGGAAAATGTTCATGAAATGTCAGTCCATATATCCTTAATACATCATAGAGCATGTTATTCTTGGTAGGGCTGCCAGATTCTCATACTGAAAATAAGCAGTGCCCAATGTAATCCGTTGGTGCTGGCGCCCATTCTGCACTATGTGACCTTGGCGCCGACAAGAATACTCTACGGATTATTATTCATATGTATACGAAAGGAAATATTACTGCGTCTATAAAACAATTTCATTTAAGAGTATATTCCTTTTGCACGCACGTTAAATAAATACTGCAACGTCATGTTCAGGAATTGAGCTACTTCATAATCTATGATCTGGTTATATTTTCTGTAACCATGTTGCAAAGTGTCTTTTAGAATCCTATTAATCCAAGACTTTGCAAGTGTTTTCTTGCCTGGAGATCCATTAATGAGAGACGCTCTGGCAGATTTTCGCCCTTTATTGCTCATCACCTTCTTAACGGTGGGAGCAGGTGCAATGTCGTGGCTCGGGTTTACTAATCCCAAGGTCGTAGGTCCAGGCCGATGGCTTTTTAAATGTGACTCGTGTAAAGAACTGTGGAATAAAATTTCGGCATCCGTATTACGGAGCTACTGATATAATGATTAAACATAATACTACTGTTTGGCCGAGACTAAACCTTTAGGTGAAGCAATTCTATATTTTGTTCGCCCTAGTAATTAGACTGCATCTAACGTCACTGGCGAAGAACAAGGCCAACTTGATTCCAATGTTTCTGTTGAATGGCATAATTCCACATGCCCAGAAACCGGTGACTTAGGGTTGAGAGAGTGCAAAGACTTACTTCTTACATGGGTCTAAATCGCAACACATGGTTCCCCAGCAGAATGACTCTTTTCGACAAAGTGTGCATCCAACCTACGACGAATAAAACTCATTTTGGTTTAGCAGGTGTATTCATTATAAGCATCTTAAAAATTTTCGCACATAAATCTGTGAACTCCTTTTGTCTGAAAAGCACGGGACAAATTATTCTTAATTGATATGCAGGTTGCTTTAATCAACAAAAGTGAAAGCGAAATAACTATTCCACCAGTATTGTTTTTTATACTTCTTGCCGCGGCGAGTTTAAGTGGTACATACAAATCGCAAACTTATACCATTTTAGCATACCACAACACTAGAAATTTGTATACTCATCTTCGCAGTTTTTGCTCTACTAGGGACCAAAATAGATTACAAGTAGGTTTTGCTTAAAATAAAAATTGTATTGCATAACCCTTAACAGAATATATTATTTGCCATATACGCGCACGTGAACTAAAAAAGAATGTTCTAAATTCGCTGCTATTTCTAGCAATAATCTACTGCATGATTGATTGTAATTGAAAGAAGACAACTTACTTTTATGTCCATCAGTCATAGATTCTACCAAAATAAACGCAGAGATCAAACCACATAAGCATTTGTGTCAATTCACTTTAATACACAGTACTGCCAACTAATTTTCGATTTGACGACAATTGACGCGCGTCATGGTTGTTTCAAGAAAAGCAAGGCCCATAAACAACGAACATTCGCTGTGCGGAAAAATGCCATACTCTTTCTTAAATAAAGAAACGACTAGACAGATCTTTAAAAAAATAACTGAATGGTTAAATAAAGAAAAAATACTACTCAATCTTTCATCATGATCGTTCTGTGATATGCAGAAAGAGTTAAAACTACAAGTTGTCGGGTTGTAACTGTCATAAAAATGTACAAATTTCGCGGTTAAAAAAAAACACAGTTCTATAACGGATGTCCCAAAAATGAAAATAACACACTCTAAACGAGCTGGTTGAAACAAACCATGTTGATAGACACTGACCATTGTCCAAGAAGTTTGTCCAGTTGGCTAGGCGCTAGTTTACTAATTGTAAGATTGTCTCAAACCCGGCATTTATTGACAATTAAAAAGGTTGGAGTGCGACCGTGTTGGATCCCAGCTGTGGAGGTGCGTATTTTAAGTTCAGGTAGGTAGGTCGGTCCCACTTTCCGGATGTAGGCGTGAATTGGCAATTAAACGAAATATTACTGTTGAAGAACTTCAGAAACAACTAGCGGTTTTTACATACTTTGTAGTTGGAGGGACAAGTGCAATGCTATCTCCATCAAAGTGGTCTTAATACTAACCAACATTTATGAGGGGAAATTAATTGAAATATCAGTAACAATTTGGTAGGCACTTGTCTGAACCTGCAAAGAGTTACTGTCAGATATTTTGTGCCTGTGCAAAAAATGCCTTACCTTAGTAAGCTTTGGGACTTCAGATATGTACTTAGGTGTGGCGAGTGTTCAAGCAAAATCTTAAAACCAACTTCTAGCTTCGTACTCATACCGAAATGAAGGGATGCGATGTATATTTGTGTGGAACGCGTGCAGGTCCAGTTGGGTTGAATAGCAACGGAGTTAGTTGAGTTGTTTAACAAAAGACACGGGAGAATAAGGGTTTTCTTAGTAAGAATCCTGAATGGATAGCACTAGACTTTGTGAATAGGGCATTCTTCGGACCCTAATAATGACAATGGACAAGATTGTTACAGAGGGGAATCTTTGTGTGTATAAAGGGCTTCGAGAAAGTGAAAGCTATACACCCACACGCAGCTGTGGTGTGCAGCCGATTAGGGCAGTCCTCTTCTTCTGTCTTGGTCAAAGGAGACCAGTAGTGATGAGAGAAGATATTTGTCGGTTCATATATATATACGTGAAGAACGAATTAAGCTTTATCGAGTCATAAGCAGTAACTCTACACAGTGATATTGGTAACCCTTGGTCGGCAACTTCATGTTTGATGTTCTGATAAAAGAAGCAGTCATTAAAACTATCCTTCTCCTCCATACCCTGAGCTAAACACTATTTGCATTAAAGTGGAACTATTTGCTCACCAATATTGTTTCTTCAGTACTTGAGAAGTATGATGGCTGTTCAATAAAGAATGATCACAACTTTTTGAAAACGTACCTTTACTCATCCTCATAATTTTGATGGTCGTTCTCAAAATAGTCTCTCCTGAATGCAACACACTTGTCCCAGCGTTTCTGTCATCCTTCAAACTTGCCTTTGCCACTGCTTCTGATGATGGATAATGCCTCCCACGAAGGTGTTTCTTCAAGTTAGGGATGCGCTTCACAAGATATTCACCAACAACATTGGCAATATGCGGCTGCACATTATCGTGGTGCAGCATCCAGCCTGCTTCACGGAAATGTGGTCTTTTGCACCTGATATGGACTTGCAATGTTTTCAGGACATCCCTATAGTACTGTCCAGTTACTAATGTGTGTGTGCGCAGGTACAGCATGCTGATAAACCATTCCATGAATATCAAAGAATGAGATGACCATAACTTTTCCAGCAGAAGCAACCACTTTTGCTTTTTGCGGGGTTGGTGATGAAGGAGATTTCGTGTTTGCTCTCAGGATCAAAATGATGTAGCTAAGTTTCATCAGCAGTGATTACGTTTGAAAGAAACTCCGGATCTTCCTCTTTAACAAACTTTAACTGCATGTTATCTCCATTGCAGCGGTAGGCGATACTGAACATGTCTGGTTCTCACAAGCGGGAACCAGCAGTACCAACAATGAAACTACTACGGTGTGTTTGTTTCATATTAAGCTAACATAATATAAGATTCAATTTTAGTGCAAAAAATTATGACCATTCTTTATTCAACAGCCCTCGTACAAATATGTCTTATTCTTTAAAGGAAAAAGCTATGACATATGTGAAAACATGAGCCTGAAACCACCTTGTTTCTCTTCTGCCAAACATTACAACACTGAGTTAGCGGACTTACCTAGTCCACAAGCATTCATAAATGAGGTTATTGGTAACTTAAAACGTTTCCTTTCCAAAATGTCATTTCATGTATCACTAGTATGCATATATATATAGTAGTAGCATTAAACAATCATAGTTTTCACTGTGTCAACCTTTATTTCATTAATAAAAGAGAAACTCCTTCAGATATGGCTAAGACTTTAGCTTTAGAAACTATATGCAGAAATTACCCTTCTGTAAACTGGACACATATTTATACAGATGTCTCTCTATAATTCCGGAATTGCCACATCATGTTCAAGATCTTCTCGGGAAACAAACCAGGTGAAAAGACGATTATAAATCGACATTTCAGCAGCATACATCGCTCCCATCATCAGGATATTTTAAGAAATGTTATAACCACAACATGCCAATACTTGCATTACTGAACATGTGATGGTGTATGCTCCTGAAATGTCGATTTCTAATCATCTTTTCACCGGGCTCGTTGCCATGAAAGCTTCAGGTCTTATTCTGCTATGACATGATTACCTAGGAAAACATCTCTATAGAATTGGCATACCAACAAAATTCATACAGAATAGGGGTTTCGTCAAAAAAAGTTTAAGAAATAACACAATTTTGCAAGGTTGCACCGAGGTGAAAATACAGATACCCAGCATTTGCTTAACCACTGAAGGAAACCCCCAGTCAGGCATACAATTGAGATTTCTATATACATTGTATAATATAGATTTGGAGTTTGTCGTTAGGCTTTTTCTTGAGACACAGTGCATATCCCAGATAAACAGGATCCATGAAACAAACTAGTTCAAAGGTAAAACTTATTTAATAATTTCTAATACTAAATGAACAGGTGATTTAGTACAAATGGTAATCAAAATTGGGTATTCATGAATTCATCAACTGAGTAAAACATATATTTTAAGAGCAAGTTTTTAACTTTATTATACAAGTTAACTCCTTTATGGGAAACTTTTTGTTAGTCTATGTTGTATGAATGAAACTGTTTCTAAGGGTAGAATTTTTAGATCTGAAAAAAGTGGTTCACTTGTGTGATTAATCTTATTCTTTTTTGTAATTTAAACACCTTAATGCAGTTGTTGGAAGATCCCCAAAAGGGAATTCCGTATTTCAATACTGAGTAGTACACATAGCCAAAATACAATGCTTTTAGGACATCTAAGTTGCATGTTATAGCATAACACATATGGCTTAATTTGTTGGCCAAAAACTTGGTGTATGGGCCCTCACCTACCAATGTATTAAATATTGAGACTGAAACAGGATTAGGTACTCCCAATTGTTGATTGAATTTAAGAGTTACTGTCTTACTTGTATCTATATGAAGTTTATTATTAGTCATCTATTTCTCCAATTCCGTAATAATGTAATTGATTTCTTCCTGCAGAGATCTCTCATCATTATTTCTGAAAATAAGGTTTGTATCGTCTGCATAGAGAATACTGTTGATCGGTAATAGGTAAGATGGAAGATCATTTATGTAAATTAGAAATAGGATGGATCCCTGAGGAACGCCAGATTTTATAGCAGCAGGTTTTGAACAAACACCTTCTAATTCAAACATCTGGTACCTATTAAGTTAATTAGGAGTCGATTAATAACACAAAACAACACTCACTTTTAAATTTTCCCGGAACCGGTTTCTGAGGTCTTCCCTCTATCTTCAGCCGGACATCGACTAGTTCTCATTGGTAGCCAATGAGAACTAGTCGATGTCCGGCTGAAGATAGAGGGAAGACCTCAGAAACCGGTTCCGGGAAAATTTAAAAGTGAGTGTTGTTTTGTGTTATTAATCGACTCCTAATTAACTTAATTTATACAACAACACTGTTTTCAACACTTCCATAAAAGGATTTATCTGGTACCTATTTTCAAGATAAGAAGCGAACCATAAGCCTCTAACTTCTTTAAAAGAATAGTATGATCAACTGTATCAAATGCTTTAGTTAAATCTAAGAAGGGAACTGTTCTATTTTACATCATTTTCTCCAGGATTTTTGAAAATACAGATAAGGAAATGGGCCTATAATTTACCACACTGGTTTTTTCTCCTTTCTTGAATAAGGGTTTGACTTTAGCTATGTTAAACACAATTTGGAAAGCTTCCTATTTCCAGTGAGGCATTACAAATATTAGTAAGTAGTTTTGTGATACATTGCTTGATCAGAGAATCGGGAATTTCGTCAATGCCACATGAGTTCTTGCTAATTATTATTTCATCTTCACTGACATGATGTTATTTACAGCAATACTGCTAAGTGGATTGAAAGAAGCACCTTTTGAGCTTGCTAAGTTTTTGGCTATATTCACAAAATGCTCATTGAATGTATTGGAGATTCTGTGATCGTTCAAAACTTCTCCAAATTGTGTATGGTGATCTCAAGATATAATGTTTAAGTACTGGGAAGCTAGAAGGAAAATGACTTCAGAGCATTAGTAATATACATGTTTTAGAGACACCTGTACTTAAAATTTCAATTGTGCATGTAAATACTGAACACGTTTTTTTAAACACCAAAAAGTACTTCAGTAGTGAAGTGTGATAATGGCTATTTACTATATACATTATTTTATTTAGCAAGATCTACTTCCTATTATTGTGCTCACAAAGGAATTGAGGATGGGAGTGAAAAATCAGCTCAGTAATAACCAAAACTAAAGTGTCTCAAGAGCTTTATTTATTTTCAACATTTTAACTGAAGAGGCAGAAATAACACTGTAAAGTGATACTTGCAACATGCAAAATAAAAATACAAATATAAGTATTATCTTGAAATTATTTCATTTTATTCGTAAAGCACAAAGGTAACAAATATTTCAGTTGCCAACATTTGCCTGTTAAGAGAATTTTTACATTTATAATCTTCCTGCCTGCAGCTATTAATTACTAAATGACTAGGGTGAGACTGATGGGAGGCTGAATGAAGAAGTACATTAAACAATGAACTATTATGCCCTCTTTACGGGCAGCATTTTATGAAGAGGTATGTCTGTAAGTTTACAAAGAAAAATATTAATGAACTTGCAAAACTGTTTATCTGCATTGTATTAAGCCTAGAGCTGTTGGAAATCCCAACATTCTGCTGTTTCCTTTACTGCCTATCTCTAGTAAATAAAAATACAGGGTGCCCACAATGTCACCATACAATTTCCGGAAAACGTACATTTGGATTATTTAAGAATCACACTTGTGGAATGTAGTTAAACTGCATTAGGCTTTATTAGGTCCACCTGCATACTAATATAATATTTATTGTGTTGTAATAGACCAGGAACATGAAAGTGTATTGGGACTTCATGTGCACCCAGTATTGAAACAAAAAATTCCCTAACTCCCTTTGGTTTTCTCAAAAATATCATATACAATTTTTTTATAACTTATAAGACAGGTGTATCTTTCTCATAGGTCAAATAGCAGGGACACCAATTTTAAAATCATCATAGCGGCCCTATTTGGTTATTTTCCAATATCTCTTGGTCATGGAAAGACAACAGAATTTTAAAATCATCACATAGCAATGAGCTTTATTGATTAAAGTCTACTGTATTCCTTTTGCACTTACAATGAGATAATTTCCAAAAACGTATCTAGCAAATTACATTTAAGGTATTTTCATGACATATACAAAAGTCCTCCCCTCTGAATGACTGGTAAACCATAAGAGACAAAAACTTACTGCACAATTTTTGCTGAAGAGAACCTTATCCTATGTCCCTTGCATGCAATGTCTAAGCCATCATAGTGACCAGCTCAAAGCCTACTGTACTGCGCTTTTGATCATAAAATGACTTCCTGCTGCACCCAACTTGGCTCCTTGTAATTTCTTGACGTTTAGGGGTAAAAGGTGAAAATATTTCCTGTTTGGGATGTACAGTATCCAGTCTTCAAGCAACTGAGACAGCCATATTCATGAGGAATACAGTAGGGCTTGCGGAGAGTTGAAGAATGTCTTCATAATCAGGGATGCCATACAAAATACAGAGAAGGTTATAGATGATTTCCCAAATCATTCATCCAGATGTAGAAAGGAGTCTGTGTAAAAAAGACTAAGAAACTTTCTGTCCAACTTGTAGTATTACAAAATGAGTTTTCTTAAATCACCAACAGCAGAAATCATATTTTTGCAAATAGTGAATGATCTTGGTAGTTTTAGGCAAAAGAAATAACATGATACAGCAGGCAGTGCACTGTCTCCACTTCCAGAACATTCTGAAATGCTCTAGCATTTATACAAGCCACTCCTATATGTGCAAGTTTTTGATGAATTGAAAATGGTAATTTCATTTCCATATAGATATATCAATGTATTAATGAGTAACTTAAGAAATGGCTACTGCTGTAAAAATTTGGGCATTAAATATGAAACAAACACAATTTGATCCATAAGTAACAAATCTAATGTCAGTTGGATGCCTTACAAACCGCTTACCCAATGACATTTTCATTCGGAAAACAATATTAGAGCTGAAGTGATGAAATTACTTATTTTATGAGGGAAAAGTTAAAAATTATGAATCGCAGAATTTTATATTGCTATAAAATACAGTAATGATGACTTCTATTCTGCTACAAGCTTTCAGCCATTTTTACTCCATGACAATGTTAAATACGGAATAACTGAACTCTGCATACAAATGATAAAGAAACTATAGTTTGATGAAGACAGGCCATTAACTAGGTACCTTACCTATCTCATCACTTAGATTTGCACTTACCAAATCTAAACCCCCAAAAGGGCACAAGACTTTATTGCTCTGAATCTTGAGGCAAAGAGAGACCAGGTTCATCCTCTTAAAAATTTTTGAGAGGCTTCTGCTTGTACCCTCTTTGGGTAACACTGAAGCTATCCCTGCCTCAACAGTTGCTGCTACCCCCAAGCACACACTTTTGAGATTTCAGTAACAGGAAAAAAGATGTACACAAAGGCCAACTTAGTAAACAAATTAGATTGGCTTTGTCCAAGTGCCACTTTTCTGCAAACACATCAGGGCTTCAGCCTATACTCAATAGCCATCTATTCTGTATACCAACTCCTTCCTGATGATGATGTGTGATTAAGGGCGCACAACTGCGCGGTCATTAGTGCCCTTTAAAAACGATAACACGCTAAAACCCAGATAAAAAGAACTAAAAGCTCTCTACCTACTGAATAAAATCATCAATAAAATGCACCACTAAATTCTAAAATTAACCTGTAAAAACAATTTAAAAACCTTGGCCACAGCTGACTGGCAGCTGGAGAGAACTGCAGAGACGTGCTATCTCCTTCCTAAACCCTTATCTCTTCCATATGTAAAGTATGAAATAGGCTTGAAAAAACTATTTATAGTCAGTTTTGGTTTATAACCCCATTTAATAATTTTGGATTTGGGTCAAGATCATGGTTTTTGTTCCAAAAGTGAAATGCTATTGGTGATTTATCTCCCTGTTTCAGTAATGCTCTTTGAGTGTAGCATTTTTCAAACCTTGACCCAAATCCAAAATTATTAAAAGGGGTGATAAACCAAAAGAGCATCTTAATATGGAAAAATCAGGAACGGACTTTGAAATCCCACTGGTCAATAATTTGATAAAGAAGTTCATAGTTCCAGAGAGAAGACAACAGAAGATAGTTGCACCTTCAAGGTTGAAAATGAAGCGACAGTTTTATCAATTAATTTGGACATCACTTAATAAATTTCTCCAAACACGCATAACTGAAATAGGTGCTAGGCAGCAAAATTTTATGACTCAAAAACTCTTCTTAGTTGATCCTTTAGGTTTTGAAAAGACCCTTTCATTTCACACAGTCTTTTGCAAGCTTCTGTGCTCCATTCATGTGTTGAACATGGCCAAACCATCTCAACTTTTTTTTTTTTTTTTAATTTACGTCCTCCAACGTTAAGTCATATTGGATGATCCCAGGGTCCATTGAGCTTACAGTAACCTGACATTCATCTTTCAGGATAAGGGAAAACCCTGATCCAGGTAACTCACCCTGAGCAAGAGGCAGACATGCTACCAAGGCAGGGACTCTCAACTCCTCAATTTCTATGTGTAGCTATAAAGGCTGAGTACTTCCATGTCTTGGTGATTATCACCAGCTTCTACATTTCATGTGGCTATATTCCTTAACTCTGAGCAAATTGACCTTCAATACAATCCTACAAGAGAGCTTGGGTTTCAAAATTTAAAAGTCAATCCCAATAATTTATTAAATTATAGATTACACTAGCAGCACACAAGGAGAGTTGCAACCACCATGTCTCATAATTAAAGGGTTAAATCCTACAATGGCAGCTGAGGTTTGTCATTATTTCGTTGACTGTATTTGACATCACTATCAATGGCTGAAAGCTTGGCTACAATCCCAAGAACCAATGCATGCACACGGTGGTGGTACTGTTTCCAACTGATAAGACAGGGAGAGGGAACGACAAAAGTAACATCTGTCGTCTGACAAACTATCAAAATGTAAACTTACGCAGCAAAGGATAATTATGATAATATTATTAACTAACTTTCAATATAAACAAGCTTATTTACTGAAAGACCACTATTGTAGAGGAGTTGTTAGCCTAAATTTAATAAATAAAGGTTCACCTATTTCTGTGCCAAAAGTTTTGCCCTGTTTTACAATACGCGATACAGTATGCACACTCAGCACTGCGAAATGAAAAAAAATAAAAATAACACACAGGCAAGACTGGAAGTTGAAGCATAAACACGGGAATCAGGTGTTTATTCTCAAAGTGATAACTCGAGAGAATCATACGTCATAGAAAAATGGACTTTGTACCGGCTGCATATTACAATGTTAGATTTCCAATAGTAATTTTGGTGCAAAAAAAAAAAAAAGAGAAATCTCTGTTTCTCATGCTGTGTCTTCCGAACTAGGCAATGCTGTACACCTGTGATAAGACACTTGCTCTAGGTAAGCCCTCTCTAGCTCCGCCTCATAATATGTATATGAACCAGTAAATTAAGATATTGTACACACTGTTTTAGGTGGTCATTTAACTGAAAACAAATCTTCCAGTATTTCCATATATGTATGCTTTAAAAGCTTAATCATTCATTCTGAATCTGAATAGAAACTAGGCTCAAATACTTTTTTAGTTTATTCCTCCAATATTAAGACATCGGACAATGAATGAGTCCAGGATCCACAGAGTTTAAGTTACCAGACATTCATCTTTCAGGATATCGGAAAACCTTATCCAGATTTGAGCTTAGGACTTCTTGAAGTCAGACAGAATGCTACACAGACTATCCAAGTTACCAGCATTGGAAGTGCCCTTTTATATTCATATTTCTGTATTTTTACGTTATGCAGTTAGAAGTTTATATTGTGACTTCTGGGTTCATAAAATTTAAAGTCGAGTTTGCAGAAATTCAAAATGCTCTTTATTTCCGTAGAAGGACAGTTTGTACAGCCCTTTGCAGTAGGATGACGTAACATCGACCAACATTATCTCTCGTGGCTTCACCACACATAAACCAAAGAGTTCACTTTAAAACCACCATACTATTATCAGTTCTCAACTTGAGACTCGCTACAGTTCAAATGTCCACACACACAATAGATAGCTCACTAGCAGCTCTCACTGAACAACTGATTTGAGTTCCCACCGCCACATTTATACAAGAACCGCTGCTTCTCGAAAGTCGCCGAAGCCACAGATCTTTCATGATGTGGCGAGAACACCATGGAACTCTCTCTGTCTCTCGGCAAATACCAAATGCTCATCGCTTCGTGGGCGTGACTTGGACGCTATCTGTCTCTTTCACTCCTTGCGCTCGTCTACGCAACAGCGAAACAATTGCAACTTTCTCAAGGTTGGTCGTCCCGAACAGCACCATCGTAGCGGGCCAGGTGTACACCAACATCTTTCCTGGGGTTACCTTCTGGATGCGGTAGACCACGTCGTTAATTCTCTTTACCACTTGGTACAGTCCTTGCCGCGGTTGTTGGAGTTTTGGATATGGCGGTACAACCAGACCAGGTCACCTTGCTGGAATCCGTGGCTGTTGGCTTGCCCGTCGTAACGAGTCTTCATGCGGTCGCTCGCCATCTGGATGTTCTGATGAGCCATCTCATGCATGCCGTGGAGATGGTCCACGAGGTTCTCCATATACTCGGTTGCTGGCAGTTTTGTTTCCCGGGGGCTCCCAAAAGTCAGGTCACAAGGGAGGCGAAGCTTGCTGGCGTCATCCCAGTGGTGTCATGTTGACGAGCGGTAGGCCAGCAAGAACAATGAGACCTTGAAGTCGTCCCAATCTCGCTGATGGCTGGCCACGACCTTCCTCAGATGCTCTTCTTGGGTCTTCCAGTGCCTCCTTCATTAGGTTACACTCAAAATTGGTGCCCTGATCACTGTGGAGCTCTAACGGCAGAATAGTTGCTCCACGAGGCAGTCGGTGATCGTCTTTGTCTCCTGGTTCGGGATAGCATACACCTCCGGCCATCATCCGGTACTTGTTGCCTCGGTCGGACACTGGAAATGGTCCAGCTATGTCGACCGTGATGTGTTCGACGTTGTACTGCTGCATGCAACCACGGCTCCTAGTCTGTGGGCCGCGAACAAGTGACATTGACGTCGTCTGCTCGGAGCCTCAGCCAGTAGTAGCCCTGTCGGAGTGTGTTGATCGTTCGGTTTGCTCCTAGTTATCTTCCTGAAGTACCGGCTTGCACTTCATCCAAGACTTCCGGGATATTACTCCGGGGAAGTACCAACTGCTCTCTCTGTGCCTTCGCATTGAGTTCCATTGGGCCCAGTGTCTTCCCAGGACGGTCTTTTGCCTGCCTCCACTTCCCTCAAGAGTGGCCCCAAGCCAGCGTCCGACAGCTGCGGCACGCTCCTCTTCCATGCTTGTGCACTGATCACACTCTTTCGGGACATCACGTTGGCGTGGCTTTTTCCCTCTATGATGTATGGAGGTGAAGTTGTACTCCTGCAGCCTCTGGATCCAATGGCCTGTTTGGCCTTCCAGGTTTCCAAGTAGCCAGTCCTCAGGTGGAATGGCTGACCGTGGAGGTGCTCCAAGATCTTTACTACTACCAGTAGCTCTCGCCGGGTGACGCAGTAGTTTTCCTCTGCCTTGGATAGCGTCTTGCTGTAGTAGGCTATCACCGCTCGTGGCCGTCCTGGACTTGGGATAGAACACCCCTAATGCAAAGGTCGCTGGCGTCGGTGTCATAATGAAGGTATCGCCTGGTTGTGGGAATCCCAAAATAGGAGCACTGCAACGTGTCTTCTTCAGGTGCTGGAAAGCACCTTCGGCGTCTTCCATCAGAAGTTGGAGCCATTTATGAAGCGGCGGTCATAGCTGCACAGCCCCAGGAAACTGCACAATTCTCACTTAACCTTCGAGCGAGGGCAATCTCACATGGCCGGTGGCAACTCTGATTGGTTAGACTATGTGGCCCAAGTAGACTTTGCTTTCAGAAGAACTGGCATTTCTTCGCGTTCAACACTAAGTTGGTTGTCTGTAGCACCTTGCTGAGATTGTTCAGATGGTATTCGAATGTCTTACCGACAATGGTGTCGTCCAGGTATAGCAGGCAGGCGTCATAAGTCAATCCTCTCCTGAGTCCATGAAGCGTTAGAAGGTAGCTGGTGCGTTGCAGAGACCAAAGAGCATAATTATGGCCTGTCGAAAATGCGGTTTTCTCCTTGTCAATAGGGTCTAGAGCCACCTGCCAGTAACCCGACTTCAGCTCCAGGGTGTCGTCAATCCGAGGTAAGGGGAAGCAGTCCTTGGTGACAGCGTTCAGCTTCTTGTAGTCTACACAGAAGCGCAGCTCGCCATCCTTCACCAAGACTACAGGGGAACACCAAGGGCTATCAGACTCAACGATTACTCCCCGGATATAAAATCCTCCAGCATATCCCGTACCGCCACCAGCGGAACGTGTCTGGGTGGTTGCCGATGCGGGGGAGTACTCAGTCCGTGCCCCAGGTGTTGTGTCGGCACCGGCTCCTGGATGTTGTCGATTTGCGTTACGCTAACCATGGGCTCACACTTCCCCGGCCTGGACGTCGTGATCAGTGTCTGTTGGATTAAGCAGCCTTACCGGCAACAATGTCCTGGCTACACAAAGTCCGTGCAGAGGCATCCTCTGGCCTTCCAGTCACGCCTTCACCAACCACCTCACTTCTCGCGGAGACAACCACGTCTTCCCTCAGGATGACCCTGCAAATTCCCAGGCGTTCTTCAGGATGCCGAAGTATCACCTCTTCTCCATTGCGCCGCAGGACTTTCCTGCCAACATCGACCGTCACCTCGTGAGTCCTGAGAGCACTCAGTCCCAGTATCACCTCCGCGACGAACACCCACTGCAACAGGGCCTCCCTGTCCACGAGCAAGGTGTCGCCCGCTGGCGTAACCCCTGGTCACGGCTTCCGTCCGGTATGACGCGTTCATCCATCCGTCGGCTGACGGCGCCGACGTGCCCCTCGCCACGACGGCCCTTACTCGTTTCTCCGGCTGCTCTACCTGGTGTCCCGTCTGGCCACACACCCAACACTATGTCTTCGGTCTCCATTATAGCGGATACTCCTTGTTCTCGAAGTCGGGGTAGCGGTCACCTTGGCCGCCTCCTTCAATGCGACCGTAAGCACCTCGTGGATGGTCTTGTAGTGCCCAAGCATTAGGCGCTGACGTATCTCGACGTCTCGTACCCCGTCAATGAAAGTGTAGGCGTCTTCCCGGGATGTCGACTAAGGCTTTGCTGGTCAGTTGTTCGATTGCCACGGCGAACTGCTGCGACCTAGATTTCAGCTGGTTTCCGAAGCGGTTTTCCAGATGTCCTTGGACGACGCCGCCGCTGTCTGGACCGCGTTCATCACCTCTGCGGCCCCTCTCTGGAGGTTGGCTATTTAGCTGTGCGGCATCTTCTTCTGGTGACCATCGTGCCTTGGTGGTTTGACACGCATCGGCCTTCAAATCCTTCAACCTTCTGCCGACGATGTCCTCCACCATGGCGTTTACGGACTTGGTGTTGCTGTCGTCTTCGACGCGCCCATCCGCTTGCCCAGCTCCATGACGTTCTCCTTCACGCCGTCCAATACTCTTAAAATTTAGCGCCCAGGGCCTCGTTCGCAGCCTTCATTTCGGTTATCATCGCGGCCAGGGTGTCCTTCGCTGTCTTTCTTTTAGCTCTTCTAAAATCTTTGCCAATGCAGCTTCCATCGTCGTGTTCCACTCCTGACACCACTGTTACTTTGTGAGTTCGTAAAATCAGAAATTCAAAATGCTCTTTATTTCTGTAGAAAGACAGTGTGTACAGCCCTTTGCAGCAGGATGATGTAACATACACCAAAGTAGTCTCGCATGGCTTCACCACACAAACAAAAGAATTCACTTTCAAATCACTACACGACTGACTAGAGCTCCCACCGCAGCATTTATACATGAGCTGCTGTTTCAAAAATTGCCGAAGTCACACGATCTTTTGTGATGTAGCGAGAACACCATGAAGTGTCTGTCTCTGTTGCGCTCTCTCAGCAAGTGCCAAGCAGCAGCAAAACAATGCCTCCTTGTGACAATATACATAGCACTTGACACAAGTTCCTATGTGATCTGTGGGTGGAGTTGACAAATTATTTGAATCCATATGCACAACAGTTGATAATCTAGAATGCTTTTAACCATTCTCACATATTGCAATAACTAAGAATTCTACAAAAGATTTTAATTAAATAAACAGCTGGTAATAAGTAAATCTTAATTTACACTTCATATCTTTATTGGTTGATGCCCTCATCAGAAAAATCCTTAACCTGACAATGAAGTTGAACATTTAAAGTTTACAGAGCTGTCAAGTTTCACACCATTCTAACCCATATATGTTTTTTCTTACTCAGTTATACGAAAAACCTTTGCTTATTTTATGCTGATAAAAAATGTTTAGAAGTAAAATTCACAGTATGTTTTGACTCTGATTTTTCATTCATTATGACTGTCCACAAAAGCTCATTTTAGGACCAGCACTACCAACTTTTCAGCTCTAAATGTGTCTAAAAACAATAATTTGCAATGCAGATTACTCCTACACACAAATTGACAGCTGGAAGATAAAGGCAAGTATCATTATAATGGGTTAGACCTTTGACAATTGAAAACAACAACCTGGAAGAATATTTAACAATACTGTTTAAACTTGTGTTCACAAAGATGAAGTGAAATTTTTATTTTAGGAGGAAAAGTAGAACGACTTTTCTCAATGTCAAAATACATTTTAATTAATATAAAATTATTTGTGGTTGGTTTATTGACACTCGTCACTTACTTTTTCATATATTTATGAGAGACTAGTTTCAAAGGCCCTGGCCTCCATTTTCAATCTCTTCCCAACTGGCAACTGTTATCTGCTCTCTCTGGTGGTGGAACTATGAACTTTTTTGTCAAATTATCTGCTGGCGGGATTTCAAAGTTCATTACGCGATCCTTATTTTTCCAGATGAATATGTTCTCCCATGTTGTCAATCTATTTTGGTTTATCACTCCTTTTAATAATTTTGGATTTGGATCAATGTCATGGTTTTCATTCCAAAAATGAAATGCTACTGCTGACTTGTCTTCTTGTTTCAATCTGATGTTTCTAAAGTGTTCTTTGACTCTGGTTTTTAAATTTCTTTTTGTTTGACCTATGTAGCATTTTTCACAATTCTTGCAATTTATTTGGTATATTCCAGATTTGTTACCTGAAGGAATTTCATCTTTTGTTTTTGAATTTAGTAATTTTAAAATTGAGTATCTATTAGTAGGTGCCAAGATGATATTTTGTTCCTTGAATATCTTTTTAAATTTATTAAATGTTTTTGGATGATATGTGAATGAACTGAATATGCTGTTGCTTTCTTTTTCTTTAATAAATGTGGTTGTTTCCTTAATGGTTTTCTTTAGTTTAGATTTTCTAATTTTCTTCAACACCAAACTTTTGTTGTATCCGTTTTCTTCTGCTATGTGTATTATTGCTTTTTGTTCCTTGAAATATTCTTCTTTTTCCATGGGTATGTTGACTAGTCTGTGTGTAAGGCTGTTTATTATTGCATGTTTATGTGTAATTGGGTTGTGGCTATTATTTTTTATATAATTTTCTGAATGTGTTGGCTTCCTGTAAATTCCAAATTTTATTTTTGTATCATTCCTGATGATATTTAGATCCAAGAAAGGTAGTTGTCCATTGATTTCCTTTTCTATTGTGAATTTGATAGTCCTTTCTTGCAGATTGAGTAATTTTAATGCATCATCTAAATGTTTACTTGGTACAATTGCAAAGATGTCGTCAACATATCTATACCAAATCTTGAAGATCAATGGGAAGGACTTTTTAATTTGTGTTTCAAATGCACTCATAAATAAGTTAGCCAAAAAAGGTGAAAGTGGATTGCCCATTGATAGTCCTGATTTCTGCTTGTAGTGTTTTCCATTAAAGCTAAAGAAGTTTTGTTCAATGCATATTTTTGTTAGAGAAATATATTCTTCTGCTTCTATTGCTTCCATATCAATTGTAGCTAGCCATTTTTTTAACACCGTCTGCAATTTTTCTGTTGGTATGCTTGGAAATAAAGATGTGACATCAAATGAAACCAGTCTGTCATTTTTGTCCAAATTTATATCTTTGATTTTTTCTACTAAATCTAAAGAGTTTCTTAAATTTGCACTTTCAAATTTTGGAAAACTATTAAATTTACTTAGTAAACATTTGGCCAAATTATATGTGGGGGCATTTATGCTACTAGTAATAGGTCTCATGCCTTTCCCTGTTTTATGAATTTTTGGCAGCCCATATACTCTTGGTAATGTTGGATTATCTACTTTAATTTTGTGCAATTCTTTTTTGTTGATTATTTTGCTCTCTTTTAGCGTTTTATTTGTGGTTTCAATGCAGTACTTTAATGGATTAGTTTCTACTTTTTGGTAATTACTGTCTTCTAACAAATCTTCCATCCTCTTTGTGTATTCTTCTTTTTCCAGAATTACTAGTTTATTTCCCTTGTCTGCTTTAGTATACATAACCGGTTTCTTTTTAAGAGCTTTTATGATTTGGTTACTAAAATTCTTTTTCTTTTCATTTTTAATCTCTTCTACTATTTTGGAGCATTTGTTTTTTACTGTGTTTTTACTTTCTTCATTAACACTTAATGAAGAAAGTAAAAACACAGTAAAAAACAAATGCTCCAAAATAGTAGAAGAGATTAAAAATGAAAAGAAAAAGAATTTTAGTAACCAAATCATAAAAGCTCTTAAAAAGAAACCGGTTATGTATACTAAAGCAGACAAGGGAAATAAACTAGTAATTCTGGAAAAAGAAGAATACACAAAGAGGATGGAAGATTTGTTAGAAGACAGTAATTACCAAAAAGTAGAAACTAATCCATTAAAGTACTGCATTGAAACCACAAATAAAACGCTAAAAGAGAGCAAAATAATCAACAAAAAAGAATTGCACAAAATTAAAGTAGATAATCCAACATTACCAAGAGTATATGGGCTGCCAAAAATTCATAAAACAGGGAAAGGCATGAGACCTATTACTAGTAGCATAAATGCCCCCACATATAATTTGGCCAAATGGTTACTAAGTAAATTTAATAGTTTTCCAAAATTTGAAAGTGCAAATTTAAGAAACTCTTTAGATTTAGTAGAAAAAATCAAAGATATAAATTTGGACAAAAATGACAGACTGGTTTCATTTGATGTCACATCTTTATTTCCAAGCATACCAACAGAAAAATTGCAGACGGTGTTAAAAAAATGGCTAGCTACAATTGATATGGAAGCAATAGAAGCAGAAGAATATATTTCTCTAACAAAAATATGCATTGAACAAAACTTCTTTAGCTTTAATGGAAAACACTACAAGCAGAAATCAGGACTATCAATGGGCAATCCACTTTCACCTTTTTTGGCTAACTTATTTATGAGTGCATTTGAAACACAAATTAAAAAGTCCTTCCCATTGATCTTCAAGATTTGGTATAGATATGTTGACGACATCTTTGCAATTGTACCAAGTAAACATTTAGATGATGCATTAAAATTACTCAATCTGCAAGAAAGGACTATCAAATTCACAATAGAAAAGGAAATCAATGGACAACTACCTTTCTTGGATCTAAATATCATCAGGAATGATACAAAAATAAAATTTGGAATTTACAGGAAGCCAACACATTCAGAAAATTATATAAAAAATAATAGCCACAACCCAATTACACATAAACATGCAATAATAAACAGCCTTACACACAGACTAGTCAACATACCCATGGAAAAAGAAGAATATTTCAAGGAACAAAAAGCAATAATACACATAGCAGAAGAAAACGGATACAACAAAAGTTTGGTGTTGAAGAAAATTAGAAAATCTAAACTAAAGAAAACCATTAAGGAAACAACCACATTTATTAAAGAAAAAGAAAGCAACAGCATATTCAGTTCATTCACATATCATCCAAAAACATTTAATAAATTTAAAAAGATATTCAAGGAACAAAATATCATCTTGGCACCTACTAATAGATACTCAATTTTAAAATTACTAAATTCAAAAACAAAAGATGAAATTCCTTCAGGTAACAAATCTGGAATATACCAAATAAATTGCAAGAATTGTGAAAAATGCTACATAGGTCAAACAAAAAGAAATTTAAAAACCAGAGTCAAAGAACACTTTAGAAACATCAGATTGAAACAAGAAGACAAGTCAGCAGTAGCATTTCATTTTTGGAATGAAAACCATGACATTGATCCAAATCCAAAATTATTAAAAGGAGTGATAAACCAAAATAGATTGACAACATGGGAGAACATATTCATCTGGAAAAATAAGGATCGCGTAATGAACTTTGAAATCCCGCCAGCAGATAATTTGACAAAAAAGTTCATAGTTCCACCACCAGAGAGAGCAGATAACAGTTGCCAGTTGGGAAGAGATTGAAAATGGAGGCCAGGGCCTTTGAAACTAGTCTCTCATAAATATATGAAAAAGTAAGTGACGAGTGTCAATAAACCAACCACAAATAATTTTATATTAATTTTGACGTCACTGTTACTAAATTCCTCCAAACACACAACATTTTAATTAGTTATCATGAACAAATTTCTAAAAGAGTACATAAATAAAAAAATCTGATGTGTTACATTCGTATGACTTTGTGAAACCATTCTTTTTCTCTCTATCTAATTTAAGTTTGTAGAAATAGTTTAAACACATTGGAAAGAAGAAGCTGTAGCAGATCTTTATAATCTCTCTTTACATGACCATGAGAAATAGCTGAATGGCTGATGCAACAAAATAAATAATTTCACATAAATTATATATTTTAATAAGATCTACATTTTTTGTAGTAAGCTTTTGCTACCTTTTATGATTTACCAAGTTATATGAACAATCCATTTTTGAGAAGAAATTAATAAACATACCTTTTTTGCTTTCTATTTATAATCTGTAGATGGAGAGAATAGTCATTGTGGGTTGCAAAGTCAAACAAGAACTTTTCATGACATTCTGATGGGGACAGACACGTATTTAGAAGTCAATTTCCAGGGGAACCAAAAAATCTATGCTGAATTATATTTCCTTTTAATAAATAATAAGTAATCAGGGATATGCTTTTATCATGTTAGTAAAAAATGAAACCACATGTAATATATTATATTCACATGACTTTCTCCACCCAAGCTTCTACAAATTGTTCTTAGAAAAGTGTTTTTGTTCTTATACCGGCAATCAGATATTTAAAAAGCGAATCACTGATTGGTGCACTTGAAGTATTAGTTCTCCTTGAATGAAAAAGGAAATAGCAACTTAGAAGTTAAAAATTACACCTTTATGTATCTGGGAATTCTAACCAACAAATTATTATATATCGGAATTGGGTAACTTTGCAATACATTATTGTAATTGATATTATTTTGTATTTTAATGAGTTCTACAGCTACTGTGCAGTGACTTTTCGTTTATCTCTTAAATAACTTCACGTCTGCCTGGCAGTGAATAGACGTTAAGATGAGAAGCTTGAATACACCTTTCTGATTTATTTTAAATATTTTATAAAGTTTGATATGATAATTCATATTGGCAGGGGAGGGGGTCCAGACCCCCTCCCCCTTAAATATATCCCTCGACAGGGACAAACATTCTTGTCCTATTATTAAAATTTAATTGCACAGGATCAACAGACTGTAGAACCTAGGAACAATGAGATCATCAGGCATTAACATGTCATCTGATTAGGAGCTGGATATTCCTCATAGTACAGTTTGGAAAATTTTATGTGCCTATCATAAACTTGCTCAAAACTATGGAAGACAATATGTTTAGGGGCTACATTTAATGTTTGTGGACTGAACAAACTAAATTACTTTTGGGCATCAAAGCAGTCCAATATACCCTAGGGAATGTTCAGTAATCAGAACAAGTGTTATGAATCCTTTTCTTTTTGCCGAGTCAACTGTAATGGGAAAACCTTGATTCCATACCCCTACATATCTTTGCCTAATAAACAAATAAATGATCCTTTAAAATTACTAAATTTACAAGATAAAGCTATAAAATTCACATTAGAAACTGAGATTAATGGTTTTCTTCCATTTTTGGATTTGAAGACAATAAGAAATAATACTAATACAGCTTTAATAAAGATTTTATACAAAATAAGATTGAAAAATTTAAATATCAAAAAACTGTTAATGATATTTCTACCCTTAAAAAAAATAAAAGATGATTACAATTTTAAAGAGTTTGGTATAACTTTGGTTCCTCAAAACAAATATAATATTAATAATTTACTACATTTCTCTAAAAAAGATGAAATTCCTAATAATAAAATATCTGGTATTTATCAATTTGATTGTTTAGATTGTGATCGAGTTTACACTGGTAAAATGAAACGTAATTTGGAAATCAGAACGAAAGAACATTTTCATAATATTAAGTATAAACAAACTAATAAATTGGCCGTAGCAGATCATTTTTGGTCATTTAACCATAATATAAATCCTGAAGTAAAATTATTAAAACAATTAAATGTCGCAATAGATTTAATGGTTTGGGAAAATATATTTATTTAAAAGAATAAACATCACGTAATGAATTTTGAAATACTAGCAGTTGATTCTGTTCTTTAGTTTGTTTCGTTTTCAGATTTTGGTAATACCGAAGAAATATAAGAACATGGTAACTTCCTTAACAACGAAATTGTTTTCTCCTGTGATTATCTTTAACTGAAGATGCATAAATTAGAAAGAAGAATAAACACCATTTTCTTAAGTTAAGTGAGGTTTTTGTTACAAATTGTTATATTTGTGTAATATTCATTGCTTCACTGTAGCTAGCTTCATTTTCTACGTAATCAAATGATCCATGTTACAAGAAGTGCTAAGGGCATGTAGAACTCTCCCAAATGTTTATGATACATTATACCCAATGGTGTAAACACAAGATGTTCTTCCCTAAAATGGATCATTCTTATATGCACAGCTATACACAAACATTTTGTACTTTCATCTCCATAATCAAGAGCTATTTTAAATGTAAAGGGAATCTTGAAGACGTTGAATACCAACTTCAAAACTCATGTTTATGGTAAAAATTAGGGGTGGAATTCATATTGTGGGTTCGTGAAATCAAAAGTCCAGGCTACAAACACCAAAAATTGCACTTTATTTCCGTAGAAACACGCTTCGTACACGCAGTCCAGAATTACGTCACATACACAATACAACTTGCAAGGTCATCGATACAGCCCACATGTGAGTTCAATTACCAACTGACTGACTACTGTGGCGGGCGGGCTGCCTTTTTATAGATTACTCACATTCCAGAAATTTCTCAAACAATCGAGACGCAGCTAAAACTCTCAAGAAATCCGTCCCCTTCCCCCCACCCCTGCCGTTTTGGCGAGCTTTCATCTACACACTGAACGCCCGTGCTTTGAACTAGTCACTGGTGCCACCTCGATCAACAATGGGCTCGTGACAATATACACTATGATTTTGAAAACATAAAAAAGATATGCATTTTAAATTTTATCTTCTTTGGAAATTAAATTTTAGAACAGTGGTGGTAACCTGGCTTTATTTCTATGAAGTTAATAAAATGTAGGTACACAGTTTTGTAAGTTCACAATTCCAGTAACACTGGAGACTTTATAATTCAGATAAATGCCTCTGCATTATTATTGATCGGCAAAAAACAAAGATATTCACACATAAGGTGCTACTGATACAGCCAAGATTTGATCGTTGTTTGAACAGAGGGGCATTTTCTTATTACCCTTGACGTCTACATAAACTCTGAATCTTGTCCAAAAATTGTTTTAGTATGATTCATTTCTTCTTCCCCTCCACATACATTGTTATACTTAACTATGTCTTTAAATTACTGCAAGTTATTACTAGTTTCGCAAATGCCTTAAGCTGTTATAAAATATATTACCTTCTTGCTAAATAAAATATTTATTTCCCTTTACTTTCTTGAACACATACAATTTTGGTATATGCCTTTTAAAACAAAGCAGAACATTCCAAGGAATGAAACCTTCAGACATTCATTGAGTTTTCATTTAATGAACAATGGAATGGTTTACTTATGTCCATAGAAAAAATAATCTCTGTAGTTTTAATGTGAAATACTTTAATAAATTACAGAAAATGATTTGAATCAACAAAACCTCTAAATTAAGATTCAAATGAAAGTTCATACTTACAATTTAATTACTGACTCCCTGTGTACCTTATGAAAAAAGAGGTGGGAGACTATTATTTTAAAACATAAAATTAAAGTAAATATATTACATAATTATAGTCTACTAACTCAAGGCTATCATCAAGAAAGACAATACATTTACTTAGATCTTAAGAGGCAGTCAAGGTCTTATGTTCGGCAGTTGAAAAGTTTTGAATATTACCAATTTTGTTTGAAAACATTCAGATTACATATTATACAAAGACACATTTCTCACCTTTCATGCCATTTCCTGAGAAATTTTAGTTAAAAATCACACCATATTTCATAACTTACAAATAAAGTTCAACACCACACACAATTTTTCACAAGTGAAACCAAAATGCTTCATATTTGTTACTACAGAATGTACGTACGTATTCAAGCTTTTCTGATCAGTTTCGACTCTATTTCTTACTGTGTTGTTTAATTTTAACTTCAGGGAACCTGATTCTTATGGTAACTCCTATACGTCACATTAACATCATGTACTCTGTGATAACCTAAATATTCACTGTGGTTAACCATTGAAGCTAATACTGTATAGGCTTTGTCCACAAGGACATAATGACAATATTAAAACTGGCAGTGTTTAAGTAATTTATTGAGCAGTTGATATGGTTTGCTAAGCAAACAAATTGCAAGTTAGCTGGCAGTAAGATTGGCAGTGCTTTTATATTCTTCAAACTTTCTCAGCTCCATTTCAAGTTCCTAAAACAAAGATGGAAAAGTTAAAATAGCATCATAATGATACAATATATACATCTATGAGAGAAAACTGACCTCAAATTTTTTACAATCAGGATTACCTAAGTATGCATTTAGCACAAATATACAATGATTTCTGTAGTGTAATTTTTTTAAAAATATCTCTGTCTAGGAATTCAGTATCATAACTGAGACTGAACCACCGAACTTTGGTTTCCCAAGCCATTATTCTGAACTAATATGCCAGTGCAACACTAAATTCTCTAGCTGACTCACATTTTTCCTGGTAAACCAAATGGAATTCCTTTCTACATAATCTACCTCAAATCTTGTATTCTATTCTGTTTCTTACAGATGTATTTTTTAGACGTGGCATATGATGTAATGTTGTGCAGTAGTTTATGGTCGAGTCCACATGTTTACTTGGAAGAAAAAAGGATGTAAGGTTAGTCACCTGCCATATGCTGGTAAAAGCAGAGATCTTAGCCCAACCATTCATTCGCCACGACTAAAAAAGAAATCTGTGCAGCCTATTAGGGCATAGGATATACTACTTGATAGAATATTAATATTCAATTGATAAAATTATTTGTAGTTTCTCACCCTGCATTACTTACTTTGATTTTTTGAGGAAATAGTTTCAGGAGCTTACTAAATTCCTCCAAATGTACCTAATTAATATTCAAGATAGAATCATAGTTAAAAGAAAAATAAGAAAATCCTCCCATAAACCATGAGACAGATCAATATGTACAATCTAAGACAAAATAAATGAGCAGCCAGAGAGGGAGTTTGACTGGGAAAACTTTGGAGGCACTTGCTGACACTACATATACATTTATACCAACACCATGTGAATCAGTAGAAGCCCAAAATAATGTGGTTGTTGGAGGATATTGTCACCCAATTATCGGAAGGCACGACCAACTAGAACTGGGTAGAGGACAGGAGGCATTCAGACCACGCTCACCCATTTTATCTTGTAGCGCTAACATAGGGGATGATGTTCCCAGCCACAATCTTCCTATATAAGGGCTGCAGTGGACGAGTCAGTTCAGTTCTTGGCGAGCAGCCGTGAAGAGCGCAGTGCTAGCGAATGGACTGAAAGACTGTGTACGTAATTGTGAGTGTGGAGTGGACCAATGACAGACGAACTGGTGGATTGTAATTGTATGCGCTACATAATTCTATGTAATCAGCAAGTGTTCCAACTGTAATTAGGTGGAAATGAACATTTTGAGTTTGTGCAATTGGACTTTTAATTTCACAAATCCACTAAGTCAGGAGTGGGATATTACAGCGATGGAGGCTGCATTGGCACAGATTTTAGAAAAGTTGGACGACAAATAACAACTTGGCCACGACATAGACCGCAAAGATGGCCGAACTGACCATGGAAATGAAGGTGGCGAACGAGACTCTCGCCGCCAATTTGAAGAACAGTTGGCCGGCCTGAGGGATGACGTGACGGAGCTGGGCAAGCGGATGGGCCAAGTGAACGAGTGCGTCGAAGACCTGGCGAACCGCTTCAATGACCTAGAGGAAAAGGCCGACAGTAACGTCAAGTCCCTGAACGCCGCCATGGTGGAAGACATCGTCGGCAGGAGGCTGAAGGACTTGAAGGCCGACGCGCTGGGATGCGACACATCGGTGCGCGTCAAACCTCCTAAATACGACGGCGCATCAACGTTCGAGGTCTTCCGCCACCTTTTCGACACGGTGGCCAGGCACAAGTGGTCACCAGAGGAGAGGCCGCACAGCTAATAGCCAACCTCGAGGAACGAGCCGCGGCGGCTCCCAAGGATATCTGGGAGGCCCTGGAGAACCGTTTCGGGAACCAACGCCTAGCCGCAGTCAGCTGAAGACAAGGTTGCAACAACCAGGGGAGACGCTACAGGAGTTCGCCCTGGCGATTGAACAGCTGGATAGCAACCGGAGTTCGTATCCCGGGAAGCCACCTGAGCCTTTGTCGACGGGGTACGAGACACCGAGATACGTCAGCGCCTAATGCTCGGCGACTACACAACTATCCACGAGGCGGCTACTCCGACGTCGAGAACGAGGAGTGTCCGCTAAGCCGGAGACAGAAGACCAGCCGAGGGACGCCGGCGAATACCTAGTGGCCTGTGTTGGGGATCTGGACAGCCGGGACACCTGGAGAGAGACTGCCCACACCAGGGAGAGCAGCCAGGAAACGAATAAGGGCTGTCGTGGCGAGGGCACCATCACCACCATCCCCTCGAGTGACACTGCGCGCCGTCAGCCAGCGGATGGATGACAGCCTCATCGCGGATGGTTGGGTGAGAGGGAAGCCGTGCCGCGTGCTGGTGGACACCGGGGCAGCCGTTACCATCATCAGACACGACATAGCCAAGGGTTTGCCATCCAGGAACCCGAGCCAATCATACCAGCTGATGACGGCATCGGGCGACACCTTGCCTGTGGAGAAGGAGGTCCTGCTGAAGTTGACCTTGGGACGCAGTGCCGTGCGACTGTGGGTGTTCGTCGCGAAGGAGGTGATACTGGGACTGGATGCCCTCAGGAGCTACGAGGTGACGGTCGACGTCGGCAGGAAGGTTCTGCGGCTTAACGGAGAAGAGGTCATACTCCGGCAACCCGAAGAGCGCCTCGGAATCTGCAGAGTCGTCTTGAACGAAGACGTGGTTGCCCCGCGAGGAGCGAGGTGGTGGTGAAGGCCACCAGTTTCTCTGGAAGGCCAGAGAAACAGGAACATGATGGTGGACCAGAAGACGCCTGGACACGCATTATGTGTAGCCAGGGCATTGCTGCCGTGCCGAGAGGAGGTGCCAGTGAGACTGCTAAATCCAACGGACACCGATCACGACGTCCAGGCCGGGACAGAGTTGGGAATGTACGAGCCCGTGGTAAGCGTAACAGCAATCGCCAAGACACAGGAGCTGGAGCCGACGCAACAGCTGGGGCCCCGGCTAGAAGACCTACTGGAGAGGACGGCCGACAACCTGACCGCAGAGCAGCTGGAGAAAGTTAGACAACTGCTGAGACGATACCAGCGCATCTTCAGCCACGGTAGCAGTGTAGTGTTTAACGTCCGCTTTTACTACATACGGCACAGCAGGCGGTGACACTGATGATGCATGAGATGAAGATGGAGCACCGGTGGAATGAGATGGCGGGGGAAACCGGAGGTCCCGGAGAAAACCCGCCCCAACGCCATGTTGTCCACCACAAATCTCACTTTGCGGTCGCCTGGGATCAAACCCGGGCTGCCTTGGTGAGAGCCAAGCGGTCTAACCACTGAGCCACGGCGTGGCCACGGTAGCAGTGACTACGGCCACACGGACAAAGTGCTTCACCGCATCGACACCGGGGACGCCCGGCCTATTCGGCAACCACCTAGACGCGTTCTGCTGGCGAAGCAAGGGGCGGTACGAGACATGCCGGAGGACACGAGATCCAGGGGAGTGATTGAAGAGTCTGACAGCCCTTGGTGTTCCCCTGTAGTCTTGGTGACGAAGAACGGCGAGCTACGCTTCTGCATGGACTACAGGAAGCTGAACGCTGTCACCCGGAAGGACTGTTTCCCCTTACCCTGGATTGATGACACCCTGGACCTGAAGTCGGGCTACTGGCAGGTAGCTCTAGACCCGAGAGACAAGGAGATTACCGCGTTATCGACAGGCCAAGGGCTTTGGCAGTTCTGCCCTTTGGCCTCTGCAATGCACCAGCTACCTTCCAACGCCTGTCTGCTATACCTGGACGAGATCATCATCTTCGGTAAAACTTTTGAAGACCATCTCGAGAATCTGAGTAAGGTGCTACAGAGATTGCAGGCGAACAACTTGAAGCTGAATGCGAAGAAGTGCCAGCTCTTCCCAAGGAAGTGAACTACTTGGGCCACATAGTCTCAGCAACTGGAGTGGCCACAGACCCGGAGAAGACACAGGCTGTGAGAGATTGGCCTCGCCCAAAGGATAAGAAATAGTTGCGCAGTTTCCTGGGGCTGTGCAGTTATTACCGACGCTTCATAAAAGGGTTCTCCAACATCGCCAAACCCCTCATCCACCTGACAGAGGAACACTGGCCCTATGTGTGGATGGAGGACGTCGAAGACGCTCTCCAGCACCACGGGGATGACGCCAGCCAGCTTAATGTTCGGCCGATAGTTGCGCCTCCCTTGTGACCTGGCTTTTGGAAGCCCTCCGGAAGCGAAACAGCCAGTGACCGAATATGTGGAGAACCTGGTAGACCGCCTCCACAACAAGCACGAGATGGCTCGCCAGAACATCCAGAAGGCGAGCAACTGCATTAAGACCTGATACGACAGGCAAGCCAACAGCCGAGGGTTACAGCAAGGTGACCTGGTCTGGTTGTGCCGCCCTACCCGGACTAAGGGATGCTGCCCGAAGCTTCAGCAGCCATGGCAAGGACCGTACCGGGTGGTGAGATGTGGTCTACTGCATCCAGAAGGTGCCCCGAGGAAAGATGTTGGTGGTACACCTGGATCGCCTGGCCCGCTACGATGGTGCTGTTCGGGACGACCAGCTTTGAGGAGGGAGCAGTGTCACCCAATTATCGGAAGGCACGACCAACTGGAGCTGGGTAGGGGACAGGAGGCATTCAGACCACGCCCACCCATTTATCTTGTAGGGCTAACATAGGGGATGGTTAGGAAAGTGTCACCAGGCACTGTACCATCCCCCTTACGTCTGGAACAGTCGGGATGATGTTCCCAGTCGCGAAGCTTCCAGAAACTGCAATCTTCCTATATAAGGGCTGCAGTGGACGAGTCAGTTCAGTTCTTGGCGAGCAACCGTGAAGAGCGCAGTACTAGCGAACGGACTGGAAGACTGTGTACGTGTATCAGAGGAGTTGTATGTAATTGTGAGTGTGGAGTGGACCTGTGACAGAAGAACTGGTGGATTGTAATTGTGTGCGCTACGTAATTCTATGTGATCGGCAAGTGTTCCAACTGTAATTCGGTGGAAATAAAGAACATTTTGAGTTTGTGCAATTGGACTTTTAATTTCGCGAAACTCAAAGTCACAATATACTTTACCTTACTGCAGTATATTCGGTTGTAGCATAAAAAGGGACAAAATCAATACAGGTGAACATGTTTAAAACATCTGAGAATATGACTTTTTCCAACACTGAGCAGTTTAAATTTATGATTTCTTCATTTGTTTACCGTGAAAAGGAGTATCACTCTGTCCTTCAAGGAAGCAATCAATACCAGAGCACAGTTGTACAGTTGGTCATTTAAATCAGAAATTTTTTTAATCCCTAAGGAAATAGTTCTGCAGATTCACTGCCACAGGACTGAGCTTCTCCCTCAATGCTGGTTCGGCCTATACCGTGATGAAGTTTCCACCACGGAAACCAGCCATTAGATGCATTGAAATAACCTGACTCATGTAAATATTTATATAATTTTACAGCTTGAGCTCTGAAGACCAATCCAGATAATGGTAACAACTGTATAAACACTTAAATGAGAGGACTATCTTTACCCATTTTGGTCTTCTTTTTTGTCCAATGTCACTTTACACTGTGTTTCTGAAGTTTCAAAGTTTATCTTCCTCCTTCATACATGCCCTAACTGTTCCTCCCCTTTTCACATGATCAATAATTTATTTTTCTCCAACTAAATATGCTTTCAGCTTCTGTGACATTTTGACGCCAATGCATCATTTAGACTGGAAGCATACTTCAACTTTCCCAAGTTTTAAGAATATTCTATATCGCAGGTATAGGTTCTGAACACTTGTAAAAATACAGTACAAGATACAATTGCTTTCATATACTGTTACAATTTTGGAATACAGTGGTCAATTTAAAGGGTGGTCGTGAGAATTATACTGAGGAATATTTTGATCTTGCTTTCCAAATAAAATTTAAAAAATAAATTAACCACAATATTTTTTAATGTGAACATACTTTTACCCATGGTATTTCGAATCGTGCTATTCTGGGCTTCTACTGTATGCAGGGTAGCCGAGTGATGAAATACATGTCTCATAACGATCAACCTGGATTTGAATCTTTGGTGTGAATGTTTTATCATTAATAACTAAATTCATGGCAACACCGTAGTAGAATTCTAAACCAAATATTCAACTAATGTGATGTTGGAAGTGCAAATTTTCTAAATCATTTTTCAGTTATTATTGACATTTGCATCTTGGAGTTCTGCTGGTTGTAAGAACCAAACAGCAGTTCTACCCAGCATGTATTTACAATTAGAAGCAATTCTAATTTCTCTGGGTTGAACTTCCATGCCCAAGGTGGGACTCGAACCCGCGACCCTGGCTACAAGGCCCCCCAGGGGCCTACTTCGGTAGGTACGGGTTTGGCGCACCTGGGGTCCCGAGCCAACAGTCTCCCTCGTGTGGGCTCCTCATCGTGGCTGAGGGAGACGGTCAACAGGCCCACCCACGTGTAGGCCGTGCGTGGAGACGATTAGATTCTTTTCTAGTTTAGAGTTTAGGATTTAGTGAACGAAATTTTTAGTAGGAATTGATTGATTTTTTTTTATGTACGTGTATTTTTAATAGGTTTTGTTACACTGGCTCTTGCCATGACTAGTTTTTTAAAGGGCGCTGATGACCGCCGTAGTTGAGCGCCCTTATATATATCATCATCATCTGGCTACAAGGGCCGGTAAATCACAACCTTGTAATGTTTGTTTACAGCAGGATTCTACTTGATTGGAGCTAAGCAGCAGTCTGACAGATCTCCTCGCATTCGCAGAAAAAAATGTCAACCATAACTGCAATAGAGTAATATTCACCTACAAATGAAGTAAAGTAATTCTATTGTTCTAGGATCATATATCACAAAATGGCCTAGGTGTGTTGCAGCACATGAGTAGCTAACAAGATAAGGTTCGTCTGGTTTAACTTGAAACCTGATCTACTTAAACACTACCCCTCCCTGTGACAAGGGAGAGGTGAAAAGTTTTGTAAATACATTGCCACTGCTATCCTGTGACTGCCTAGTCTCCGTCAGACAGCAACAGGTGCCGCAACCGGTGCAGGACTTGCTTATTTACAAACAGTGCTTTATATTGACAGTGAAATATGGTATCAAAACCAGTGTTGTACGGGATAATTAAGAGAAACAAAAATAAGTTTAAGCTGTATACAATTGACTCCATAGATGAATTAAATGGACATACCTTACCTCCGTGTCACTGTGATATGAATGCTATCAAGCTAATATGGGCACAAATGACAGATTAATTGATATGTTGGACAATTATCATAAATTTAGAAGAAAGTGATTCTCCAAACGATCCCTAATGGACAGTATATCTATACTACTGACATCTACCAGTAATCTTTAAAGTGCTGCACTTCACAGTGTTAAGGAGGTAGCTACAATATAATCAGATGGAGTCAATTGGAAGGTTACACAGAAATGAGATATGGGATTAGGCAGTCATAGGTTACCTACAATGTGCAGGCAATAGTGCACTCTCTCTCTAATTTTAATGTTTCAAGATAAACCAGTCTGGTCCAGTGAAGTAAATTTAGTCACCCTATTTCATCCATATTCTAAAAATTAGTCATTGACTTACAAAAGATGCAGCTCCAATTCATCCCTTCGCCTGTATCTAAATATTTTCATTAAAACCCAAATTATACAAGTGGAGGCATTACCTTTCTTTCAACCCTTAAGTAATGCATGCAAGCAAGCACAACCTGCAGCTTAAATATGAAGAACTGTCCATTCGTAATGCATAGCAGAACTGAAAAGTCCAACTGGCCAGTTCTTACGATTTACATAACTGTGCAATAAATCACTTTTCTTACCTGAGGTAGGGACGTCCTGACATATGATTTGCTGTATTTGCCCACACACTTGCTCAATTGGATGTAAAGTTCAACCAACGACTCCAATGGATAATGCTTTGTTATTTTTACAGTTCTGCTCAATAAACGTTTCAACTCATCCTTGTTTACTTCAACCTCTCTCTTCTCTAAATCTGTACAGCATAAGAAAACATAGTTTTGTTTATATGTACATGATATGAAGAAATTAGAACCACTTTTTGAAACAATGCATGTTGAATTAACACATTTATAATAACGGACCTTATTTCAGATTTTCATCCTATCTGGGCAGAAGTAGCCTTCATGCATACTCATAAAATGATAAATTACTTCAGCCTATTTTGGAAATAAGGTATGCAAAATCTCCAGTAGCTCTCTTAATAATTGAGCACACAAACCAACTTCCTGAAATTGAAACTTGTAAAACCTTCCCTCAGCCAGTAATCCGTAAAATGTTTAAAAATTACATATAAATGAAAATTCTATTTTATAAGAAACTTTGGAAGACCTGATAGTCCTGCTTCTTTCTGTCCCACACTTAAACCGAACACCTCTGCTTTGTAACATGATACATAAATAGTCACAAGAAATGACAAACTTTACTATACTTACATTAACTTGTACTAAGTGATATATTTTCAGTTACATTTATACTACCAGATAGGAAATAATTGTGGTTAAAGAAAAATTTCCACTTTCAGCCAGAAATCAAACCTAGGACATGCATTTGTATGGCCACAACTGTTAATTTGTATGTTAAAAATATATCTAGTTAACTTGCCTCTTGGTTTCTCAACACTACAGCAGTTATTACTAGACTGACCACTATTCATTTCTGCAGCATCATCTTGACTAGCACCATCACAAAAGCTTGTTAAGTCATCAGCAACGTCATTATCATTCAGTCCATCTTCCATGCAACATTCCACAGTTTTGGAGCACAGGGAAGACAAAGTACTCTTTGGGCTCGTAGTTTTAACATCTGAAAAATAAAAGCATGGAGTATCATTAATAAAAACTGTTAGGGGAAGGGAGACTTTGTTAGTAACTAAATTATATGCTTGTATACTAGACTGAGGATTAATGTGTGTTTATTGAAACCTCCTCTTTAGGAAATACGAGGTGTGTTCAAAAAAGAAACCAAACTTTTGAAAAAATGTGTAGTGTTTAACGCCCGCTTTTACTACATACGGCACTGCAGGCGATGACACTGATGATACATGAAATGAAGATGGAGCATCGGTGGAATGAGATGGCGGGGGAAACCAGATATCCCAGAGAAAACCCGCCCCAGCATCGTGTTGTCCACCACAAATATCACTTTGCGGTCGCCTGGGATCGAACCCGGGCCGCCTTGGAAACTTTTGAAACAGCACACCAACCAGCAGAGAGAACTTAGCAGCAGATTTAGATAACAAACTGTTGTTTGCCACATTTTGCTTGAACAATTAGCAAGCGAACCACAGCGCTGAAGTAGGCACATGTACAGCCTGCTCGTTGGATTAGTATATGTGTGAAAGAGAGAGAGAAATTTTGCTAGGAACTTTCAAAGAGATATTACATATGCTTAGCCAAGCATAAGTTGCACACAGTGCTATAAGTGGTTTAAACATTTTCGACATGGCAGAATGTCAGTCTGTGACGATTCCAAGTCTGGATGGCCATGTGGATAGTGCTCAGCTGTAATTTGAGGAAATTGTTATTTAACTATTCAGGAAGTTGATGTTGAGTGAAAAACTCGTACCATGCTTGTTCACTGAAGATCAAAAACAGATTCATGTTGAAACGTGTGACAAAACGCTGGCTACTGCTAATAACAACAAAAACTTTATTGAGGACATTACAACAGGTGATGAGACATGGGTATACAGCTATGATCTGAAACAAAGGTGCAGTCTTCACAATTGGTGGGCAAAAGAAAAGCATGCATTAGTTGTTCAGAGATCAAGGTTGTGTTTTTTGACTACAAAGGCATTATTCATCATGAATTTGTGCCACATGGGCAGATGGTAAACAAGACAGTCTATCAGAGAATCCTAGTGCGCATGAGGGATGTGCTTCTTGTCTGCAGCTATCTAGCAAAACACCACATTCCTGTTGTGCCCCAGCAGACTTTTTCCTGTTTTCTAAACTAAAAAACATGTTGAAAGGATACAGTTTTCAAACCATAGAAGAGATTCAGAACAATGCGACGAGAGACCTGTGTGCCATCCCACAAAATGTATTCCAGGAAGCATTCCCAAAATGGGAATGGTGTATTGTCAGTAGAGGGAACTATTTTGAAGAAGACAGTACTTAAAATTTTGTATAATATACCTTTCCATTCTAAAGATAGATATTTTTACTACTGTGAGGAAATAAATGTATACAATTAATATTTTTCTTAAATTGTACACTTACAATAAGAAAAAGAAGTATTGTACTTCACCCAGCAATTCTATACTAAGATATCACCAAAAATACATGTTTTGAAACTTACTGAACTCAACAAAATGAAAAGTCTATTAAATACAAAACTTAATATTAAGTTAATTGGTGGAAATTAATCATTTCTTCACACTAGCCGTATATAGGCTAAGGTTTCGGATTGATAGAGTCAACTTGAAAATTCAATGCCATGGCCGGGATTTGAACCATGGATTTCCTGGTCTCATTTTTCAAAATGACTCAAAACTACAAAACATAATAGTTATGTTCAAAGGATGCGTACATACAGATTTTATCACACCAAAGTACCATCTACATGGAAAATTTTTATTTTCTAAAAATAGACTGTCATAATTTTAATTAAACTAGCATTTAAACAAGACATTTTCATGGCAAATGAAATGCATGGAAATAGCCTCAAAAATCCTCTTCGTTCTGAATAACTCTTGGGACTTCCAGAGAAAAAATAACAGAACACCACACATCTAATTTCAGTCTGAAAACTCAATTAGGCTTCATACAGGAAGTTCAACAATTTATTTATTTTATTTATTTAGTGTACTAAGCTATTACAATTGTTGAGCTGCTCACCAGTATTTGGCCCAGGCTATTAATTGGAGGGCAGCCCATTGAATTACAAAATGTGTAATACACTACTTACTATTGCTTACACACTATTGCTCATTTCCTTTTTTCACAGTCCACTTCCATTTATTTTTCACTTTATCTAAGAACTGTCCTACATTCTTGAGATTTTTATCTATAATGTTACATATATCAGGACTTCGCTTAATTTTTCTCCAGATGTATTCTTTTCGCCAAATCTCTGTTCAACAATTAAAAAATAAACTAGATTATCCAACCAAAACAGAACATCTCATGCCTTTTAACATCGCTGAATACTGAACCTTGATTTAATTGCAAATTTTAAAAAAAGAAACTTCATTTATGAAGCTAAACCATATGCTCTTGAAATGATAAATGGACTCACATCTATACAACCAAGAAGATGGAGCTTGATTAGGAGCTTGTTGGAAATTATTTCGCAAAAACTGATGCAATTTATACTTCCTTAAAAAAGCTATTTGGCTGGACAAATAAGCTTGTCAACATAGTTTCTTTATCAGATTTCAACTGACTGTTTTAAAGTGCAAATAATAAGTGAAATTCATATGATTAGACATCTCAGTCAGGGTGAATTATCTGAAAAAGGTTTTCCCTTAACTTGAAAGATAGATGTGTCTAAGTTCTATGTACCCTGTACTCATTTGGACATTTCATGGTTCCATGACTTAACATTGGAGGTTTTCCCTATCTGAAAGATAAATATCAGGTAGTAGTAGTAGTAGTAACTAACATTTATGGACCCTGGGCTCATTTGAGCAGTATTTCACCTACTTCATCATCCAATATGATGCTAATTTAACAAAAAGAAATAAGTGCATATTTTGTACATGCCATAAAAAGGACTCTGCTCCTATACACTACATAGGCAAACACTGGAACTTGGCAAATATGCAAAGTTATTTTATGAGGTACAGCAATGAACTAAACTTTGAAATATATGGAGCATTAAGAATTAGTTCAACTCAAAATTATATTAAAATTTGGTGTTTATAGAAAATCTACTGATATTGATAATTACATAAAAAATAAAAGTTTTAATCTCTTTTTCACATAAATTTGCTGTTTTTAATAGTCTGACTTTAGGTTAATATATGTACCCTTAAATAAGGAGGAATTTAATACAGAATATAAATGTGTTATTAACACTCTTTTAAGTAATGACTTTATACATAAAAAGACTGAAAAAAATATAAATGAGGTTTCTTATTAATTTATGAGATCGATTTCTGCATTCTCAGTCATCAAACTTCTTGTTGCATTTGTGAAATAAATTAATATAATATTAAAACATTTGCTGCATTTATCAATTTAATTGATTGCAACCAGGTTTACATTACAAGGACCAAACATAATTTAGAAACCAGAACAAAAGAATATTAGGTATAAACAGACTAATAAATCTGCCATGGCAGATCATTTAACATGAAATAAATCCAGATGTTAAATTATTAGAGCAATTAAACAGTCCAATAAATTAAATGGTTTGGGAAAAATATTTATTTTAAAAAATAGAAATTGCATAAGCCAATCAATTCTGTCTATAAGTTTGCTTCATTTTTAGAATTTGGTAATAATTAAAATAATACAACATCTAGCGACAGTAATGATAACAAAGGAAATATTGACTGATGTAAACAAAGTTTGCGATACTAGTTTCTTGAATTGTGGAAATTTTCAACAAATAAATTAAGTTTGTGACGACAAATAATTATATTTTAGGTAGTACGTAAAATTAGATTTTATGTGGTACTGCAAAAAAGAGGAGATTACAAATTAATATGTGAGCACGTGCACATAAAAATAACTTATAGTTACCTTGGTTTACATTTTCATTGGATAAATCAGTCTTTCCAAAATTTAGATCATAAAATATTGCTGGGGTAGATGTACACATCCCATTTGAAATAATAGGATTACTGTTGCAATTGGCATCCTTGTCTTTAATTGCATCATCTATTCTCCATGGCAGGCCTTCGTCACCTAAAAGTGGCGCCGTCGTATCTTGAGTTGCTGACGTGCAGCTGGATTCCTAAAAATATCAATCAAAACAAAAAAACTGAGCCATTTCAAATAAAAATTGCTTTTCACCTATGAAAATGAAAATTAAATTGACATTGGTTTACATTTCTTTCTGAAACATGTTTTAATACACAGAATAAAACAATCTATACACATTACTAAACCCTAAAATACAAACGATAGGGGAGAAGTCCCCAGAACTAGTCTTCATAAAAAACTTGTAAGTGGAGAAAAGTATATATAAGGTTGACTCACTTGCCTAATTTTAGTAACTGAAAACATGTGTACAAAAATGATAAATCTCAAAACTATTGAAACTGAGCAAAAAAAGTTTGAAAAGTTAAATATATTTTAAATCAACATAATCCCTTAAAATTGAATGAGAAGTATTATTTCCCTTTAATGATCCAGTATAATTGAAATAGGTATTGTCGCGAGCGGGTGCAGCCGGCGCACTCAAAGAGACAGATAGTGTAGCGCAGAAATAAAAGCTTGCCGAGAAACAGACAGCTGACTGGAAGGTTCGCTTTCTTGACTGTTACAGAACATTCCACTAACTTCTAGAACGAGTGGAGGTATAAAAGGAAGCCATGGTTAGTTGTCAGTGGACAGTCGTAATTGGACTCGATATTCGTGTGCGTGCAGCTGTGATTTGGAAGTGAATGGCAGACAACCTTGAAGGTTGTATTTGTGTATGTTATGTAATTCGGCTGCTCAGGGCTGTACAAGAAGTTTCTTTCTACGGAAATAAAAAGCATTTTAGATGGATAGAGTCAACATGAAAAATTCAATGCCATGGCTGGGATTTGAACCACGGATCTCCTGGTTTCCGTCCAGTCGCTCTAACCCATTGAGCTACCATGGCCAACGTGCCATCCTGACATTAAATTCTCCAGTTGACTCATATTCCTGGTAAACCACTAAGGGCTCTTGTATCCGAGATACACCATTTGTGGTGTGACTTACTATCCTAAGTACTTAAATCCCAGGCTTCACCATTAAACTCTTATTATTTCAGTAAATTGGCAGAAATTAATCATTTCTTCACACTAGCTGCACAGGAGATCCGTGGTTCAAATTCCGGCCATGGCATTGAATTTTTCATGTCGACTCTATCCATACAAAACCTTAGCGTATGTGCGGCTAGTGTGAAGATATGATTAATTTCCACCAATTTACTTACTCATTTTAGAATTTTAGCAACCTGGACTGTTAATTCTACGAACCCACAGTCACAGTATGCAAAATACATGTTCTCTGTCACCTTTTACTGTCAATTTGAGCAGTATTTGTTAATGCATATTCCACTTTTGAATGTGGCATTGAATTATAATTTTCCCCTTTAGATAAATAATATATTAATATTACTTAATAAAGTCTCTGAAAACAACCAAGCAAAAGATATACATATTTATTTATAAATGGATATATTCTCTAGCAAGACTCAGAACGGCTGGAGCAAATCAAACAAGGTAAATGTATGATGATGAAACTTGGAGAGATATACCCACGCATCTTGTGAAATAATATCTCGCAATTAAAATTAGGGACAAAACAAGGCAATCCCCATGACAGCCATAAAGTCAAAGGAAATCCAACAATCAGTATGAGGCACATCTTCACGTGAGTTGGTGCTTCCCTATTTTCCATCACATATCAACATCTTGCCTCAACAGTTAATAACTCAAATAGTGCTTGTGCTTTGGTTTGAGAAATGCCAGCCAAAAAGGCAACTCAATCTGCCATGTTACGTAAATATATGAATGAGTTTGGAAGTAACATTTTTTAGTGAAGATTGTAAGATATTGTTTTGCTTGGTATGTAAAATGTTTGAAGTTGTGCAGCACAAAATGCAGCATGCTACAAACCAGGTTAAGAAGTAGTCTCCTTTAAATCAACAATTATAATTAGAAGCCAAATAGGTGAACAATCACGTTCGAGTAACGATTTTTCTAAACACTTATGCTTAACTTTAGCGAATGCCAAAAAGAAAAACAATTAAAATTTAAGAAATTTACCTATCATCCAAAAACATTTTACAAATTTAAAATATTTTCAGAATGTACATACACAATATCAGACTAGCCCTACAGAACAAAAAAAGCTCGAGTTCAAAATCAATTACTCCAATTGTCATACAGTATATATAGACAAAACAAAAAGAAATCTAGAAACTAAAGAAACATATGAGATGCTTAAAATACAAACAAATGGATAAATCTGCAGTTTCACACCATTTCTAGACGACCAACCATAACATCAAACTGGACACATGGGAAAAGATCTTTACATTTCACCGTCACATGATGCTGCCATTATACCTAGTCTTACCATAAATACTGTCACAAACTTTTGAGGGTGGCTGTACCTCCAGCCGGAGGAGCCGGCACATTCCAGAGCGGTAGCAGGTAGCCTGAGTCATTGATGGAGCAGCTGTGGAAGTGTAAAGTTGTATTGTAAAATCTTCAAGATGGAATGGGGTGACTATGAAAATCGTGTGGCTGTGATAGCGCTATATAGGGTAGGTAAATCACCAAGTGAGATTTTCAAAACTCTCCAGAAACTGAAAATCACAAAGAGGTTTGTCTATCGCACTATTCAGCGTTTCGATGAGACTGGAGATGTGAAAGATCGCCCGCGGGAAGGAAGGTCACGCACAGTTCGGACTCCAAAATTAGTGAAAGCAGTGGCGGCTCGTGTGCGGAGAAATCCTGTAAGAAGGCAGTCGGTGATGGCTCAAGAGCTAAACATTTCAAAAATGTCTATGTCTCGCACATTGAGGAGTGACTTGGGACTCCATGCTTACAAACAACGCAAGGGACACCTTCTTACAAATGAACTGAAGCGCCAGAGACTCCTAAAATCAAAGCGCTTGCTAAAGCATTACGCTGCAAATGGGCACCGACGAATTCTTTTCACTGATGAAAAAATTTTCAATGTTGCGGAGACTTTCAATGCCCAAAATGACAAGGTATATGCTACGTCATCTAGAGAAGCTGGTGAAAAGGCTCCAAGAATCCAGAGGGGTCATCATCCTGCATCAGTCATGGTGTGGTGGGGTGTGAGCTACGAGGGCACAACGGAGCTCCATTTTTGTGAAAAAAATGTGAAAACAACTGCACAAGTGTATCAGAACACAGTGCTTTAACCAATAGTTAAGAACCTCAACAACACACTCTTCCGTGGACAGAGATGGACCTTCCAGCAGGATTCTGCCCCATCACACAAGGCTGGTTCAACCCAGGAGTGGCTGAGGTCAAATGTTCCAGACTTCATTTCTACTTCAAACTGGCCATCTGCTAGTCCGGACCTAAACCCTTTGGACTACAAATTGTGGTCCAAGCTTCAGGAGATGGCTCGCAAGAAGAGACATCCCACTATTGAAAGTTTGAAGCGCTCTCTTCTGAAGGCAGTTGCCGAGTTCCCTCTTGATGTGGTGCGTAATGCAATTGATGAGTGGCCACAAAGACTTAAGGACTGTGTGCGTGCTAATGGTGACCATTTTGAATAATTATATGTGATTTCAATTCTCTATAAATCTATGTAACTAGTGGTATAAGGATATTAAAATATCTCCAAGCATTTTGTGTCAGTTGAATTAGAATGTTGTGACAGTATTTATGGTAAGATTAGGTAGATGACCATAACAGAAACAACAACATGGATCAGTCAGACATGTTATGAAGATGGGAATATATATTCCTGGAACATGTTAAGAGAAATTAAAAAAAAAAAAAAAAAAAAAAAAAAAAAAAAAAAAAAAGTGATGTTCGAGTTACTAGTACCAACTCATTCAAGTAAATACAGAGATTGATATAGAATAAAAAGAAGTATTTCAGAAAGTGGAGTGCCATTTTAATAACAATGGCACTCTACAGAGATTGAATTGCTTAAATCGGTGATAGCCATCAATTTTAGCATTTGGGAGATTTTACATAGAGAAATTCAAAGACCTCACTATTTTAGACATCTTGTAAAACACCCTCCATTAATAGGGCTTTGATTTCCATTCCCACACTAATCACATCCCATATGCTAAAGGACATTTTTGACTGTGGGTTCGTAGAAATTTAAAATGCTCTTTATTGCAGTAAACAGCAATTTTGTACACCCCTTGCAGCGGTAAGAAAGACGTGACATACACAACAGTCTTCAGGGTCGTCTAGATATTCCTGCCACACGTAAACAAACAAAAGAAATCACTACAGTACACTTCAAATGTCCACACACTCACAATTACTGCACGGCTGCAACTGACTGCGCTTTTATACCTCCAGTCATTGTTCTAGAAAGCTGCCAATGTTTCAAGGCCTTTTGCGGTGGCAAGAGAAAGAGGGAACTATTCAGACATCTTTTTTCCTCTCGGCAAGTGTCCAGCGCGCACCACTATGTCTTTCTTTCCTGCCCACACGTGACCGGCACTGACCTGTCGCAGCTCAAACGAAACAATGTGATTGGTGACACTATATTAACTCAAAATCCCAAACCATTATAAATCATGTTTCTGAAAGTATGGACTTACTCCAAACACATAATCAGAAAATCTATAGATAATTGAAGTTTCTGATAATTTACAAGTTTTGCATCATAAATTCAATGAATTAGAGCAGCTACTAAAACTTAAGTGAGATATGATGTTGATATCTTAATAGCTATGTCAGCTCTCAGGATTAATATGATGGGTAAAAGAAATTATCCTTAAAAAAGCTTACTCATTATATATTTCATGTTAATTGAGGTAAAAATGTTCAGAAATACTTTTATTACACATGTAAAAAGTAATCAGATTTTTCAAGAGCTGGTTGGTATGTGATGGCTTCAAAATTATTATAGAGCCTGTTTTGAGAAAATCTAAGCTAATATAGAACACCATTATTTTAACTTACTGTTGAAACATTAGCCAAAGAGGTTGTAGCAGATGGTGGAAATGTCACTCTCCTTACTGGAACCTTCTTCTTTGTGTTAATAAATCCCTTAGCCCAGGTTTTCCTTTTCTTGGAGCGGGATGTCTCACTACCAGTGCCAAACTTCCATATTCGTTTTTTCAGAACTATAAAGTTTAAAGAAACATTCATATGGATTATTTTATTTCATATATCAATACATTATAAATTATTTATACAGGGGTGGGCATATGTAGGCATACAGTTATATGATTAGTAAATATAATGGATTAAGATGAATAATCTTGATTTATATGGCTATTTATTTTATTAAGTTTCACATTCTTGTTGAATTTATCTTTTATAATTTTTTATTGGTTGTTTTCAATCATGGATCACAATGCGTGGTAATTTAACTTAAGATCAACGAATCTGGGTTTTAGAACATTACTGGAAGACAGGAAATTACAAATGGGTTTGAGAGATATGGCGTGAAAGATTTGAAACATCTTCTCCATCCAGGCTCACAATTTACAGGCTATGCAACAAATTTCATCAGACAGGGTCTGTCGGTAATGCAATCCTATAGACTATTTTTTTTGGGGGGGGGGGGGGGTATTAAAGATAAGGTATTTGCAAGAACACCTCATACTGTTGATGAAGTGACTCAGTACATAAGAAAGGTGTGACAAGAGTACATAAATGCTGAAGACAAATAATTAGAACATTTACATTAGCAATAATAATAGTAATATGTCAATGTTAATATTTTTTATTATTGTTTGTATTGCACTGATTTTCTTTGCATATATTTAATATCTAACACAAGGCTATTCAAAAAGAAAGAAAAGTTTACAATTTTATATTATGCATTCAATATGAGCACCATGTGTTGCACAACAAATACCAAAATGGTGGCTCATTTCTTGCCACACACAAATCAGCTGGTTTCCAGTTATCAAATTCACAGCTTCAATAATTCGATATCATAGATCTTCAAGAGTGTCAGGCATAGGAGGGATAAAAACCACATGGAGTGACATCTGGATACCTGAGTGACCACCAGCAATAAAGTTGTTGTTCTGCTCTTCCTCTTCCAATCCAACATCCTGGAAATGTTGTTATTCAAATAACATTGGACAAGGTAAGAGAAATGAGGCAGGGCACCATCTTACATGAAGTCATTTGAATCTTCAAGTCGGGAAAATAACCTGTTTTCAAACAAGTGTAGATAGGTTAAGTCCTGTCACAGTTTTCTTGATGAAGAAAGCCCATAAACCCTGGTTAAAGATATCGCACAGAAAACGTTCACCTTTAGTGAATCTCTTTCATGTTGAATGACTACTCTAGGATTTTCACTTGCCCAAATTCGAATGCTATAGTGATTAATTTTACCAGAAAGATGAAAAGTACATCCATCACAAAACATTAATCGTTGAGAAAAATTTGTCTTCTTCTATACCATCTAACATGGCAATGCTTGCAATAACTGCAGTTTGTATGGCTTCAGGTGCACACAATGTTTTGGAACTAGCCATAAAGTTGGTTGAGAAATGTTAAGTTCCATGCTTGTTCGTGATGTGGATGCCTTTGGGCTCCTTTCCCATAGTGTACGAACATTCTCGTCCGATGTGCGAGGATCCCGTGCTTTTCCTTTTGCAGATGAAACCATCTTCTAAAAATTTTCGATGCCACTCGTAAATTTACGGCAAAATGATCGTTGAACTGCAGCACACAAAATGATTGCTCTTGTGGTGTCGCCGTGATTGGAACTTCTACCCCCCTGCACTGCACTATTTCGATTGTAAACTTTTCTCTCTCCACAAATGTTGGAAGAAATAAATATTTGAAATCTGTTCTATCTTTTTGAATAGACCTGTATGTATATAATGCACATATGTGTCTATACAACTGAAATAAACAGATCCCTCTTTTCTGTGTATTAAGTTAATGGTTTATCCATTATGCAACACTAGACAAAATTCCTTCCACCTGAAGAGAACTTCACAGGATATTCCCTACATCTGCTAGGTAAATATCTTAAATATAGGATATTTAATCAAAATTCTGTCATTTTTTGAAAAATTATATTCAAAAGCTTACATGTAAAGGATACTATGGAGCGAATGAATTTTAATGAAAACATTTGCATCATATCTTTGAATGATATTGAACTTAAACAACTAGTTTGGTATTTATTTGGCTTAGGATTATGATATTCTCTCTCCCACAATGCATGCACAGACCTTTTTGTTTGGATTCAGGGAAGCTCAAAACATTTACAGTGAAATCTAGATATCAAATTTTTGGATGGAATGCATTACCTTCTGTAGTTACGAGGGCGGTTCAATAAATACCCCTGCCATTTTTTTAATCTCTCCAAAAAATAAAAATTGTCAAGCTCTGAAAAATAAGCCTCTGTCTCCATGATGACCTCATTTGATCTAAATTTTGTTCCTGCGAGCCGTTTCTTCATGTTTGGGAACAGGAGGAAATCGCAGGGAGACAGGAAGCTGCGTCAGCAATTCATACAGTTTGGTGGTGGCAACTCCCGATGAAGTGCTGGTGAAACAGAACTTTCTTCTTCGCCTTGTAGAATTGGGCCAATAACTGTAGTATGCTCAAGTGATCAGTTTTACTTTTTCCAATAAGCCAGTGAGTATGACAAGTGAAATACCAAAAAATTGTCGCCATCACTTTTCTCACCGATGGCACTCTCTTTGGAGCAGATTCTCCGGAATCAACCGATTGTTGCTTGGTTTCTGGAGTGTAATGAATGAATCCAGATCTCGACAGTAGCAACTCAACACAAGATTTTGCTTAAAGAATTCCAAACAAAGCTTCGTAACTGAAAGTGGCACCCACTTGTTGTACACTGTGAGCAAGCGTAGCTCCCATAAGGACGACAGCTTTCTCATCTCCAACTTATTATGCAAAATATGAACTGCCATTCCCATCGATACACCTATGGCCGCTGCCACTTCACAAACTTTCGTTTGATAGCAAGAATCATATCGTGGACTTCCTCAGTAACCACAATTGCAGCTTGTCCTCAAAAATAGATGTTCAACCACATTTAAATTTGTTATACCAATATCTAACTGTTGTCATAGAAGGTGAAAGATCTCCATAAACAGCGTCCAATTTAGCTTTTAACTCCTCGTAAGTTTTCCCATCTAAAAGTAAAAAATAAATCACTGAACAACATTGAACTTTTTCCATTTTAGCAAAAACACTTTGAACAACTTATTGAAATGTATGTAAAACACAAATTAACCTATTAATTAGCACCAAATTTATTTTGATGTGTAACAAATTGACAGTACATAATGATTCCTTAGCAACACCATACATTTTTAAACATGGGTACTTATTGAACCCCGCCCCTTGTACAATGCGAAAGGAAAAGCAGCCTTGGTTTCTATGCAAGTATGCTGAAGATGGCTGTGTTCATATTTACAAAGAGACTAACCTTGAGGTTCCGCAGGAGTTCCAGGTGAGGCAGTGTGAATGCTAGGTTTTACTTCTTCGTTTGCTGCAGCACTTACTGTCTCTTTGGTTACATCTGTCTTTGACTGAAGTGTATCTGCTGCAATTAATTATTCAGATGTTGAAAGCTAAACAATGTAAAATAGTTACATAACAGTAGTTACAGAATTCCTTGTACATACTTGATCATTTCCTGTAATTGAAAACAACAGAACTTGCTTCTCCAGAGCAGTAAATGTATTAAAATTACATATAAAAAACGGAATTACATTTTATAAAAATCCTTCTAGCATTGTTAGTACTGCTTCTTTCAATCACACATGTTGACATTATTTGTGATACCACAATAAAAGCAATACAAATATTACAATAAATATTTTAATGGTCAATTTTTCCAACAAACTTCTGGTTTAACAATGGATAATCCACTTTCATCTTTTCTTATTGAAATACAAGTCACCAAAGCATGGCCTTTAATTTTTAAAACTTGGTATATGTACATAGATGATGCTTTAAAACGTCTAAATCTACAATATAAAGATATAAAATAACGGTTATCTTCATTTTGTAGATCTAAAAACGGTAAAACATAACAATAAACTAAACTTAGAGATTTATAGGAAATCTGCTCAAATTGATAATTACATAAAAAATGAACATTTAACCCTTTTTCACATAAATTTGCTGTTTTTAATACAGCTTTAATTAATGGTGTTAATAAAGATTTTATACATAAAAAGATGGAAAAAAGTAAAAGATGATATTGTGACTGTGGGTTCGTGAGATTAAAAAGAGTTCAATTACACCACTCAAAATGTTCTTTATTTCCACCTTATTCCAATTACAGTTTAATGTACACAATTAAATCTTGCCAGTTCGTCTTTACACGTAAGCTCAACTCAACTACACGTCCGCCCGCCGCGACTTACTCCACTCAACTAACTCTCGCCTCGCTTGTATCGATCGCCCCGAGGCCTCTTGAACCTTCCGTTATGGAGGGGGAAAACATTCTGGAGCCTTCATGCACGTTCGCACAGTAGGAGGAGGGGCCACCCCTGCGTCTCCCCGCCACCATCAGTCCGCATTATCGATCGGCAACGCGAGTTTGCCGTTCACGTGACAATAATTAAAAAAAAAAAATTACCTACCATCCTTGGGCTAATAAACTTTTTTATATAATTTTAGTTCCTTAAAATAAATATAACATATTTACAAAATTTTTCTAGAAAAGATAAGATTTCTGATAATACAAACATCTGGCATTTTTTAATTTAATTATTTGGTCCTTCCAATGTAAGCCTAGTCACAATCCATACATAATTTAGAAACCACAAAGGAACATTTTTGAAATATTAGGTATAAACAGATTGATAAAACAGCCATGGTAAATCATTTTTGGTCATTTAACCATGAAATAAATCATTAAAGCAATCAAATTATCTGAAAGATTTAATGCTTTGGGAAAAATATTTAATTAAAAAAATAGAAATCATGTATGAATTTCAAAATAAAGCCAATTGATTCTGTCTAAGTTTGTTTTATTTACAGAGTTTAGCAATTAAAAATATCCATCACCTACTGGTGTAATGATAACAGGGGGGGGGGGGGGGAGAGAGAGAGAGAGAGAGAGAGAGAGAGAGAGAGAGAGAGAGAGAGAGAGAGAGAGAGAGAGAGAGAGAGAGAGAGAGAGAGAGAGAGAGAGAGAGAGAGAGAGAGAGAGAGAGAGAGACTGAAAATGTGAACAATTTTTGCTAAACTAGTCTCTTGAATTCTGTGGAAAATTCATCAATTTTCTTAAAAAGATAAGTGAACTTTGTGGCAAATAATTATATTTTGTTGTAATATTTGCACACGCTCTGTTAAAACAATTCTGGAAGTTTGTCCACAAAATTTTTCCACTTTTACCTTTTACTTATTGTGCATGGTTACCTTCAAAATACTCTCCTCCACAACTGATACATGCTCCCAACACTGTTTCCACTTCTGGAAGCAGTCTTGGTACACCTCTTCTTTTTGGATCGTGCAAAGTGCTGTCTCGAAATTTTGTTTTAATTCATCCATTGTTGCAAATTTTTGTCCTTTCAACAGAGTTTTCAACTTTGAAGATAAAAAACAGTCCACAGGGGCCAGGTCTGGAGAGTATGGATGAATGTGCGGGTGCATTATTGTGATACAAGAGCCAGGAATTGTCTCCCCACATTTCAGGCTGTTTCCTTCTAATATTTTCTCACAAACATTGGAACACGTCCAAATAATAACATTGATTAATAATTGGTCCCTGTAACACAAATTCATGATGAACTGACCTTACCTAATGAGCTTTTTTTGGTCTTGGAGAATCTTTCCCAACCAACTGTGATGACTGAACCTTGGTCTCAGTATCATAACCGTGGATCCATGCCTTATCACCACTTATGACTCTCTAAAGGAACATTTCGTTCTCATTTCCACAATCTGAAAGCTCTTCACAGATTGCCAAGTGATGGTCTGTCTTGACTCTAACATGAGCATTCAACATGCTGTGTCAGGATACCATGACATGATCCAACTGGAAGCTCTCAAAGCGTCAGTCTTTGACTGGCATGCCTGACATGAGCATCATCACTAGATGTCGAGTACATCCTGTACAGAATCATCTTTAATTCTGTCTGGACCATTCGTAACACCAAGTACGGCTTAAGCACTCATTACTGTAAGCTTTCTGCATCACTTGTTATGTCTTTTTGAGTTTCATGCAAAACAGATGTATTGCACCTCTAACTCTCCTATCTTGAAATTTACAGACTGTGCAACATAACGTTCTACTCAGTACAGAACTTAATAACAGACGTGCAATAATGAAACTTCCTGCAGTTACAGATTAAAAACAGGCATGTGCAGGGATACCAACCACATTTTGCTCCAACGTGAAATTACAAATGTTTCGGAATTTTTCGAACAGACTTCAAATTAAAATAAGGAACATTTCCTAGGATTTACAAAGATTTCTAGCTTGTATGTTACACTATAAACAAAACCTGTCTCAAACAATGGTAAACATCCTACAGCCAATGGCTATTAATAAGTTAAACAATTAATGCTACATAATTACATATAATTCACAATTTCAGTACTGAATATTCACAGCCCTTTTGTAACTTATGGAGCAATGAAATTTTAAATTCACATGTTTACAAAGCTTGAAAAAGTTAATTAAAAGTATTAATGTCTAAGACATGAAGTACTGGGGACTTACTAGGTGCATTATTACAACCCAATATGGAGCATAAAAGTTCTTAATTATCTTAAAATTCAAACAACTTTCAAATAAATACAAATATTTAAAAATTTCAGATAAAATTATTTGCAAATCTACTTTAAGAATTATACAGGACTACGTCTTTATTTTTTTAAATACTATGTTAAAGGTATACAATATTGTTGGTAAATTATATTTACTACTTACTCTGTACTATGCCTAGACAGTCTTCATCACTTTTTATTAAAAAGATAAACATTCAGCATGATTATTTGAGCATGCTAGTTTTTGAACACCAATCTCTCAACCCTACAACTTACTTAATTAAATAATTAAGAACTAGGAACTCACATTTGTCCAAAGCCAAGTGAGAAGCTGAAGGTTTGGTATGCACAAAGTCTGGTGCAAACCTGGACGGAGACTCAGCTCTCTGACGTCTTGCTTTAGATATCTCCTTACATTGCTTTTCAAACTCCGAATCCATCTCAGACTTAATTAGTGCATATGCTGTGTCCCTCAGAGAACAGGCACGATGGCGAATTAACTTATCTGCAGGATCTCTGCAGCCAAATGATAGAATTTAATTTAAATGCTGCAACACTATAAACATTAAATGGGCAGGGATTGGTAATTTATGCAAATTAGTACTTTGCTGGAGGAAGGAAAACTAGGAAAAGTACGGTATTGGAAAGTTCTAAAACTTCTCAGATTTAGAAGGATGCCAAAGGCACATAATATTCATATTTTTGAAACCTGAACTACTATATAAATAAGTAAAATATGAAGCTATTAACAGTGAAGCAAACAAGTATATATAAATATAATAATTTGTAACTTTAAACTTCACTTATAAGAAATGATGATAATTCCTATAAATTCTCCAGGATCGCGATTTCATGTATTTCAAAAAAATTTTTAAAGAGTTTGGTACAGCTTTAGTTCCTTAAAATATAGTATTAAAAATTTGTTGCATTTCTCTATAGAAGATAAAATTCCTAATAATAAAAAATCTGGTATTTATCAGTTTAATTGTTTCAATTGTGATAAAGTTTATATCGGAAAGACAAAACGTAATTTGCAAATTAGAACGAAGGAACATTTTCGTAACATTAGGTATAAACAAACTGATAAATCGGCCATAGCAGATCATTTTTGTTCATTTAACCATGAAATAAATCCAGAGATTAAATCTGTTTTATTTTCAGATTTTGGTAGTACTAACAAGAACATATCAACGTCTAATGTTTAGTAACTATGGCGACAGCTTTGTTTTTCCAGTGAAGATGTGTATGAATATACATGAAAATGCGATCCTGAAGAATTTATAAGAATTATCATCATTTCTTATAAGTGAAGTTTTAAGTTACAAATTATATTTGTATGTACTGAACTACAATAACGATGATGACAAGTTTATTGAAGCACTAAGAAAACATTAGTATTCTCCAATATAAGTTGTTACACATTACAACAGACATTACTAAGGTAGCTACAAAATAGGAATGAACATAGGCGTGGCTGGTCTATCACTACTAGCCAGTGAGGTGCATGCGACATACAGGCACACATATTGGCTTGCTTTGCTGAACCATAAGGTTAATTTATTTGTGCACTCTAAAGATACTAATTACAGAATTAGTTTGTTTTTCCCATGTTACAGAGCTATTTTTTTTTTTTTCTGAGGAATACTCTCCAAACCCCATGTTTGTAGCACTTCTGGTTTCGGAGATATGGAAAGATGCCTGACTAGAAAGAAAAGAATCATTAACTGTCAGTGAAGAAAAGCACACACGTGCTATGCTGCACTTGCATTTTGTACCCTGCACTTTTAAGAGTGCACACGTGCTTTTCAAAGTTACATAAGCAGACTAGAAATATTCTCGGTAATGTGTACTCCTTTTTCAAACAGTTGTCAAATAAAGACATTTTCGAAAGTACAAATTTCACTCAAAGTCGAGAATTAATGGAACAAGCTTGTTACGTGAGTGCTCATACTGTGATGAACATTGTTAAAGAATGCAAACAATTCATCAAAGTAGAAGTTTCCATATTCAGATCTCCAGGAAAATACGAGCAGTTAAAAAATGTGCTACCAACTTACATAGATGATTTTCAAAATTGTGTTTTACGTAGAACAATTTATGATTTATATGACAAGGGTGAATATCCAACTGCCAAAAGGCCGATCAATTTAATGAGGAAGAAAATATACGGATTCTATTTCTTCTGTGCATAATATTCTGAAATCTCTTGGGTTCAAATATAGGAGAACCAATGATGGTCACAAATTTCTGTGCACAATGCACAGCATTAGAAGTACAGGTGATTCATGGTGTAAAAATGTTTCATAAATACACCTTTATATTGTGACTTTGTGGGTTCGTGAAATGAAAAGTCCAATTACACAAACTCAACAATGTTCTTTATTTCCACCGACTTACAGTTGAACACTTGCCAATTACACAAAATTACGTAATACACCAATTACGATTCACCAGTTCGTCCGTTACCGTTCAGATGCACGTACACAATTACACACAGTCTTCTCGTTCATTAACACGGCGCTAGCACGTCAAACACTGACTGACTCACTCCTAATTGAAGTCCCTTTTATAGGAATATCCTGCTATTCTAGAAGTCTCTGGTTTTCCGCAAATTACCCGAACGTTCCATAGGAGAGGAGAAGGGGAGAGAAACTTCGAGGGACAGTGACACTTCCCTCAGTTAGTGACAGAGACCGATGAGTGGGCGTGGCCCAGTGCCTAGGGTCCCTCCCAACTGTCGCCTGTCCGTCCCTTCCCTAATTGGGTGACAATATCTTAAGTATCTTACTGAAACAAAAATTGGCATCATTAAAGGAGAAGCTATATTTACAAATCGTTGAAATGCCACTATTTCGTTTCACTGCAGCAAATGCCTTCTTTTGTCAAACACAAATTTGAGTCATGTTGTTTTGTGTGCATATTAACGATAGCTACAAGCTGTGGAACTGGTAACGCCAAGACAGTGCAATAACCGTATTGGCTAAAACCATGTTTATTCTTATTAAATTATAGATGAGTCGTATTTTTTTACTTATTTTTTTAATTTAATAATTTTTCGCTTCACTGTGGTGTTCCAATACAGTTAAATCTCGACATGTTTATTCTTATTTTTTAGCTGCTCTACTGATGCTACTAATGCATATAAATGTTTTTATAGTCCATTTCCATTTATTTCTAACTACCGTATGCTCTTGCAGTTTTTATCTATAATTTTATTTACATCAAATTCCAATTCATTCTAGACCACATATTTTTTCTTCTCTACAACTTAGTTTCCTTATATTCAAATACCATATATTGTACAAGGCCTGTCTAAAAAGTATTCAACCTTAAATTTTGTTGCGCAAAGTTTTAATGCTATGGCAGTGCCACTGTGCATGGTGGCATAAGGGACCTTAAAGTGCATGCCTGAATTTTCTCACTGCGTTCGCATGTGTCAGTCACTGACTGCAGGTCACCAAGTGACGTGCTGCTATAAGTATTTGTTGCATTTAGTTTTCTCATAAGATGACAGAACAAATTACGCAAAAATACTGCACCAAATTTTGTCAAACACTAGGTAATTCTCAAACAAACTATTTGTAAAATTCAGTGGGTACTTGGAGATGCCATGAGAGTAACACAAATTAAAGAGTAGTTCAACCGATTAAAAAATGGCCATACTTCGATGGAGAGTGATGAGTGTCCTGGTAGGCCACAAACTGCTCGAAATGCTACTGCTGTTGAGAAAGTAAGAGATCAACGACTGTGAGATCAAGTTTAACTGTACATGAGGTTGCCAGAGACATTGGGATCATAAAAATTCTACACACCAATTTTGCATGATGATTTGAACATGCACATAATGGCTGCAAAATTTTAGCCCAAGCGTCTGTCAGCGAAACAGAAACAACACTATCCTGAGGTTGCACAAGGCCTGCTGGACATTTGCAACACTGTGATAACTGGAGATGAGGCATGGGTTAATGGGTATAACCTGGGGGGAAAAAAAAAACAGTCATTACAACGGAACTCAGGATGAGTTTCCAGGGCCAAAAAAAGCACGACAGGTGCAAAGCAAAATCAAGGTGATGCTAACAGTATTCTTTGATACCTGTAGAGTTGTGCATCATGTATACACACCAAATGGACAAATATTGTCAAAGGAGTACTATCAAAATGTTCTCAGCCATCTCTGTGATGGAGTTTGGTGGAAAAGAGCAGACCTCTGTAGGACGAAAACCTAGCAGATGATCATGACAATGCTCTAATATATTAATTGCAACTGATCCACATTCTTTTGGCAAAACATGAACTTACAGTCGTTGGGTAACCTTCCTATTCTTCCAATATGGCTTCTTACAACTTCTGCTTGTTTCCAAAACAACCAGATGACATTGGAAGGTTCCTGTTTTCAGAGCAGAGAAAAAATAGTGAGCAATGCAATAGTGGAATTGAATGCCATCCCAAAGAAGCTTTCCAGAACTGTTTTCTGAAGTGGAAGGAGCGGTGTGCTGTGTGAACACACAAGGGGACCACTTTGAAGAGGATTAGGGTCCCAGCCCCATCAGGTTAATCTATTTTTCCCAGTCATTGGTCCGGATACTTTTTAGGCATACCTTGTATGTTAGTATAGTGTGTATCTTATAGTAGTAGCCAAACCAGAATGTGATTGACGCTTAGTAAGCACATGGAAGAACACTTTAAATAAATGGGAGGGGGATAAGTATGTCATAACAATTGTCATAGTAATGATTAGAAGGACCAATTAGAGTCGAAGCATTTCCATGACAACATTAGATGCTAAACCTTGGTTGCCTATATTCTAACACGTGCTTAGCATGACTTGCGGGCGAGTGAGTTATGCAAACGCTGCAGTAATCATAATACCTTGCTGTTTGTTTCTCTGCTGATAATGCTGCGTAAACAGAATGCCTTCACGTATATGTTGCTGTTCTTATTTTTTGTAAACAACAGAGATCCTGTGCTTTCAAGTTCCTTTGCATCTTATTTGTGGCAATTTGCCTTGGTTTATGTGTGTGCTGTGATCATTTGCCATTCTGTTTTAATGAATGTTTAATTATGTCACAAAATAGTGACCTGAATGTACTTGGGAACCAAATAAAACTATATTTGGTAAAGATATTCCAATTAAAGGTCAGGCATGAGAAATAATATGCTCTGTGAGAGAAGAAATTGAAATGGGAGCCTATTATTCCATTCTCTAAGGTGCTTGAGAGGATTTCACATGCTGTAGGTATCAGTAAGAACATTGTGGCTAAGATTGGGAAAGAAAAGTATTTTAAAGTAGAAAGTTAGGCAGTGGGGTCTAAATTAGAAACTCCCAGAAAAAAAAAGTATAAGTGGCATTTTCCCACTTCAATAACCATCAAAATGTCACAGGTATGCCTCTTTTGTTACAATGATCTTTACATTGATGTGGTCTTGCATGGTCTATCATTTGCATGTAGATCCACAACTTTACTATTGCCTTTGTGTACAGTATTATAAATAATTAATAGATAATAATAAATGGTGATGATGATAGCCATTGCAGTCGCAACTGAATCACCTTCGCATGCGTAATCCTATTGTTCTGCCCACGTGGCAGCAATAAGCGGCAACATCGCCTCTCTCTACATATAAAATGTCAATCACTTTCTAGATTGGCGACCAGTATAATATAGCTCAGCACTGTAGAAGAAAATATTTCTTTACTATATTTCCCAAGAATTTACAAATACAATGGAAAATTAAATTGCATGGGAGGAATTATTCAAATTACTATCTACTGTTTTATTTTAAGACTGAAAATACATTACCTATCAGGATTATATTCCAGTGCATTACGACATAACAGATCAATATCATCTAGAAACTCCTGAGCACAGGCATAACGATGAAGGTCAATTTTTGTCATCATTGTTTCTAGATCCATTGGCTGTTTAATTATATTAAGGTAATCTGGAACTTCTTCTACATCCACAGGTTTTGTAAACATGAAGAACCTAGAACATATAGAAATTAATATTGAAAGAAAAAACATATACAACTCTGGAAATGGCACAACTATACTATTAGATTACAACCAAATGCAAACATACCCATAATTAAATGTGTATTGTACTGTCATGTCATGCAGAAAGTTAAACTAGTATTATAAAGAGAAAAAATCTGCATGTGTGTATGCAGAGTAACCTCAAAAAAGCATTCAACTTGAAGGATTGAAAATGATTTGCAGTGCCTTCACTGAGGATGCATGGAGTGAAAATAGTATTGCACAGGGAATGTCTGAAAACGAAAGCTGGTTACAATTTATTCACGCATGCAAGTCTAACCAGCTTTTGTTTTCAGATACATTCCCTGTGCAGTACTATTTTCACATTGGAACATGTGGATGAATAAAGAAAAAAAAAAAAAACACACACACATGCGCGCACGCCCGCCCACACGCGCGCGTGCCTGCCCACGCGTGCATGCACACACGCACGACAGGTTGATTATGGCTTAGCTCTTCCTTCCCTGATAGTTCTTGTGAATAAGTATGGAGTTCTCTCTTTCTCTCCAAGAATTATAATAATTTCATAGATATATGTACATATAGGATACATTTATCATTTTGGAACATACTGTGACAAAAGACGACAAAGTTCACCTCAAACTGCTTTATCTGTCACTAAATTGTTAGCTCAATGCTAACGTACAAACAGCCTCTCTTTTACACACACAGGAGAATTTGCTTAGTTCTGGGAAAATTTCCACCTGTATAGGCCTTTTCACCATCTTGAAACAATGCTGAATTGCTTCTGACCCAGGTAAGAGACAAGGCATGAAATTTTCGTCTTTGTTAATATTATCATTTGAACATAGAGCCATAGTGTCTGTTGGAATTCTCTAACTTGATACACTAATGTGGTGCTGTAAAAAGCTTCATAGCTGAAGCATCAACGTAGCATACATCAAATAATTCACAACCACTATTATTAGGTTAATTGATGGAAATTAAGCCTACATACAGCTAGTGTGAAAGAACGTTTAAGTTTGGATAGGTAGACTCAGACTGAAAAATTCAATGCCATAGCTGGGATTTGAACCATGGATCTCCCTGTCTCTGTCCAGTTGCAGAATTTAATACCTTACTGGCATGTTGGCCATGGTAGCTCAATGATTAAGAGCAACCAGATGGAGGCCAGGAGATCCGTGGCTATGACACTGAACTTTTTAGTCTGACTCTACCTATCCGATAAACTTTACAGCATCCTTAACTACACTATTTCCAATTATATACAAGCACACTGCTAAAGAACAGCTTCTCTAGCACAGAAGAAAATGCAAGTAAACCAAAGTGAATGAACTCTTAATATGCACACTGTAACAGTATTTTTGGGTTATGTTCGGAGGAATTATGAATTTATAAAATATATGTAGTTGTGTGATTGGCCAAAGTAGTAATGGTATGACGTAATATGACGTAATGTGGTGACGTGCCATTGGATCGGCCAATCACAAAATTAAGAGAAGTAACGATAGTGACGATAAGTCAATAATCTTTAGGAGGAAGATATGTTCTTCAGTCTTGAATAGTGACGATAAATCAATAATCTGACTTCATGGTGGAAAAATGACGCGGAGAAGATAAAAGTTTTGAATAGTAAGAAATAAATCAATAATCTCGTTTAAAAGAGAGAGATATTTTTGTTGTAATGGTGGAGTGTGATGAATACTGGTACTAGATCAGGAACATTTTGTTATAATTTGAATCTGTATAAATATAACCAATTACAGAATTTGACTTCTTTATTCCGAACCTCGCCTTGAAATACAGATGTCTCATGACTCTTATTTATAATAAGATGATACAATTGGTGACCAGAGGAAATAGATAGCCGCAAAAACTCACACGAGAAGAGAAAGAATTGTGCGTCCAACATAGAAATCCTGTCCCAAATTGCACCCGAACGGCTGATGAAGACGAAGATAAATTAACGACGAATATACTCATAATTTCCTGTCCCAACACCTTCATCCAGAGTATATTATGATTCATAGATCTTACATCTACTTTCAAGACCTAAATTAATAATCACTTACTGCCTATTTCTTGCTAACTTGGCACATATCTCCCTCAAGAATATCCTCAGTTCTCGCAGCACAGCTTCTTCCTTTTCATAAACCTCTCTAAGTTCCTCTTCTGACAGTTTTATTGGTGCTGGAGGGGGTGCAAGTGGTAAATTTTCCTCGTGTGCATCTGTTAATAAAAATATAATTCATTAGTTGTTTCATAAATACATTTTGAAAGAGCATCACTCACATTTCATATGTCTTACAAATTTCAAGAGTTACTTCACTTTTGATGATGGCAGCAAATGGCTCTTAAAACCTGTTAAGACAAAAAAATGTATGTGTTGCCATGTTCAAACTTCTGATTCAATTCTTCTACAGTGAATCTGCATTTTCGATGGGGAGAAAGTTAAATGATGTCACTCCGAATAAAACAAAAGTGAAATTATGTTAAAATTACTTAGGAACATGTTAAGACCAACAAGCTCCTAAAACCCTATGTTATTGAAACGTGAAGTTCTGTAGGAATACAGAACATTAATAACTGTGTAAATTAAATGACTGATCTGCATTCAGTGAGTTCACTAGTAGCCACAAAGGCTAGTGAACACTGAACATGCCAAAGAAATATATAGTTTAGTAGTATATGTACTTGAATATTCAACATTAAAGGCACATTGTATACAATGTGAAAAACAATGGAGGGATAATTATATGTGTATATATACCTACACAAAAACAAATACTTCCCTGCAATTAGAAGACTAGCAGATGTGTACACAAACTGTCACTTGGCTTTTGCCAGTATGTATCAGCATGAAGTCCATGAACCAAATGTGGATGCAGTTATAGTCGCGTTGTTTGAACAGTTACCATGGATTTATCTTTGGTAATAGATACCTCTCAGATAATGCACTGATTACTCCACATGGAGTAAACATCTGTCATTTGTGATTCCTGCGAATTCCATTGGCTGAAGTGATGCATTCATTGGCGTTTAGCACATGAACGAAGGGCACACCAGTACCTCTCTCACTCTTACAAGAATAATCAGTGCGTTATCCGAGAGGTTTCTGTTAACAAAGATAAATCCATGGTAACCATTTCAGTAGCACGACTATACTAGGCTGACATTTATGATGAACTTGTATTAAAATTATTTTTATCTAAAGCAAGTCAGAATGCATTTTAAAATTAAACATGAGGGGGTGTCAAAAAAATAACCAGAATTATTCTTTTGCATTTTAATGTGCCCTTGCTTGAGACTGATGTTGGCGGTATTGGAGAGGTCTAACCTTGAGTGATGATATATCATACCTGTGATTCGCCTGCAGTGTGCAGCTGGAGGGAAGCAGGGAAAGTCTATGGGCATGTTTAATGTACCAGACATAGATCATAAAGTTGCAGAAGCACATGTCAATTAGATTTTGTGTTCTTAACAAAACTTCATCACAAACATTGGAAATGTTGCAGCAAGCCTACAAAGAGATGGATAAAAAACAAGTTTTGAGTGGCACACATGATTTCAGGAGGGTCAAAAGTACCTTACGGATGCTCCACGCCCTGGAGCAACTTCAACTTCAAAAAATGAAACCAATGTCAACACAATTGATGTTATGCTGCAGGAACAGAGACTGCAGAGATTATGAACATATCCTACAGATCAGCTGAAGACAATGTACAAAATGTTCTAGGGTATAGAAAAGTTACAGCAAAGTGGCTGCCTCATGTGATGAATGAGGAACAGAAGGCTCATTGTGTGATGCAGTGTCAACAATGGAAGGGAAGGCTTCAGCGAGAATGACATTTTTTTTATAAAGTCATTACATGCAATGAATCCTGGTTTCATCAATATGTCCAGAAACAAAAGAGGGCAATGCCCAATAGAGACATCCTTCAAGTCTTTGACCCAAAAATGCCAAAATTCAACCAAGTACAGGAAAAGTCATGGATCTTTTCTTTTTTGATAAGCAGCATTGTGCACAACCATGTGGTAGATAAAATCCGACTTGCAACACAAACAGAGGTTAAAGAAGTGGTTTCACCTCATTTTCTAGTGCCACAAATGAAAATTGTTCATTACATATTCCTTCATTATGATTAGTAGAATTAGCAGCTTCTTGACTTACTGCCAACTCTGGATACTTCAAAGATGATAGGATTAGTTATTTCCACATTTTCTTATCAAAGACCAGAGCAAAACTTAATTCTGATTACACTTAAGGGCCTAATACTCAAAACTTAGTATTATCACATATGATATTGGTAAGACTACAGAAATAGTCTACAGAAATAAAAAGGATGGTTCCCATAAAACAAAACAGAATATTATTGAGAAATCTTGTGTACAAACCTGGAATTTAAGGTTAGTGAGTAAAATGCTTGCAGTTCAACAAAATATAGAACACAAAAGTTCTTGTCCTTCAGAGTGAATATTTTATTCTGGTATACACTTCTAGCGCTATGAATAAAAATGCACAAATAATAATCCTTTGCTTTTGATGCTTTCCTACATGTTATTGTGCAAAGAGTTAAGTGTGCATGAGCAGACATGTTTATGTGCATCATATATGATACTCATAATAAACCATTCATTAAAAATTACAAAAGAGAGCAGCTAGTTCATTTCTTAATGCTATGAAAACGAAATCAATGGCTCAGAGCAAGCTTTTTTGATTATATGCATAATATTTTGTATCTACAGAACATAAAGCTACAAAATTTGCTTTCCAAAGACACAAAATTAAAGTGTGACTTTCATGAACCTTCAAAACATATCAGTTAAACGTATATAAAAATATTCTTCTGAAGCTTTCCTTTAACCTAAGAAGGTAAATGCCACAAACCTTAGATATCAAATCAGTAAGTTCATTTATCTTATTCACTACCTCATATAATCTCTACAGTGAATGAAACAGCACACTTAAAAAATTAAATGTTTGCATTTGCATGCATCTGTAGAAACTATCAGTTTTACTTAATTCAGCTTACAGGATTTCCGTGTTTGTTTTGGTTGACGAAGAGCCTCAGTCATGAATAAAGGTTTAAAAAATTCTTCCCTCTCTTGTGTTCCAGGGTCTTTCAGTACCAGCACTTCCCCTCGATAATCACTGAATAAACAGCAAATCTGTTAAAAAAAGAATAAATAATATGGAAGTACAATTAAACTGACACAATTATCAAGCATCATCATAAACCACAAGAACATCACATGTTCAGGGCTGACATAATTTTGCAATGCTTTTATGCAGTCTCTTTAGCTGTGGACTTAAAATATACGCAGGATGTTCTCTCAAAAAAAATCCCTGGCTTTTTCATACTTTGACATAAGTTTCAAAGAGGGGGAAAGAGAAAACTTAAGCTAAACAAAATTGTCTCATTGGCGACTAAAGCCTACTGCAGAGAAGCAACTGAGCCACCATTGCTGTTTGTGTGTGAAAGGGACCAGAGAGACATGACTTTCCATGAAGCAGTACTGGCTGACGTCACAAGGACTGGAGCAAGCTACATTATTACTGGGCAATACCGTTTTAGACTGTTCTATATAATACAAAATTCAATTAGTCTCCAGTTTCAGGAGCTTCTTGCCGCCCTGGAAGGAGTACATAAGAGCCGATATGAGGCCTGGAGGTGTTTGGAATTTTAGTGTAATTGAGTTGAGTGCAGCTTCATGGTGAGAAGTCACAAAGTGAACCAGTCAGTTGAGTTGTGATGTCAGCAGATGTCCAAGCTCAGTAATTAGCAGGCTGTGGCACCGTGCAGTGAAGCAGTTCGCAGGTGAAGGTCACAGTAATTGAGTTCAGAGTCACCATGCAGGTCCATGTAAGAGGTGAAGCTGTGTGTACATCAGAGGGATTATCAGCAACAGAAACTGGTATGTGCCCGCCTCGGTAGCGTAGATGGCAACATGTCTGTCTTATGTTCAAGAGATCCTGAGTTCGAATCTCGGTTAGGGTGAGTTACCTGGATAAGGTTTTTTTCTGAAAAGACGAATTATCCTAAAAAATGAATGTCAGGTAGCTCTAAGCTCCATGGACCCTGGACTCATTTGAGCATCATTTCACCCATCGTCCGATATGACTTAATGTTGGAGGACGTAAATTACAAACAAACAAAAATAGATATAATAGAGAAAATGTTAGCTCTGAGCTAACGATTTTGGTGATGCCGTTTAAAGTGAATCTCACTTGTCTTGTGTCACACTATTATCAAATCAAATCACATTTTATTGACACAATAACATTTACATATTTGAGCAAAGCTTGTAAACTGGTGTCTCGTCAGTATACATATTAAAATGTAAAAACTACATATAAAATTAATGATTAATATAAAAGAATGAATATGTTTGCTATTGCTTAAAACTATACAGCTAACAAAATCAATAATTAGTTTATGCCATCTTGCATATATTCTTTAACAGAGTAATAGGCTTTCTAAATAAGTAGGTTCTTAACATTAACTTTAAGGAGAGTTGATTAATGACACTAAACAACACTTACTTTTAAATTTTTCCGGAACATGTTTCGAGGGCCAGCTGATGATAGAGGCAAAGCCTCAGAAACATGTTCCGGAAAAATTTAAAAGTAAATGTTGTTTAGTGTAATTAATCGACTCTCTTTAAAGTTAATTTATCATAACAACACTGTTTTCAACACTTCCAAGAAAGGAATTGCAAGGTTCTTAACATGTTTTTTGAACAGTGTTTTACTTTTTTCTTTCTGAATTGACAGTGGTAGTATGTTGAATACCTTAATTCCCATATAGTAGGGGCCTCTTTCAAGCAAGGCCAGTCTATGGGCTGGAGTAACAATATAGATATTAATATTTGGTGCCAAATTTTGAAATATGTCAAGTTGTCACGATATTCAATAACTAGAACTTTCCAAATTTCACAGATACATTACCTTAGAATACAGTAAAATGCTTCACTCAAGGGGTAGGTAATATGAGGAGAATTTTCTTCAAAAGGTTTTTGTCACATCTTTGGTAGTTAAATTTTAAAACATTTAAAAGAATACAATGAGTTCAACTAGTACTCCTTGCTCCATATATTGCTACTATTTACTTAGAACATATTTTGTTAGGAACTTCCCAACATCCTCAGCTAATGTCGACTGTTGAATTTTGATTTGGTGAACTCCTTGGTGGTGATTGGAGTGTCTCTGTTGGTTTTCTGGTGAACTTGAAGTTCAGGTTCTTTTCAAAGGTGGTGTCGAAATTGAAGAGTTTTTTGTCATATATCTTTTGCCACTTGGTTAGTGCAGTTGGACCCCCAACAAAACAAATTCCATGTACAACACCTTTTGAAATCAAATAATACAAAGGAGAAACTCACAGACAAAAGCTCAGGTGTGTACTTAATAAATTGTAAAGGCTGTGACAACTTTTACACTGGCAAAACACTGAGGAATTTGAACATGAGGTTCAAAGAGCATTTTATGAACATCAAAAACACAGAAATAGACAAATCGGTGGTAGCATACTACTTTTAGAATAACAATCACAATATAAAACAAAAAATCTGTTTATTAAAAAGTGTTTAGGATCTAACTGCATTAACCACATGGTAAAGGATATTCATAAAGACATATGAAGGAAAACTGTTCAATTTCTCACCACCTTTGAAGAGAACCCAAACTTCAAGTTCATCAATACACTGTGACTGCGAGGGTTACGTAGAATCAAAAGTTTGGTTTGCAGAAATTTAGAACACTCTTTATTGCAGTAAAGAGACGTGAAATTGACAATCAGCTGTCTTCAAGGTCGATTCAGTGCTCTGCACAACACACAACTACCGCTCTAACACCTTGCATGGTTTTTATACCCCAATCATTGTTTCTAGAATGCCGTAGACCTTCTGAGAATAATTGTGACGTCAAAAGAAGGACAGAAAATTCCAGATCCTCTCTCTGTCTCTTTCTCTGGCAAGTGTCCAGCTCTCCTGTCCATGTGCTCGGCTGCAGTTTGTGCCAGCAGCACCACAATGCCCTCGGTGACAATACCAACAGAGATGCCTTCAAGTTCACCAAATCACAATTCAATAGTAGACATTAGGTGAGAATGTTAGAAAGGTCCTAAAGAAACTTGTTCTAGGTAAACACTAGCACATATGGAGCATTGAGTACTAGTTTGACTCAAAATTATGTTAAGTTTGTGCTTCATTGTATCATAGTCCTTACTCATAGGACATTTAAAAGAGTTTGGTATCCATCCAAAATAATTTTTAGTTATGCTGTTCTCTCTCACTCATACACACATTTCAATTATAATTGTTGTTTTGAATTCAGAAGGCAAAAAAAAAAAAAAAAAAAAAAAAAAAAAAAAAAAAAAAAGAGCTATTTCTGGTGAAATCTCTAATTAAAATTTCAGTTGGAATTCCTTTCTCTACCTATAAAAGTATGAAGCAGAGATAATTTAAAAAGATGTGAAATACTGCATAAACTGCTTTGATAAATAGAATCTACTTATCTGAACATCAGATACAACAGCAAGCAATATGAATGGTTCTATAACCTTTAATTATGCATTACTAAATGTTTATATCTCATCAAATTTTACCTCAGATGGTAAGGAATTGTATGAGCAATCAGCAGTAGCCAGTAGCAATACAGGTGCTCCTGCATCCAACTTATTCAAATTTGATAGGAAGACAACATGTAAAGTTTCTGGTACCAAACTCCACCATTGAGCAACTGCAGGCACATAGATAATTGATGGTACATTACGACGGGCTTCTTGGAAAACCTGTATGACAAAAGACAAGAAACTCTTATTAAACGTAAGTACTAACACTCCTATTTATAATGACAGTTCTAAGGCATGCAATTTTCTGTAGTTCACCTTGTCAAATTAAACTAACTTCTCTCAGACTCCATCTTGTATGTTTCTGTTATTAATTTGTACAGCAATTATTTTAATTTGTAATTTGTTTCAAACAAAGAATTTCATGGGTGAAGTCTGAACTTTGTTGTTATCAAACGATACTCGGACCTTCAAGGTTGAAAATGGATGCAACGGCTTCCAAAACTAGTACCTCAATAATATAAAAATGTAAGTAACAAAGTGTTAAAAACCAACAAGTAGTTTTTTTCAATTAATTTTAATGTCACTATTACTAAATTCCTCTAATGATGCATAATTACTGGGACATGTTTTGGAGAACCAACATTTTTTTTTCTCAGATGGAGACAGTCTTCAAAAGATGTCCCCGTAACTTCTGGTGTACATGGTGAAGCTTGGGTAATAATCTCTAATTGTACACAAAGTACTATGAAGTATATTTACATTACAAGAAATGTGATAGTATCACTGTAATAAAATTGTGGATTCTCCATAATCCCACATGCTTAACGCAGCTTTTGATTCATATCTTTAGTTTATGCATAAATATTATACAAAAAATAAGTAAATGCTCTTACTTGAACACAAGCTTCCTCAGGAGATCTTCCAGACACTTCATAGAGAGATGTGAGATCTAGTGTATGTACAGCAATATGCTCCATGAAATGTAGAAGGGCTGGGCCAAGATAGGAAGTCTGACCCAGTAGAGAGCTGGATCCCGTAAGTAATAATCTTGGTCGATGAATGGCTCGAGAGAATCCCAAAATCCTGGAACTAAATGCAACAATTTAAAAAAAATTCTTTCATTCTTTTAAGGAAATTATTTTCCATTGAACTTCCAAGATCACAAGTGGAACAAAGTGGACAGAACGCTTATTTTATTTTTTCTGTTTGTTTACTGTTTTTGTTTTCCATGTTTTTACACAAATACACTATACACATAAACACCCATGTCCAAGGTGGGACTTGAACCCACAGCCCTCTATGCAGCTGACACTAGAGATATATACACTAGCGACCAAGGCTACAAGGGCCAGCTTTTTCCAATAGTTATCTGGTCATGTTATTTCCAGTAAGCACTTAACCTAGCACAATCCCATTTGAAGATCAACATATGCCTTGCAAAAAAGTCCTGAATAGAAGGTAGATTTGCTACTACCTAATAACAGAATTGGACTCAAAGTGTAAAGACATCCCTAATAACTGCACAATATCAACTACAAATACCAGTATATCTCATGTGTACCAAAGTTGATTACAGTAATACAAATGAAAGACCAGTTTAAAATGGGCAGTGAAAAACACAAGTGGGAACCTATTATGCCGGTTCGGAGGAATTTAGTAACAGTGACGCCCAATTTAAGTAAAAACACTAGTTGTAGTCAGTTTTTAACACTCTTTTGTTACATACATTTTATTTTTCAAAGGACCAGTTTAGAGAGTTGTTGCAGGTCAGAAAGCATTACATTACAATTAATTTTGAAATTAGAAGCTGGAAACGACGAAGTAAAGTATTAATTCAAGTTGTTATATTGTCGGATATGTGGTTGAGCAAGACTTAGGAAGTTATCAAATTCTAGAATCTTGTCATTTAATACTCAATTCCTGTGCTGTGATGTTGGCATAGGTTGTTGTTGTTTTCAAATGCTAGGCTTTGGCAATGAAGTCATTAGCTCTCTTGCTCTCCAATATTTCTGTGTAGTGGGTTCAGCAGGTAGGACTTCACAGGTTAGAAGATGTTCTTCAGTCATTTCCTTTTCTTTGTTGCACAGAGGACAATTTAGACTTGTGTAAATCCCTATGCTGTGTAAGTGTTTGGTCAAATAATCATGTTCCGTAAGTAATCTAAAATTTGCTATTGCAGCTTTACATGGTATTTCTGGAATAATTTCTGGATTTTTAATTAAAATGTTCCATTTTTTATCTTTGGCTTTGTTAGATATTGATTGGTTTTGTTTGCTTTTGAGTAATCTTTTTATGGATGTAAAGGGTAAGTTTTTACTTTTGTTCTGAACTAAATTTGCACCTTTTTTGGCAAGAAAATCAGCTGATTCATTTCCAGCAATTCCACAATGTGCAGGTATCCACTGTAATATAATTCTTTCCTGTAGTTTTTGAAGTTGTTGGATCATTTTGTGACATTCTTTAATTTGGATTGACCTCATTTTATATGAACTTATTGCATAAATGCTGCTTTAGAATCAGAAAGTATGACAGCATTTTTGAATTTATTTATTCTGTATAGAAGGTGTTGGAGTGAAATATGAATAGCCGTTACTTCTGCATCAAAATTTGTTGTGTGGTATCCTGTTGGTTGATAGAATGAGAACAGTGCACACTTAATTCTTGCTCCTGAGTTGTTGTCCAAGTTAGACCCATCTGGGTAGATATGTAACCATTCTTCAGGTGGGTATCTATTGTTCAGTTTCTAATGCTAGTGCTTTTAGTACAGGTTTGGAAGTTTCAGATTTTGTAACTATTTGTTCTAAATCTAATTGAATATTAATTGGTTCAAAAGTCAGTGGGTTTTCTTTGATTAAAATGTTTTCTTTAGAATTAGGAAGATTCAGATCTGTTTTTAATTCCATAACTTTGTGTAGGAAACTTGTTGGCATAGGTTGCACTTCCTGAATAGGTCTCAATTTTGCTAGCTGACGAGATGATGTAACCAGAGATTTCATACGACTCTAGACTGTGGCATGAGCTTTGCTGAATAAACATAATCTGAGTCATGTAGATACTGAATGGTGGCTAGGATATTTTGGAAAATATGATCACGCTTAGTTTAGCTGGAAAACGTAGAGTTAGCTCATCTAACATGGGAAATGCTGACTTAGCTGTTAGCTGCCATTTTTTGGTAGGACCTATATTTAAGGGTGGTTAAGCAGCATGCGCAATGGTTTTTAAACAGAGAGTCAGTGGGTTACAATATCCAAACACTGATTGTCAGCCAACAAGAACCTCAACCATCTAGGCAATGCATCACCAAGGTATGTTAGCACCATAACACAATGTATCTAATTCTTCATTTAAACCCCTGATCTCTTCAAGATCCAGGGAGCACCTTGTACTTAAAATATACTTAAGAGGCTGAGCTTGACTTTAAGTGTTGTCTCTGTCTCTCTCCTGTTGCTCTACCATCCTATACCTCATGTCCTCCATAAGTTACGTCCCTAGTTATTGTATAGGTTGTAAGTAGCCCCCATCACTATCTCTCTTACAAATCTATAGGTAATAATATTATAAGTTAAGATTACATCTGAATATATTGTGCTAATTAGTATAAAGTTCTATGAGGACAGAGCTTATCTGCGTATACATCACAATTACACTAGATTGTAGGGTTGTGAGATTTATAACAGAGAAAATAAAAGTTTTTATTGTTAAAAACGACTACAAATAGTTTTTTCAATGGAAAACTATTGTTTGGACATGCCTTTTTTTTTACCTCACTGTGAGCCTAGTAGGTAGAGGAAATAATACATTCTACCCAAAAATTTAATGCTACTGACATTTCACAACAAATGAAGTATACCACAGCAAAGAAAGTCTCCGGAGAATGAGATGCAGGGGGGTTGAAGAAGGTTTCTACACCCTACATCAACAGGTTTATAACACCCCATGTCAGACCATTCAAAAAAATTCTGACGGCTTCTACTTTTGTGAATAAATCTTCTCAGTTTTAGTGTAGAGAGTGAATAGGGTGCATGTTTTTTTAACAGTTCTGCTTCTTGTGTAGCCTGCATTCTCTGTCACACACATTTGCTGTCCTGGTCCCACTGTGTAAGGGTGACACATTCCTCTCAGGGACTTACTTTGCGTTGGTGGACAGTACATGTTTAGTAGTCTCCTGAATAAAAATTGTAATTTACAATTTATTCTTGAAAGCTGTAACCACTAACTTTGATAATATGTGCTACTCTTTATTTGAAGTGGCAGTGGTAACAGAAAATATGGGGTTAAAATGTAAATAAAAGATGCACATTTGAATCTGCACACTCTTCATCATGACATTCCATTAATCATTTTCACCACTGGACCACTCGGCATTAGCTATACAGAAGAACACTGTAGGGAGCCCTAGTGTGCTTATTCAAACATGAGCTTTCACTCCTCTGAATTCCATTATCATCTATAGCAGACTACATCTAAAGGGGAACTTAGTTCTATTCTACTAAAAGATCAAAGTAACTAGTGGCCTTGCAGTTAATCAGAGTCTGATCCATTATTATTAAAATCAAAATATCATAATATTCTATATAAACATTGTAGCTGTTAAACATTCAAATTTCTACCAATAGGAGTTTATATAGATTAATGACATTCTCAAAGTTAAAAAAAATCTGCAAGAAGTAGGCATTTACAATGTCTGTTCCTTTAAGCTATTTTCACTCACCTAGTAACCGAACGCGACAGTCCACAGGGAAAAGAATCTTTCAATAACTTAATAGCATTTTCTAGCGGTTTCTTCAACAAAGGTTCGATGAATGCTGCCAATTTTCGACCAGGGGTAGGCGAAACCCTATGTGCAGAAGGAACAATACTGCATTTGGCTCGAATAAAATCTACACGCTCTACCTGAAATCAAAATACAAACAAGCTCTAATCAAAATTTACTTTCAAATATACTGTTCCTATGCTTTAATATAACAGCAATAAGAACATAAACAAAAGTAGATAAGCTACCTAATCGTTCATTATTAATTCAAATCATAAATAAAAAAATATATTAAATTACTATGTTATGGGTGAGTACTACCATCCAAATCTACCCTATCTCCACAATTTTTGTTTCTTTTCTACATGCCTGTGCACAATTTGGCCTCTTACCCTTCTGGTCATCAAAACTGATGAACTAATGAGTTCCCTCTCTCATGAGGCAACTGCTAATTGCAAGAACTTCCAGAGAAGAAAACTGAGTAAAACAACAATCAGCAATTCTGTTAATTTCAGAGTGGGGTCTTTTCATAGTTCAGCATTATTAGGAGTGGTTTCTGAAGCTTTATACTAGCATCCAGATGGAACATCTAGAAAGTCTGGTAAGATAAGAGAACTGCTACCTCACAATAAACCAAACTGACAGCAACTGGCACTGAAACTATGCCTGTGGCAAGCAGCCAGAAGTGCCTGGTACATAATGCCCTTTACATAGCAGCTGAACCTAAACAGTTCTGTGAATAGGAACAGGTGATAAAGATATAACTTCATCAGCATCCCTCAGAATTAGCTCTGAATGCAACATGCCACTCATTAACTTATGTGACAAACTATGTTGCAACTTGAACTTCCTGTTAGCCTCTTGAAATCTTCCATTGTTTACCACATAACCTTCATTTGTTCACTTGCTACCTTCAGCTTTTCTGGAGTCTTTCATCCCACTCACTAGTGCCCATATACAAACTGTTGCCAAACAGAGCACGTGATAGCCATTGGTGTCCTATGAATATAATGTTGGTAGCTATACTATAAGCTAGAAAAAAGAATGGGATGCACATATTCCAATCTTGTGCTAGATACCATCTTCCAAAGCTTTGTGTTCTCAACAGGGCATATCTCATCTTGAGACCTACTTAGAAGTAGCGTACTTCTTTTCTAAATACCCATTACTTTTTTTTTTTTTTTTTTTTTTTTTACCTTGGGTTAGCTTTAGCAAAACCTAGTATATTTTTCAAAACCTTGAAGGTCCTATCATTAAGAATGCCAACAACAAAAATAAGTGTCACAGATAGGGAAGGTGGATTCTATGGGTGTATATATATATTCAGGGAACATGGGAGTCGAAAGGCACTGCTATGAGGGCTGATCAACAAGGACAGACTGATTTTTTTTTTCACGGATATTTATTATTCCATTTCAATGTTTACATGATTTTTTCAAAGTAGTCTCCTCCTACTTCAATACACTTTATAGCATCTCTGCCAGTCTTTGAACACATGCTGCAGACCATTCTTTGTCAGGTTCTTAAGAATTGCCTCACTTTTCTTGAGCACTGCTTCAGAGTTCTCAAATCGAATGCCCCTAAGCTTTGCCTTCAGTGATGGAAATAAAAAAAAATTACAGGGAGCATGATTGGGGCTATAAGGTAGATGTGGTTCACAGATAATGTTGAATTGAGCCAGAAACTGCATGACTGGTTTTGTGACGTGAGGCCATGCAGTCACTATGAAGTCGCCACCCGATCTTAGAAAGCTATGGTCGTTTCTTTGCAATGTGCTTCCTCACTGTAGCCAATACTGATGTGTAATATGCTGCTATCACAGTAGTAAGAGGGAGAATTGCATGCAGATAAATCATTCCATTATAGTCAAAAAAATGTGATCATCAATTTCTCTGCAGATGGAACAACTTCTGTCTTTTTTGGTATTAGAGAACCTAGTGATTTCTACACTGTGCTGACTTTTTTACCTTCAGAATCAAAAAGATGCAGCCATGACTCATCACCGGTGATAATCAATTTTAAAAATGCATCCCCTCCATCAGCAAAGACATGCAGCACCTCATGGCTTGTCTACATTTACACAACCGTTCATTCGGGTGTCAACAGACGTCGCACCCAATGGGCACAAATTAAGGTAATATGGAGATGATCGTGTATGATCATAAAGATACTGCCATATGAAATTCTCAATACTTCACCGAGGTTAAGTATAATCTGTTTGCTGTTAGAATAAAGTATTACGCTGCATTCCGCAACATATGCACATTTACACCTAAACACCAATGCCATCACTGGAATTTACCAGCCATCTTTGTTGTTACTCAACCAGTGCATTTTTGAACTTCTGAGAGTCATTGTTCTTATTGTAATCACTTTATAATGTTAATTCATATAACAACTTGAATGGTTTACTGAAAGAAGGTACAACAAGAAGTTTAAAATACAGTGGAACCATATTGTTAAAGAACACGGGAGTATTAAAACCCGCCAGCCAATGCGGTTCATTTCCGTCATGTGCCTCTTTGATATTTACTTTATTCTCACACTGAACAGATTGTGTTTAAGTTAATTTATGGAAATTAATCATTTCTTTACACTAGCTGTATATAGGCTAAGGTTTTGGATAGATAGAGTCAACTTGAAAAATTCAATGCCACGGCCAGGACCCGAACCACAGATCTTCCGGTTTCCGTCCAGTTGCTCCCATCCATTGAGCCACCATGGCCAACTTGCATTCATGACAATAAATTCTTATAATGTTATTTGCCAATCCTCGCAGACAATCATAGCAGCTGTGTTGATGTTGACTTGTCACAGCAGAAGCCAAAACACCAGGCCCACTTTGCTTAACAGACAAGTTGGCCTTCTTTGAAGTCCTTGAACTACCTGAACACTGTTGCACAAGGTAGTGCATCATCACTGTATGCTTGTTTCAGCTTTTTGTAACTTTCAATGGTTGTACGGTTTAAACAAAAACAGAATTTGATTCTGCTATACTGCTCCTCTCACATCACCTCCATTGTCTGTTATGTGAAATGCATGTAGCATCTACAGAACATAACATTACTACCAACCTACCAAAATGAGAGTGCTGCCACCTGCAGACATTATACATAAAAGCTCACTCTTTTCAAATATTTGGTACAGATAGGAAACTATCATGAAAACTACAAGAAAAAATCAGCCCTTGTATGAACTGCCAAATTTAGGGCCCACTAAAAAGATTTCTGGCATTAATAAATATTAGAGAAGTTTCAGGCATATTAAATTACTTAAATTTTATCTGTTGATGCATCTTTTTTATATTTAATTTAAACAGGGATAGACTACAATTTGGTAATACGAAAACTAAACCATGAGACAAGTAAAAAGATATCAATAACTATTAAAAGGGATAAACATGTACCAAGTATATAAATGCATTGAAGGGTTGGCTTTTTAGCAAAGGGGTAGGTTCTAGCTCCAGAAAAGCCCAAGATGAATTGGCTTTAGTACTTAGTAAACCAAATCATATTTTAAATAATAATGTGAAATAAAATTCACATTTTACCAAAAAGGAATTATTAATTTAAAATGTGACTATATGTTACCACCTGCTGCAAACATCCAAAGCTCATCGTTAAAATATTGTCTCCTACAAAGAATTCCCACAAAGAAAATTAAGTAACTAAATAATTTTGCAAAGTTCTATTTCTTTAATGATTGCTTTACATAAAGAAAAACTAATAATGCATCAATCTCAGAGTGTGCTAAAAATTTTTAACAATGTTTCACTAGCAGACACATATCTAAAACACAGAATACTTCAGCATTTAAGAAATGTATAAGCTTTATAGTAAATATCCCAAAATTGCTGCAATTAGTAATGCTTTGTGAGAATCATTCTATTTTAGCATTTTTTTTAATTTTACTGATTTATTAAATGAAATGTTATACATACCTTCACAGAACTTGGATCAAGTAACAGTTTCTGACTCGACTTATAAATCTGAGGATATCTTCTACGAAGCCCATGAATTACTGCCTCAGAGCACAAAGCTCGCAAATCTGAACCACAGTATCCTACTGCCTGTTCAGCAAGTAGATTCAACAAACTTGGACTGGGTTGTTGAGCCCACTGGCTGACATGAATTCTTAAAATTTCTTGCCGCTCCTAAACGGAAAAACATGTACAGATAAGAAATAAATACAAAAGTAAAGTAAATGGCATTAAAACTATTACAATCCTCAAATTGGAAACAACTTTGAGGTGCAACCAATTGCAACCTTTTCTTCAAGACACTGGGAGATTGCTACTTTTCTGAGTGTTTCCTAAAGATGGTATAAAAAAATTATATACAGCCTTAGAAAAAAGAAATGAGCTGCTACAAGAAACAAAGTTTGATTTGGAAAATATCAAAAGTATTCGATGAAGGTGCATTCACAATATATGCTTTAATACCACTCTGGTTTCATTTCAAAGCTATGTGATATATAAGGAGATGTTACGCAGTTTGGCTGTATGCATAGTAGCCAAGCAGTAAAACACATTATTATTTGAAGCAAAAGGTTAGAAACAGTGATGTATTTAACATTTGAAAGTAATGAGTCAGTAATTCAAAAACAAACATCACTTCAATTATCCTTACTTGGACATGTTTCGGAGAACGTTTTGTCCCCATCGTCAGCAGTTATCCGACTGGTTGGATCCGTGGTTTCTTGAAGTGAGCTGGATGTCTGTGGCGGCATCTGTTGTTTGTGAGATGAACTTCCAAAGAGAGTTTTCAGGTGGCAATTCGAAATTTAAAGTATACTGTTTGTTTTTTATAATTAGCAACTTTTCCCAAACATCGAGTTTGATTGCATTACTGGCTGATTTTAATAGTTTTATATTTGGTACAATTTCATGATTAAATGGTGAGCTATTGCTGATTTTTCTATTTGTTTGTATCTCAAATGTTCCTGTAACCTAATTTGTAAACTTCTTTTGGTTTTTCCTATGTAGAACTTATTGCAATCTGAGCAGTTGATTTTGTATATAGCTGATTTCTTGTTTTCAGGTACTGGGTCTTTCAGATTGTTGCATAATAAGTTTTTTAAACTGAATTTATTTATTGGGGCTAGGGTGATGTTGTACTTCTTGAATGTCTTGTTGAATTTATGATGCATTCTGGGATGATATGTCAATTTCCTGAACTGTGTCTTGCTTTTTGATTCTGTTAATTTTGTGGTATCCAAAATGTGTTTCTGTTTCTTGAATTTCCAAATTTTTTTATCTATTAATTGTTTACTGTATCCATTAATTGCAGCTATGTTAATCATGTGGTTATATTCTTTGTTGTATTCATTCTGTTTCAATGGGATGTTGACTAGTTTATATGCTAGGCTGTCCAAAACTGCATGTTTGTGGGGTGTAAGGTTGTAGCTATCATTCTTGATGCAATTATCTGTTTGTGTTGGCTTCCTGTAGATGCCAAAAGATATGTTATTTAATTCATGGATTATCTTCAAATCTAAGAAAGGTAAGTAGCCATCTTTTTCTATCTCTATTGTGAACTTTATTGCTCTATTCTGTATGTTCAATAGTTTTAAGGAATCTTGTATGAATTTGTGTGGAACAATGGCAAAAATATCATCAACATATCATGAAATTGTACCAAATATAAAACTATTAAAATCAGCCAGTAATGCAATCAAACTCGATGTTTGAGAAAAGTTGCTAATTATAAAAAGCAAACAGTATACTTTAAATTTCGAATTGCCGCCTGAAAACTCTCTTTGGAAGTTCATCTCACAAACAACAGATGCCGCCACAGACAACCAGCTCACTTCGAGAAACCACGGATTCAACCAGTCGGATAACTGCTGACGATGGGGACAAAACATTCTCCGAAATATGTCCAAGTAAGGATAATTTTTGAATTAGCGACTCATTACTTTCAAAAGTAAAACACATGTTTTTTAAGTGGACCAACATGAGTTCAAATCTTTGATGTGCATGCTTATTTTTATTTACTGTTACTTTAATAGCAATGCCTTATGTTTCTCTTACAGAAGATAAATAATATTTTAAACACATTCATTTATATAAATGTAAATATTAGAAAATTGCCTTAATATTGGTTGTGTAAAAACTCGGGTTCATTGATCTTATGAATGTTGCCAGCATATAATGCAAAGTATCCTCTCATGAAAATTTCATAGGCATTTGGTCTCATCCATGTCCTGCAGAATGAGGACAATAATGGAAGCAGAGGGTTTACACACCTGATACTAAGTTAATGTCCACTTTTATTTGATTTTACATATGGGAATGAAATATTTATGAGCATAAATGCCATAAAATCAAGTAAACCTTAGCAATTGGAAGTTATAGTACAATGTGCATAATATTCCATTTCATATTTCTACTGTACAAAATAACAATAATAATAATGATAATAATAACAATAATAATAATGATAATAATGATAACAATAATAATAATGATAATAATGATAACAACAATAATAATAATAATAATAATAATAATAATAATAATAATAATAATAATAATAATAATAATAATTATATAGAATAAAAAGAAGTATTTCAGAAAGTGGAGTGCCATTGTTACTAAAATTAGGCAAGTGAGTCAACAGGACCTCTTGATGAATTTTGAAATTCCCGCTGTAGATGACGTCATCAAACTTACCAGGACACTAGATGGCAGCACAACACCAAGCCAGATGCAGACACCGGATGCATCATCAGTCTACCACAGAGCTGACGATAGGGGAGAAGTCCCCAGAAACTAGTCTTCATAAAAAACTTGTAAGTGGAGAAAAGTATATACAAGGTTGACTCACATGCCTAATTTTAGTAGTAGTAGTAGTAGTAGTAGTAGTAGTAGTAGTAGTAATAATAATAATAATAATAATAATAATAATAATAATAATAATAATAATAATAATAATAATAATAATAATAATAATAAATGTTCAGAATTTGAACCTTTGTAGGTCTAGCACATACATACTTAATTTCTTCTTGGGCAGCAAGCCAGGTGAAAAGACAATTGGAAACTGACGTTTCAGGAGTGTGCATCTCTCCCATCATCAGGATATTTATTAAATGTTATAACCACAAATGAAACACTGGATGTAACACAAATATAAATATATGTTATAACATTTAATAAATATCCTGATGATGGGAGATATGCACACTCCCGAAAAGTCGATTTTGAATCATCTTTTCACCTGTCTTGCTGCCCGAGAAAACATTGAGCTTACTTGTCGCCAGGAAAGCTTCAGGTCTTATTTTACATACATATTTGTCTATAACCACTCGGCTATCAATGCACCTTCAGTAACTGAGACTCAATTATGAGATGATCCAGTAGAAAGAAGCTAAAGAGACGCATTCTGTGACATCATTGTAAACCCACCATTGAAATGATATTGTTACTTTGTGGGTTCGTAGAATTAAAAGTCCAATTTGCAGAAATTCCAAATGTCCTTTGTTTCTGTAGAAATACACTTTGGCCAACCCTTACAGTAGCAGAATTATGTAACATACACAAATACAATCTTCGTCACTTCTGCACACGTAAACAAACAAGAGTTCACTTTCAAAACACAGCTGCAGGCACACGAATCAGTTCCGATTATGACTTTCTCTCTATAAACTAGCCACGGCTTCTTTTATATACCCGTTCACTGTTCGAAAAATTACCAGTATTTTCTGTAACAAACAAGACGGCACTAGAACCTTTCAGTTATGTATCTTTATATGTTTTGGCTAGCCTTTTATCTCCGCATTGCACTATCTGTCCCTTTGTGCGCATCAGCCGCACATCGTCGCAACAATGGGTTCGCGACAATATGGACTTATACCTTGTTTCACGTAAGCTTGCCCAGTATCTCTTAATGGTCACGTGACCTAGTCACCTCTCATTGGTTGCTGTTGTGGTAAAAATTAGTTCGTTATTTAACATGGTGATATATCATTATATGTTGGAAGAGAATTATCAAATTTATATTTTCGTAACTGTTTTAATTAAATATATTACGCAACAGAGTTGATTTATCTGAAATGCATGTTAATTCTTAAACAAAGTAAAGAGGAGGTTCCTCTGCTCTCAAGCACATGGCACGACAGCATGTGATTTAGCGGTAGTGGTGACATTTGTTTATAAGACTTTTATCACTGACCTTGTTTTGAACTGGATTAGTCATGCATCGCCATTCGAAAGTGCGGGAGCTAAATTATTTTATTGATCGTTTATTGCGCATTATATATACATTATACATGTATTATATGTATAATGGCAGAGTCTACCGCCAGTTTTTCGCTTAAGTATCGCAAGGATAATTATTTACAAACAGGCGAAAAAAGAATTGTGTTGCATGTGTTTAATGCACTCACAGAGAAGAATCTGTCTTTGTCAGTGAGAGAAGTCGAACAGCTGGGCTCTGAAGTTACAGGTGTGAGTGTTAGATCCGTAGGAACATCGCGACATGAAATTGAGGAAACAGGAAAACTTACCACTCCAGGCAAAAGCAGGAATAAACAAAAGTGCGTGCTCGGAGAAAATACGTGAAAAGTGTTGTGCGTCTTCATGTGTGTAGTTTTTCTTTAGAAACGCACTCCCTAACATAAGTAACATTTCGTCTGCTGTAAATGAGGAAGCAGATTTACCAAATTTCAGCAGATTGCTTATACAGCTGGGATTTGTGAATGAAAAAAGAGGCAAGAAAAATGTGCTAAAAGACAGAGGTGATATTGCTGTGTGGCGAAGACGCTATTTGACAACCACACTGCACCGAGATACAAATCGCTAAATATACACGAAGAACACACGAAAAGTAAAGTATGGTGTGACACGACTTTTAAGACTGAAAGACAAGCATTTTTGAAAGGTATGTGTGCTGGTTTAAAAAATTCCAGTGGAAAAGGCCGAAGGCCTTTCATTATAAACTCTTTCAGTTTCATTGCTCATTCATTCTGTTTCAATTTGCTCAGTTCATTATAAACTTGTATTTTTGCATGCCTTCATATCCTTATTTGTATGATTTTTGTATGATTTTATTTATCTTCCCGGCAATTATTACAAAATGTGACGGGAAGGCACTGCCTATGGCGTATGACGCGAAAGCATTAGCCAATTAGGGCGAGGGGGAGGGTTGTTGAATGCGGAGTGATACATTTCAGCCGGGCAAGGTTATATGAAACAGAGATTAGAAAAATATACACTTCTAATGCTCAGAGTGTGGAATCAAGTCATTGGTTTTCTTATTTCCAAACATTTCAAGGTGATGTTCTTGAATGATTATAGTGCCTCACATATTGATAAGGGATCTTTGTTCACTTCCTCATCTTTAAAATAGAGCAAACAGTTCAGCGACTAAGACTCTTGAAAACTACCATCTTCTTATAACTCTGCCAAGCTGGAATCCAGAAAAATCATACAACCAGGAAAAAGAAATTAAAGAGGGATTTAATAGAAAAAAAGATGCCTTAGCAACATTTTGACCTGAAATCTGCATATAACACCATATGGAGAAGTAATCTCATCAACAAGCTGCAACAGATGAGAGTTAAAGGTAATATGCTTCACTAGATATCAGAATTTGTCTCAGAAAGATATTGTGCAACTTCTTATGGTTCAACATTATAATTAAAAAAAGGAAGCACAAGATCATCACAAAGTTCACAAAGGAAACTGAGGAAGACAATTATCTTTCTTAATTTAATGATTATACGACAGAACGATAATTTAAAATTAGGAATCTACAGAAAACCTACTCACACTGATAATTACATACAATGCATTATTTTAATCCTCTTTCACATAAATTAGCAGCTCTTGGAAGTTTGATTCATAGTCTTAACAGCATACCACTGACTCCGGATTGTGTTTGGGAACATGGATTCCTAGTCGAAAGTTACTCTTTCTGTTTCTTAAGTTTTTCAGTAAGGTTTTGAAGCATCCTGTATACATATGTTGCAGATTAGCACCACATAGCACCATAAAGTCAGACTGTAGTCTTAATAAAATGTTCTTGTGCAGTTTACGGAAAAATCAGAAAAGCTGGCAACTTAATTTTCCTTCTTTAGTGCTCTTAAAGTTTAAAGCATTCACCAAAAAATTGAGTCCTGATTATGGAAGTAGTTATGATAAAAGGAACATACATGCTTAGGCTTTCATGGCTGGCGTTAATCCAATAGAATATATTTCTCGGGCTTGTGGGCCGTGGTCCAGAGGATGAAAATTCTCCTGATGGTTTGCTCATATCTCCGTCGAGCATCTTCAGAGGATTCTAACTAGGTACTTGCTGGAATGTTGTTCGGCACAAGGCCTCGTCAAATATAGCCGGTCTGTCCAAGCCTACTTGCCTGCCATTGGTTCTTTATCAGCCAATCTCCATGCGACTGAGTGTGTGCTGCTATTGGTCCGGTTTGTTTTCTATGACTTTACTTTTGTGTCTTGTAATACCGGTATCCACGCTTTGTGAAGACGTGTTATTTCTTCCTTCCCGTTGAAATTGTTTTTATGTTTTTGAATTTCGATAGCTTCTCGATAAAGCCTGGCATGATAGTGGGCAGTGCTGTCTAAAATCGTGGTTTCTTCAAACTTGATATCATGGCCCATCAGCAATGCGTGCTCAGCTACGGCCGATTTTTCCATTTGTCCAAGTCGGCAAATGCTTCTGTGTTCTTTTATTTGGGTTAGTATGCTGCGCTTAGTCATGCCGATATATACCTGGCCACAGCTACATGGTATGCGACAAACTCCTTGTAACCCGAGAGGATCTCGTCTGTCCTTTGTGAATCTCAATTGATGTTTTATCTTCTTGGTTGGCCTGAAGATTGTTTTTATGTTAGCTTTCTCCAACAATTTGCCAATCCGGTCTGTCACGTCACTGATGTAGGGTAGGAATGCCTTGTGTTGTTTGTCATCTCTGTGCTTCCCCGCAGCCTTCTAGGGCTTGTGGCCCGTTTGATCTGTTTTGGAGCATATCCATTGGCCTGTAGCACTCTGTGTAGGTGCCATAGTTCTTGCTTCAGCGCGTCCGGTTCACAAATACATTTGGCGAACTCTGCTAAGGTTTTTATTATACCAACCTTCTGCCGTGGGTGGTGATTTGAAGATTTTTGGAGATAGCGGTCTGTATGCATTGGTGTCCTATAAACTGTGTGTCCCAGAATCCTATCAGGTTTCCTGGTGACCAGAACATCCAGAAAGGGGATACCTTTTTGTGTCTCCTTCTCCATCGTGAATTTTATATTTTCATTGATGCGTTAATGTGTTGGAGAAATTTTTCCAATTCTTCATCTCCGTGCGGCCAGATTATGAACGTATCATCTACATATCTCCACCACATTTTTGGTTTGTAGGTGGCGGTCTCTAGTGCCAATTCTTTGAACTTCTCCATGTCGTAATTAGCCAAGAAATTCCCCAAGAAATTATGTCCTGATTATAGAACTAGTTATGATAAAAGGGACATACATGTAGGAAAATAGTAAAAGTTAATTTAATTTAAAACTATTTTTAACTACTAACCTTTTTTGCAGGTAGAGGAAAATACAGCTCACGATCAAAGCGTCCTGGTCGGCGTAGAGCTGGATCTATTGCATCAATGCGATTGGTGGCACCTAATACAATTATATCTCCTCGGTTATCCAATCCATCCATTAGCGCGAGAAGTGTTGATACTATACTAGCATGTATTTGGTCTTGCTTAGATGATCTAACTGGTGCTAAACCATCTATTTCGTCAAAAAATATAATGGATGGACGCATCTGGTAAGCCTGCAAACAGATGTAAGAATTATAAGCAGTCATTCCCATGGTCAGGGGGCTATTCCTACAAACATGCCTACCACCAGGAACATGTGGAACAAAATAGAAACCAAGAGTGCTAAGGAATGAGAGCAAACTTTTCTTTTTTTTTACACCTTTTTTCAAATCTACTGATTGCGTGTTTGAGAAAGCAAGCAACTCAGATAACTCATTTTGAGGTTTCTGAGTTCCCTTATGCTAATTTTTTAAACCACTTCTCGAACTGTAAAAACACTTAAGCTCCACTTACATTTAAAAATTAGGGCATGTTTCAAGGACCCCACGTCCCCATCGTCAGCTGATGTTCAACTAGTTCTTCAGGTGACCGCCTCCCTCTCCTGGCGCTGTTCAATGAGTTGAATGACGTCATCTACTATCGGTATTTCAAAGTTCATGGCTCTCTTTCTATTTACATAAATCAGCCATAGTCCATCATTTCTGGTCAAAATAATCATATTTCCAAAGACATAAAACTTTTGATACCGGTAAAAGTACTGGGAATTAGTTTGGGAAAATATACACATTTTGAAGAATAAAAAGAGAGCTATGAACTTTGAAATACCAATAGTAGATGACGTCATTCAACTCACTGAACAGCGCCAGGAGAGGGAGGCGGTCACCTGAAGAACTAGTTGAACATCAGCTGACAATGGGGACGCGAGGTCCTTGAAACATGCCCTAATTTTTAAATGTAAGTGAAGCTTAAGTGTTTTTACAATTCGAGAAGTGGTTTAAAAAGGTTTTACTGATGAAGCTCCACTGTTTATAAATACTTCTATTTATAGTTTTATTATTCCCTTATACTATTTTAAATGTTTAATGATTTCTGTCTGAGCATTCATGAATCTAAAATATGCTTAATTAGCTACAATGAATAACTACTGAAATTGTAACATGCTGGATTTTATGTAAATACTATTTGTCATTCATCCATAGAAATGCGACCTACCTGATCAAAAAGAATTCTCAGTTGACGTTCAGACTCCCCAACCCATTTGCTGAGGCAATCTGCTCCCTTTCTCATAAAAAATGTCACTTTGTGATCTCCATGGCTGCATTCGTTAGCTAAAGCACGTGCTAATAATGTTTTACCAGTTCCTGGAACAAAAGGGAGGAATAACAATAACCAGAACAGAGACATCTTCTTGACACTAAGAAAGATATTTAAAGTTAAGGTCCACAAACAATCTCAGCAGCCCTCCTGCAAAGAATTTTGTCAATATCATTAGCAGCTATGTAAATTTCTGGAACCTGAGGTTGATCTCAGTAATGTAGAACTTGCTGACTACCAAACTCCAATATATAAAATTGGGCAAGAAATAGTTACATTTCATTGAATTTTTATTTGTTTATTTCATAATACATACAAAGGATACATAACATTAATACCAAGGCACAAAATGCATACACAGAAAGGTTTGATAAATGTCTGTATGAAGAATACATTGGAAATATTGATATGGCATTTGCATATAATTGTTATTTTCAATCAATTACATTAGACACCTTTTATATATTCCTTTTCCGCTACAATATTAAAGCAGTAGTAGTACAGTCTGCCACAGCAACGAAAGTCCCGGGGAATGAGGTGCAGGGGGTTAGACACTGTTCCGATATCCTGCCTCTTACTTTTGACACTCAGGTAACTTCAGTTATAGCCTATTCAAAAACACTGTACGCCTTCTACTGCTGTGAATAAATTTTCTCAGTTTTAGTGTACTGAATGAATAGGGCGCATGTTTTCTTTAACAGTTCCACTCCTTGTGTAGCATGCATTCTTTGTCACATTAACTGTCTTTGTCACACAAATCATATATGCATTGTAAGCAAAATAAACCATGCATTAAGGTAGACAACAGAATTTGCTTAAAGGTTACAATAATCCAAAATATGAAATGGCCAAGGTTGATTCATTTAACTGAGGTCGAAGAATGCCCTAAATAAAACTGGTGTAAGGGTAGTACATTCCTGTCAGGGAACTTGAGTTGACAAACAGTAGTATTATTGTAAGATACATAAAAAGTTGTGATATAAACTATAGTGTATACAAATATAATAATTAGTAACTTGAAAAACTTCATTTATCTTTTAAAAAATAAAAGTTTTAGCCCATTTTCACATAAATTTGCTGTTTTCAATAGTTTGATTTATATTAATAAATATACCCCTAAATAAAGAAAAATTTAATAAAGAATATATATATATATATATATATATATATATATATATATATATATATATATATATTATTAATAATGCTTTAATTAATGGTTTTAATAAAGACTTTATACACAAAAAATTGAAAAATTTAAATATCAAAAAACTGTTAATGATATTTCTACCCTTAAACAATTAAAGACAATTATAATTTTAAAAATTTACTTACCATCCTAGGGTTAACAAACATTTTCAAAAAATTTTGGTATAACTTCAGTTCCTCAAAATAAATATAGTATTAAAAATTTGCTGCATTTCTCTAAAAAAGATAAAATTCCTGATAGTAAAAAATCTGACATTTATCAATTTGTTTCGATTGTGATAAAGTTTATATTGGAAAGAAAACGTAATTTGGAAACCAGAATGAAAGAGCCTTTTCATAACATTAAGTATAAACAGACTGATAAATCGGTGGTAGATCATTTTTGTTCATTTAACCATGAAATAAATCCCAAAGTTAAATTATTAAAACAATTAAGTGGTCCGACAGATTTAGTGGTTTGGGAAAAGATATTTATTTTAAAAAATCAGCATTGTGTAATGGATTTTGAAATACCAGCAGTTGATTCTGTTTTTAAATTTGTTTCATTTTCAGATGTTGGTGGTACTAAAATAAACATAGTGACATCTAGCGACGGTAACGTTAACAAGTTTGTGGATGGTTCGAGCTGATAATGTGGATGATTTATTCACAAAACTGCGATCCTATTCAATTTGTAAGAAATATGGTCATCATTTCTTAAAAGATAAGTGAAGTTTTTCAAGTTGCAAATTATTATATTTGTATATATGTGTTAGCTTCACTGTTAACAGCTTCATATTTTACATATAAACTATGGTGTTTCATACAAAACCTTAACATCAATTTTACATTTAATAGTGCATTTCCCTTTATTATTAGAAGTTGCTGTAATCTCTGTGATTCAAATCCCATTGTATGTAGATTATAATAAACACCACTACTATAAAATAATCTTGAATGAACTGCTTTTTTTTATTCAATGTTGTCTTTACTATAATTTTATATTTTATATATTCTGGTGGTTACGGTTCTTATTCACTGCTTTCCAATGAGCGGATATTTCAGAGTGTCACCCTGAATATGGTTCTGAAAGTATTTGTTTCTTATATTGTGGCATATATTCTTTAGAAATGGAATGGTTAAAATGCTGAAGCTCTTAAGTAAATGCCTACAAGTATGCTTCTTGTCCCCATTTACTATTTTTAAACTGCCTTTTAATAGAACTTAAAATGTTGATTACCTCCTGTGATAATTAATATTTCCTTGTATTCTAAGCGAGCACATATAAAAATAATACATCAGTTTGTTAGTTTTAACAACCATATCCTTCAAGCCTGCCACATTATACAAATACCTTCATCTAACTTTTTCTCTAAAATATTTAATTTGTGGTAGCTAGCAAACATGCTAATGGATATATCGAGATTTAACTGTATTGGAACACCACAGTGAAGCGAAATAATTATTAATTTATAGATGAGTTGTATTTATTACACATCGGCTTCACTTACATACCTATTTTGAGGACATGTTTCGCAAGCCATCATTTGCATCATCGGCTCTTATGCAACTAAAGCTTGATCCAGTGGTGTGGGTAATTCAAGAAATATAATATAATGTGACTTTGTGGGTTCGTGAAATGAAAAGTCCAATTTCACCACTCAAAAATGTTCTTTATTTCCACCGACTTACAGTTTAACACTTGCCAGTTACACAGAATTACGTACTGCACACAATTACAATTCACCAGTTCGTCCGTTGCACAATCTTTTCGTTCATTAACACGTCACTGCCTTCTTACACCAAGAACTGTCCTCACTCACACTAACTGACTAACTGTCTCTCTGAAACCCTTTTTATAGGAATGTCACTGCTTTCTCGACTTCTCCAGTTTCCAAAGGAAGGTTCCAGATGAAAGATCCCGTAATTTCCAGAACACAGTTGGAACAGAAACAGACCGCACAATCATGTTTTTTTTTCCCCAGCCGTCCCTGTCACCACTATAAGACAGACGAGGGGGAGGCGTGGCTAACACGGACCTCCCCTGTCTTCCGCTCTCAGCTGCTTCCACAGGGTGTTCCAACGCCCGGGTGACACTGCTCCCTCCTCAAAGCTGTTCGCCCCGAACAGCCCCATCGTAGCGTGCCAGGCGGTCCAGGTGTACCACCAGCATCTGCCCGGAGTCTGAGCCAGAAGTAGCGCTGCCGTAGTTTGTGAATCATACGGTTCGCTCCCAGGTGTCCTCCTGAAGTACCGGCGTGCACTTCCTCCAAGACTTCCGGGACCTTACTCCGGGGGAGTACCAACTGTTCTCTCTGCGCCTTCCCATCGGGTGACTCCCATACCCAGAACAGCACGCCCTCTCTGGTCTTCAACGAGTCCCATCGGGCCCAGTACGACTTGTAGGTGGCGCTCCTCGGTGCAATGTCCTCCCAGGTTGGTCTCATCCCTGCCTCCACTTCCCTCAAGAGTGGCCCCAAGTCTGCGTCCGCCAGCTGCTCCCTCCTCAGGCCTGCGCTATCCCAGCCTTCAGCAGGCACTGCCACAACTACTCGGACTGCTGCGGCACGCTCCTTCTCTTCCACTCTTGTGCGCTCATGGCCGTCCTGGATCTGCGATAGGACACCTCCAATGTAATGGTCGCTAGCGTCGGTGTCCACAATGAAGGCGCCACCCGGTTGTGGGAAACCCAAAATTGGAGCACTGCACAGGGTCTCCTTCGGGTGCTGGAGAGCGTCTTCGGCGTCCTCCGTCCACACATAAGGCCGGTTTTCCTCCGTCAGGCGGGTGAGGGGTTTTGCGATGTTGTCGGCCTTTTCTTCTAAATCATTAAGGCTGTCGTCTACTTGACCCATCCGCTTGCCCAGATTCGTGACGTCATCCCTCACGCCGGCCAACCGTTCCTCAAACTTGGCGGCGAGGACCTCGTTCGCCTCCCTCATCTCCGTTGTCAGTTCGGCCATCTTTGCGGTCATTGTCGTGGCCAAGTTGTTGCTTGCCGTTTCCATCTTCGCTGTTAATTCGGCCTTCATTTCTTCCATCTTCCCGGTGATGTTGTCGTTGGCCGTCCTCATTTGTTTCAACTCGGCGGTGAGGTTGTTATTTGTAGTCTCCAGCTTCGCGGCCAGGCTGTTATTTGGCGCTTCTGTTTTTGCAGCAAGGTTTTCATTTGCCGTCTTCATTTCTTTCAGTTCCGCTAAAATCTTTTCTAATGCTGCCTCCATTGTGTTATGTCGCACTCCTGACACCAATTGTGACTTTGTGGGTTCGTGAAATGAAAAGTCCAATTTCACCACTCAAAAATGTTCTTTATTTCCACCAACTTACAGTTTAACACTTGCCAATTACACAGAATTACGTACTGCACACAATTACAATTCACCAGTTCGTCCGTTGCACAATCTTTTCGTTCATTAACACGTCACTGCCTTCTTACACCAAGAACTGACCTCACTCACACTAACTGACTAACTGTCTCTCTGAAACCCTTTTTATAGGAATGTCACTGCTTTCTCGACTTCTCCAGTTTCCAAAGGAAGGTTCCAGATGAAAGATCCCGTAATTTCCAGAACACAGTTGGAACAGAAACAGACCGCACAATCATGTTTTTTTTTCCCCAGCCGTCCCTGTCACCACTATAAGACGGACGAGGGGGAGGCGTGGCTAACACGGACCTCCCCTGTCTTCTGCTCTCAGCTGCTTCCACAGGGTGTTCCAACGCCCGGGTGACAATAACATTGGCACCAAAAAACAATTACAACATTAAAAACCTACTTAACAGTAGTAATACTGGTAAGATAAAACCAGAGGAAACATCAGGCATTTACAACATTAAGTGTAAAGACTGTGAAAAAATTTACATAGGGAGGACAAAAAGAAACAAGCACTAGAAAGAAAGAACACTTCAGGCACTTAAGATACAAAAATATTGATAAGTCTGCAATAGCAGCTCATTTCTGGTCTGAAAATCATGAAATGGAAGATAGCACCGAATTACTAAAATACGTACAAAAACATAGTGAACTCGTCATATGGGAGAGAATATACATAGAAAAACATAAAAACCAACTAATGACCTTCGAAATCCCGCCAGAAGAGAATCTCACATTTAAGTTCATCACTAAATCAACAGATGGCAGCAGCAACTCAAGAATTACCCACACCACTGGATCAAGGTTTAGTCGAATTAGAACCAACAATGCAAACGATGGTTTGCGAAACATGTCCTCAAAATAGGTACGTAAGTGAAGCAATAAATAAGGCTCATCTATAAATTAATAATGCTAATGGATGTTAGCCAATTCTTGACCAAAAGGCATACAAAGTATTATAATACTAAGCTAGTACAAAATAAGGAAACTGAACAGCTTATCTGCCTGTATAAAATGTTAAGTTTTACTCTTAAAATCAGATGTCTTCTGGGCTTGCAGGCCATGGCTGAAAAAAGGAAGTGCTCCTGACTACGTAGAAAATGAAGCTAGCTACAGTGAAGCAATGAATATTACACAAATATAAATATTTATAACAAAAGGCTTCACTTATCTTAAGAAAATGGTGTTAATTCTTCTTTCTAATGGAGATCGATATCAAAAACAGATTGTTTTCATCATCAGTCAACTTCGAGGTCAAGGATTCCAGTTACCATGTTCTTATGTTTTTTTAGTATTACCAACATCTGAAAACGAAACAAACCTAAAAACAGAATCAAATGCTGGTATTTCAAAATTCATTACGCAATTATTAAATTATAGATGAGTCGTATTTATTACACATCAGCTTCACTTACGTACCTAATTTGAGGACATGTTTTGCGATCGATGGATTGCAAAACATATCCTCAAATTAGGTATGTAAGTGAAGCTGATGTGTAATAAATACGACTCATCTATAATTTAATAATTATTTCGCTTCACTGTGGTGTTTTCCAATACAGTTAAATTTCGATATCATTACGCAATGTTTATTTGTTAAAATAAATATCTTTTCCCAAACCATTAAATCTATCGGACGATTTAATTGTCTTAATAATTTAACTTCTGGATTTATTTCATGGTTAAATGACCAAAAATGATCTGCTACGGCCGATTTATACTTATTGTTTATACTTAATGTTACGAAAATGTAACAAACTGATAAATCGGCCGTAGAAGATCATTTTTGTTCATTTAACCATTAAATAAATCCACAATTTAAATTATTAAAACAATTAAATGGTCCAATAGATTTAATGGTTTGGAAAAAGATATTTATTTTAAAAAATAAACATTGCATAATGAATTTTGAAATACCAGCATTTGATTCTGTTTTTAGGTTTGTTTCTTTTCAGATGTTGGTAATACTAAAAAAAAAACATAAGAACATGGTAACTGGAATCCTTGACTATGAAGTTGACTGATGCTGAAAGCAATCTGTTTTGGAAATCGATCTCCATTAGAAAGAAGAATTAACACGATTTTCTTAAGATAAGTGAAGCCTTTTGTTTTAAATATTTATATTTGTGTAATAGTGCTCCTGACGTTTCACTCAAATATGTGTTAACCTTCATCCGAAGATCCAACATTGGTTCAAGAGAAATTTCTATTTTTTGACCACAGCTTATAAGCCTGGAAGAAACTTTACTTCAAATGGACGCTGGCCAGAAAGCCTGTATATATGTGTATAGCTTTAATTTTTAATTTCCCCCAATGGTAACATAGCTGTTTGAGACATTGGGATCAACAGTAGTATAAGAAAATAGCATTAAGCAGCAAATTGATAGATATGCATATATGCATTGTAAATAAAATAAACTATGCATTAAGGTAGACAACAGAATTTGCTTAACTTATAGGTTACAATAATCCAAAACTAGAAATGTTCAAGATAGATGGTAGGAAGTTGATTAATTCAACTGAGGTCGAAGAATGCCCTAAATGATAGTCTTCATTTTCACTACTCCAGCTCCATAATGCAGTACATACTTTCATTAGCGCATCACTTTAAATGTAGTGATACTGCCAAGAAACCTCTCCTTCACAATAAGAATAATCTTTGAACTCCTCCCAAATGTTTTGAACTTTGATAAAAGGATTTCTAGATTAATTTTTTTGTAATAAGCCACTGCCCTCATTTTCACTTTCCTTTTTGAGCATTTCCCTAGTTGTGTAAGTAAGAGCAGCAGCACACACAGACATTTTCACTTTGCTCTTCCAACACTTTTTGTAAGACATCAGAATTGGGCCAAAAGCTCTAGATAAGCGGCAGATGAATATTCACTCATTAGAATTTTGACTTAAGTGCAAAGAATGTGGTTGTATAACATGCAATAATGTATGGAACAGGAATTGTTCTTCCTGATAAACTTTACATGAGGATTATCACGTTTTCAAGGGCAGGTGGCAGAGAACAATTCCTCTCAATCATTCCATCAGATACTCTACCTTTAGGTGTAACACTTAGGTAGGTCAGTTTGCAACTGCCATGAACTAGTGCCATTAAAATTATACTACGAGCCACTTATAATTGGAAGAAAAAAACTGCTACTGTACGACCACAAATGTTTATATGCTTTCCATCCAACGCAGATTCCATTTCTCACTGAAATTTCTTCTAACTCACTCCATTCATCCCTAAGTTTGGCATCTGAAAAGCAAAATCAATTTTATTAATTATAGTAATAATAGTAATAAGATAATTATTAACAGTATTTGAATTATTTTTAATTACACAGAAGTACTACATTCTGAAGTCCAAGACTAACAATGGGTAATGCACCTTCATGGAAATTAGTCATGCACAAGCAATGATTCACTGCCCCAAAATAGCTCACCTATGTGAGTCTCAGAAGGTAAACATTTTCGAAAAATGCAGAGGCAAATGATATTGCAGCTCTGAACTACAATAAAAGGTTGCAATTAATCAATTTTGACAACTCTGAAGAAGGCTGGTAAAAGGCGATGAATTGTGCATCTGTGGTGAGAACTATTATTGGAAGTATAAAATGGGAAACAGCTGCAGAAAATATTACAATTAATTATTTCCGGGCTGGCGTACGAACGTCCAAACGTTTCGTCCACAACTGCATCTGACGCAGCGAAACTTTCTCCAAGAAAACTTTGATCGTGCCACTGATGGTGTCTACCGCAGTTGTGGATGAAACATTTGGATGTTCTTACGCCAACAGATCACAGCAAAACAGCCCGGAAATAATTGTAATATGGACTCCAGCCGTGAAAGGTTACGTTCTCTCACAGCTGCAGAAAAGTTTGGTATACCAAGGTACTGATCTCTAGCCACAGACTCAACAAACGTAAATGTACTATGACTACCATGTTATGTTGTAAAGGAGGAGTAAGTATTAGATGGCCAAATTACTATGAGAAATTCAAGCATTTTTAGTTTAAACTTTTATTGCAGCAAAGTTCTTTTAGTCACTATCAAGTGCTTATTTATCCATCATATTTACAGGATTTAGTTCTCAACCTGAAGAAATGGCTGGGTGCACAAAGATTCACATGATGAATTTGAAGTTGAAAGATATTTATTTTGTACAGTTTGACAAATATTGTGACCATTAAAAAGTTGAGAAGTCAGTACATAATTTGATTTATAAAATTTATATTTTTTAAGCATGTTAAAAAACACACACCAACACATAAATAACAAATTTGTATATTTATTTCAAAATACAGCACTTCTTTCAAATATTGTTCTTGATTAGGCAGAGAACTTTTAGAATGTGTGTCGTAGTCCTCCATGATAATGTAGATAAGCTCACCTACTTGAGTTATTATTTTTGAAATTGCACGTGTTGGTACAGATACATCAGAATCAGACAGCATCAGCTTGATGCTGCTGTTCAGATGTATAATCACCCACCCTTAGAACGGAAACTTATTTATAAAACAAAAATGCTGGTTTGCATATCGTATTACTATATTCTGAATTAAGCATATGCACTTGTACAATGAGGTCTACCTGAAAGTCCAAAGAGCCCAGGAGCGATGGAAAACTCCAGGGTTCTTTCCTTGGGACAATAACTTGAGTCTAAAAAGCGCCCCCATTTAAGACGGGTGGAACTGGATACGCCAATTACGCGCGTCAACCCCGCAGGGAAGATTAAAAAAAACCTCAGTGGGGCCACCTGGTGATCTAGCACACCTTCTACTAGCTCTGCAGGCTAGTACCCGGGACTTCTTAGGCAACCCGGCCGAAGCCTAGCTGGAGGTACCTGATCTACCGCAGGTGTCAGGAACACACTGCCCCCTCGAGTGTAATCCAATCCGAACAACCCCCCTTCGAGAGGGGCTCAAATGTTCGGCCCGAGGTTCCTCTCGTAACGTCAGAGGTACCAAGAGTGCTAAGGGTCTGCAGCGCCCGCACCACAGCAGAAGCATATGCACTGTTTGAGGACACATGTTTCTGACAGGAGTAACCTGACTAGCAAAAATTCACATCAGTAGTACTTATTTCTGAAGTAACTGAATCACCCCCTTTTCATTTGATTACTTGATTTGACAATACACTTTAAAATATTAACTAAACATTTATCAGACAAGTTTGTGTTTACACAACAAAAATACACAGGAAACATTTATTGGATACTTTCATTATATTCTCACAAAACTTACTACTTCAAAACATATTCAGTATAGTAGCTTTATCACCACTTCTAAAAATTTTCCCTTTGGGAAGTTTTGACACTTATAATTTTATTACTCATAGTAATCTTAACCACACTATAATAATTTGAAAACAAGCAGGCACAGCTTTAATTCAACATGACTGATCAACTTATTTTAGTAATAGAAAACAGTGCATATGCCTATCTCCATTCATTAGGTTTCTTTTTTTTAAGCAGCAGTGTCAACTAAAATTTAATATTCTAACAGAGCGTTTTAACAAAATAAACTACTAAATGATATAAAACTAACTTGACTTCCATAGTCCAATATGAAACTATAATGTAATCCACAGCCAATGTACACAGTTTGCCAAGACCAGAGGGATTATGGTATATAAAATTAATTACTGCTATGTATCTACCTAAACACATGACATTCTTATTTGAGTTTGATCTATGAGTCACTATGTTTACACTCAAACTTCACTTACTTGTTGTATAATTGAAACGTTTTCAAGATCATTCGATCTCATCCTCAGCTGTTTGGTGACTAAATGAACATTCCTCTTCTTCCACTACTACAGAGCTCCGATCACTCTGCCATCTGGTGTTAGGGGCACTAAGTTTTAAGACTTCATTTAATGCCGGGATTTCAAAATTTATAACTCTATCACGGTTTTTGTTTATGAATATTTTTTCCCAAATATCCAATTCTATGGGTGTACTTAAAGATTTTAACAGTTTAATGTTGTGGCCAATGTTGTGGTTTTCTGTCCAAAAATGGTGTGAGACTGCAGATTTTTCTGTTTGTTTCAACTTAATGTTCCTCTGGTGTTCTTTTTGCCTGGTTAACAAGTTTCTCTTAGTTTTTCCTATGTAGCTTTTTTCACAGGTTTCACAATTAATCTGATAAATTCATGATTTCAAATTGTTGGGGATTGAATTTTTTAGTGGTTTATTTAGCAGGTTCCTCAGACTGAATTTGTTTTGGGGTGCTAGTTTTAAGTTTAGTCTTTTGAAGATTTGTTCAAATTTTCTAAAAGCCCATGGGTGGTAGGTGAATTTTCTATATTGCCAATTTGTGTTTTTAAGTGGTGTGAGAGTGGTATTTTTTAATACTATCTTCAGTTTTTCCTTTCTCTTCATCATGTTCCTTATGATGGCTGGGTTGAATCCATTTAATACTGCTATGTCTTATGTGTTGTTGTTCTTTTAAAAATTCCTCCTTACTCAGTAGGATGTTGTATAGCCAGTAAATTAGACTTCTAAAGGTAGCTAGTGATGTGAAACTGGGTTGTATTCATTTTTCTTTATGTAATTATTTATGTGTGTGGGCTTCCTGTATATTCCAAAATCTACACCATGACGATTTCTAGTTATCTTGAGGTCCAAAAAGGTTAGGGTGTTGTCTCTTTCTACTTCCATTGTAAACTGAATGTGATTATCTTCCACTAACATTTACATGACATTCTGTTGGCAGTTATGATTATCTCATGTGTCTTTAACAGTGCTACTCTTCATAACAAGTAATAGAAAGTTTGGACTCCCATGTAGGTCTTTCAGAAGTGACTTCAAACTTTAAATGACTATAAATATTATAATATTTGAGATATGATAAAAACAAAAGACAAACCTATTGAATTACCATGTGCCAGACGTATAAATAAATCTGTTAACAGAGCAAATAGTTTGTTGTGCTGCAGATTACAGCCAGAGGGTACAAAGGGATGTTTGGTAGTATCATATCAATGATCGGCTCACATGTAAACATTGCTACAATGACATGACTCTCGCTGAGCTGTGTTAAGGGACAAGAAATAATATGGCAATTATAGTGCCATATACTGTATGAAACATTTCTATGAAATTCAGCAACAAGAAACAATGCAAAGTTGTGCAATGTGTGTAAACATGTCTACCACTCTCATTGGACACAAAAAATATGGTGTGCAACATTGCATTACGTACTAGTACTTATAAGAGTACTAAAAAAGCAGTCTAATACAGATACTGCAATATGTCAAAAGAAACTAAAGAGAATAGTGAAGTTAAAATTATGGACCTGAGAGCGTGGTATACAGAATGGATGAAAATAATGTGTATTATGTTTCATAAGAGAAATGATAGTCTTCATAAAGCAATTATTAAGTCTAAAGAAGCAGACTCCATTATGTACGAGGGCTGATCAACAAGGACTAAGACTGATTTTTTTCCACAGATGTTTATTACTGCAATTCAATGTTTACATGATCTTTTTCAAAGTAGTACCCTCCTACTTTAATGCACTTTTTATAGCATTTCTGCCAGTCCTTGAACACGTGCTGCAGACCATTCTTTGTCAGGTCCATGAGAATCGCCTCACTTTTCTTGAGCACTGCTTCAGAGTTATCAAATTGAATACCCCTAAGCTTTGCCTTTAGTGATGGGAATAAAAGAAAGTCACAGGGTGCAAGATCGGGGCTATACGGTGGATATGGTACACAGGTAATGTTGAATTGAGCCAGAAACTGCATGACTTGATTTGTGACGTGAGGCCGTCCATTGTCATGATGAAGTCGCCACCCAGTCCGAGAAAGCTCTGGTTGTTTCTTTGCAAAGTGCTTCCTCAGTGTAGCCAATGCTGATATGTAGTATGCTGCTGTAACAGTAGTGTGAGGGGGAACTGCATGCTGGTATATCATTCCATTACTGTCAAAAAATGTGATCATCACTTTCCCTGCAGATGGAACAACTTTTGCATTTTTTGGTGTTGGAGAACCTGGCATTTTCCAGACTGTGCTGGCTTGTTTTCCTTCAGGATCATAATGATGTAGCCATGACTCATCACCGGTGATAATCGATTTAAAAAATGCATCCCCTCCATCAGCAAAGAGATGTAGCACCTCATGGCTTGTCTCCATTCGCACAGCCTTTTGTTTGGGAGTCAACAGACATGGCACCCAACGAACACAAACTCGGGTCATATGGAGATGGTCGTGCATAATTGTAAACACAATGCAATTTGAAATTCTCAACACTTCACTGAGGTTATGTAATTTTATACACCGATCCTCTTGGACAATCACAGCAGCTGTGTTGATGTTGACGTCAGTCACAGCAGAAGCCGAAACACCAGGCCCACCTTGCTTAACACTGACAAGTTGGCCTTCTTTGAAGTCCTAGAACCACCTAAAAACTGTTGCGCAAGGTAGTGCATCTTCACTGTATACTGCTTCAGCTTTTCATAGTTTCTGTGGCTGTACGGTTTAAACGAAAACAGAATTTGATTGCGCTGTACTGCTCCTCTCGCATCACATCCACTGTCTGGTATGCGAAATGCACATAGGGTCTACAAAATAGAGCAATACTACCAACCTACCAATATGAAAGTGCTGCCGCCTACCGATATTATGCATAAAAACCCCCTCTTTTCAAATATTTATGTTACAGATACAAAACTATCAGGGAAGCTATAAGAAAAAATCCATCTCAGTCTTTGTTTATCAGCCCTCGTATGTTCTGAAGGCACTAAAACTTCTTAGACGGAAGCATAGAATTTTGCTCTTTCTTATCTGTTGCACTATGTTTATATTGTGAAATGTTTTACTAAAATCCCCCATCCATATATTTTGCACATTTTTGGATAAAAGAAAAGGCAGAGGAAAAAAGTAAAGAAATCAAAAATAAAAGTATCTTGGCCTTGTAAGAATTTTATTTTAGTTTATCAATAGATGCTGCACTACATCAAATAAGATACAGATACAACTCAATATCTTAAAAACCCCACATATATTTGGTGACAAAATGATGCTGTCTGAATCATGAATGTGTTAACTGTTAGGCTTTGTTACAATTTCACATACATTAGGGAGGGGGGCGTTTATTTAATTGCTCTTACCTTAAAAATTTGATGCTCGCACATTCTGTCCTATCAGTGGCATTGCCATAGATTCATCATAAACCAGGAATTATTCTCAGAGCAGTCAAAGTGTCTTGTTTGGTTGAAGCTTTTCTCTACCGCATCTGACAATTTATTTTTCCACATTTGCTATCTAATGTGTATTAAAAATGGAAAATATGAGGGTTGTCCAATAAAGAATGATCATAATTTCTTTTTGACAACGTACCTTTACTCATCCTCATAATTTTGATGGTCCTTCTCAAAATAGTCTCCCCTGATGTGATGCACTTGTCCCAGTGTTTCTGCCAGTCTTTAAAGACATTCAAAATCGCCTCCGCAACCTTTACCACTGCTTCTGATGATGGATAATGCCTCCCTCGAAGGCGTTTCTTCAAGTTAAATAGAAAAAAGTCACATGGGGCTAAATCCGGACTATAGGGAGGGTGAGGGATGTACTTCACGTTCATTTTTGCAAGATATTCAGCAACAACATTGGCAATATGCGGCCGCGCATTATCGTGGTGCAGCATCCAGCCTGCTTCATGGAAATGTGGTCTTTTGCGCCTGTTATGGACTTGCAATGTTTTCAGGACATCCCCGTAGTACTGTCCAGTTACTGATGTGTGTGCAGGTACAACATGCTGATAGACCGTTCCAGGAATATCAAAGTATGAGATGACCATAACTTTCCCAGCAGAAGGAACCACTTTTGCTTTTTTGGGGGTTGGTGATGGAGGAGATTTCCACACTGAGCTTTGCTGTTTGCTCTCAGGATCAAAATGATGTAGCCAAGTTTCAGGAGCAGTGATTACGTTTGATAGAAACTCCGGATCTTCCTGTAACATCAACTTTAACTGCATGTTACTTCCATTGCAGCGGTAGGCGATACTGAACATGTCTGAACTTGCCTGGTTCTCACAGGCAGGAACCAGGAGTACCAACGATGAAACTACTACGGCGTGTTTGTTTCACATTACGCTAACAGAATATAATAAGATTGAATTTTAGTGTGAAAAATTATGTCCATAAAAAATTATGATCATTCTTTATTGAACGTCCTCGTATTATTCTTAATAGACTTATTAACAGAAATATCAATTAACTGTTCAGTCGGTATAAGTGACAAAATGAAATTTCATCCTCGATGCACAACTTGACACTTTGAATTAAATGTCCATGGAAACTATCTAGCACAAGCACAACTTGCTTGTTCCAGGTCTATGCTAATGTTTTTCTTTTATCCAAACAAGCTCCAGTTGTAATGTTACCAGCAATAAATTTACATTTTTTGGTTAGGTTTCTTCCAAAATTAGGGTGTTGGCAATACAGCAAGCATTGCTGCTTCCAAGTTCCTGACAACATATAGAAAAATTTACTTTTTTCTATTGTGCTGAGCACACCAAACCAAACTTATGTCTGACTGGCTTTTGCTATTTGGGGTAACAAATATTTGCTTTATCTACAGAGAGAGGGCATTTATGAAGAGCACCATTTTCTTTATATAATGTGATGGAAGTCAGTAGAACGTAGTTCTTCTCAGAGATAACTTGCATCTTCTCATGAAGCACCAAGCACAATTTAAAAGCACTGTAAATTTAAAAGCATGTCTAATTTCTCATATGGTTTCTGCAATATAATTTAAAAATTAACTGAGTCAATTTTTGTCACACAACTTCACTTACAGTTTCAAAACAACTTGTCATGTTTTAAGAGAATCACTGTTATCCTCAACTGGAGTTGGTAGCATCAGTAGAATCAGATGCACAGATAGTGTCAAGATGGTAGCAGCTGTAAGCTGAATCTATACGCTTACTTTCATCCTTACAGATGACTTGACACCCATCTCCAGATACAGTCTTACTGTTGCTATTACCAGTAAACCTTCAGCAAAGGATGAGAGTGACAGCTCTCGAAATGTGTGAAGGTTTAAAGTTGTGTGATAAAACTCAACAAAATAAAATTAAAAAAACTGAAGCTATTGGCAGTGAAGCAAATATAATTTACAAATGATGATAAATAGTGACTAAAATTGTCTATGATATATATAAAACAGGACTAATTTCACAAATCACTTGTTTGCATTATCAGTTAATTTATCTCTTACTATTGTACATCTTTAAGCTTTCACGGCCGGTGTTAATCCAATAGAATGTTGTTTCCGGGGTTGAAGGCCGTACTCTAGACGATGAAAACATATCCGACATTCTGCCCGTAACTCCGTCGGGCATCTTCAGAGATTCTAAGTCTTCTCTGTTCACAACTAGACTGTGAACAGGTATACGTTGGCACCACCAAGCGCAGCATAAAAACCCGCATCAAGGAACACGAAAGCAACTGCCGATTGGGTCAAATTGAGAAATCAGCGGTAGCCGAACATGCTTTGTTAGTGGGCCATGACATTAATTTTCAAGAAACTGAGCTTTTCGACAACACGGCCTATTACCACGCATGGCTATACAGAGAAGCCATTGAAATCTATAAACACAAAAACAGTTTTAATAGAAAGGAAGAAATAGCACACCTATACAAAGCCTGGATGCCAGTGCTGGACAGCACAAAGAATCAACCAGAATAAAGGTATGGTAGTCTCTTCAGCTGCACAGGGATTGGTGGACAAATAACCAATAGGAGCAGAGTGGGCGGTCGCTCATACCTCTACATATAGTACAGGCACTCAACTAAATGCCAGTCTAGTTGTGAACAGACAAGACTTAGAATCTCTGAAGATGCCCAACAGAGTTACGGGCGAAACGTCAGATATGTTTCCATCGTCTAGACCACAGCCTTCAACCCCGGAAATAACATTCTATTCTCTTAATATTGTTATAAAAAATTAGCTGATGATGCAAACAAGTGATATGCAAAGCTATACTGGAACAATGCCTGTAACGCCACTGTTGTAACTCTGAAGCAATATTGTGTTTAGAAAAGCTGTAAGATATCAACATGTCCTCACATTACTATGATTACAAATAGAAGGTGTGAGTTTTGTGTATTTTTGTTTTTATGTTAAATGGCAACATTTCTTTTTTCTGCACTTCTCCAGTCAGCAATTTAAATTTATTAGAACCTTACTGCATGTGTACTTAGCAAAGGAAAATATCATTACTTCAAAGTGAATAGGTTTTGAATTAACCAATACAGTAGGCTACTTCAATATGTGGCTTTGGATTGAACAAATACAAACAAACGCTAAGCAAATAAGGATAACAATCGGAAAAATATTTGTAGTCTGTTTATTGACACTCCATCACGTTTTTATATTATCAAGGGACTAGATTCGGAAGCCACTGCCTACATTTTCAACCTCTCCAAATAGCGTCTGCTCTCCTCTCTCTGGCGGTGGAACTATGAACTTCTTTGTCAAATTATCTACTGATGGGATTTCAAAGTTCATTATGCGGTCCTTTTTTTCCATATTAATATGCTCTCCCATAAAATATCATCTTGGCACCTACTAATGGACACTCAATTTTTAAAATTGCTACATTCAAAAACAAAAGATGAAATCCCTTCAGTTAACAGATCTGGAATATACCAAATAAGTTCTAAACATTGTGAAAAATGCTACATAGGTCAAAATAAAAGAAATCTAAAAACCAGAGTCAAAGAGCACTTTAGAAACATCAGAATGAAACAAGAAGATAAGTCAGCAGTAGCATTTCATTTTTGGAATGAAAATCATGACATTGATCCAAATCCAAAATTATTAAAAGAAGTGATAAACCAAAATAAACTGACAACATGGGAGAACATATTCATATGGAAAAATACGGATCGTGCAATGAACTTTGAAATCCCACCAGTAGATAATTTAACAAAGAAGTTCATAGTTCCACCGCCAGAGAGAGAAGAGCAGATGACAACAGACGCCAGTTGGAGAGAGGTTGAAAATGGAGGCAATGACTTCCGAAACTGGTCCCTCGATAATATAAAAACGTAAGTGCCAAGGTGTCAATAAACTGACTACAAATAGTTTTTACGAATAATTTTGATGTCACTGTTACTAAATTCCTCCAATCATGCATAAGGACAACAAAGCTTACTTCATTGCAAAATCTTCCTGAAAGTAATTAGTCATGGCACAACTTACAGAAAGGCAACGAATTGAAAGACTAACGATGTGCACCCAAGATGGCGACCGGTGGTGTAATGACGCGTTCTAGTAAGCAACTTTTACAAGTTAATAGCGTGGAAAAAAGTGAAAATGGAAAAAATGAAGTTCATATCGCAACCGACGTGGATCAAGTAAGAAGTGGTAATAAAGACTCCGATATCGAAAGTGGAAATGCGGAAAATGCCGGCCGCAAATTGGGTGGTGATACATCGGACACAACACGGGAGGCGGAAACAATAGCGTCGCTTCACATGGTGATCAATTTACTCACAAGGGACCTCCTTAATGCTCAAAAAGAAATCAACCAACTAAAATCTGAAAACGCAGATTTAAAGGATACAATAAATAGAGAAAATGCAAGTCCTTCATACAGTACCGTTACAAAAGGACCGCGGAGTGTTGAGGTTAGGGAACGTGGAAAAGAAGCTTTTTCAACCAAAAATAGGTTTGAGGTTCTGAAGAAAACGGATGTGGCGAATGAAGAAAGCAGTGAACAAAATGCTAATCAATGTGATTAAAAAATCAGTGCAAATAAAAGGCGTGTGTTAGTCGTAGGTGATTCCATCTTGAAATTTTCTGGTGAGGCATGCAAAGAAAGAGGTTATGAAACGTGTTGCCTTCCTGGAATAAAACTAAACGAAATGCAAAACAAAGTGGAAAACATGAACCTAAAAGAAGATAATCCGGAAGTGGTGTTAATTCATGCTGGGACAAATAACATCAGACGGGGGGTGAGTGATGAAGAAATTCTTAATGAAGCAATAAACCTAGTGAACTCAATTCAATCTCAAGCTAAAGGGGCTAGCATTATAATGAGTGGCGTACTTCGTAGGCGTGATATAAACAGCAACAGAATAATGAGAATAAACAGAGATCTTGAATGGCTCTGTTCTTCCAAAGATTGCCTACTGGTAGATGGGAATTCTTGGCTGTATGACAATGACTTTGGTCGAGATGGCATACATCTTAATCGCAGAGGGTCAGCCAAATTTGGACAGTTATTAGTTAATGTAATTACATCTGTACTTAAGGGAAACTGAAAAGTAACGTGGTGGATGTTCAACCAGCAAAACAGTTTATACAGAATTACTCATTGTCTATCTTTCATCAAAATGTACAAAGCATTAGAAATAAGCATACTAACTTTGAAGTGTTGTTAAATGATAAATTACAGGGCATTGATATCATAGCACTTACTGAACACTGGTTAAAAGAAAATGAAATAGGCATGTTAAACTTTGAAGGTTATATAAGGGAAAGCTTTTACTGTAGACAAACTAAAAACAATGGGGGATCATGTATTTTTGTAAAAGAAAATATTTTGGCTAAACAGATATCTACCTTCAACAATTTAATGTGCGATGAGCACTTTGAAGGATGTATGGTGGAACTGTCTGATTCCAAAGTTATAGTAATTTGTTTGTACAGAAACCCCACCAGTGACTTAAATGAATTCATCAGAAAATTAGATATTATTTTAAATCATTTTTATAGAGGGAAAAGAAATGTAATCATTGTGGGTGACCTAAATATAAACTTTTTGGAAGAAGGTCGAGGTAAAAGACAGATCACAGATCTACTGAGCATGTATGGCTTAGAAGCAGTTATAAATTCACCTACTAGAGTAGCTGTAGAATCAATAAGTGCTATAGATCAGTTTATCTTGAATTCCAATAAATTTGAGTTCGAAGTTGACAACTTTGAGACAGGCATCTCAGATCACTACGGTCAAAAACTTAAAATAAAATTGCATAATACTTTAAGCAACCCTGGTCAGTCATTAAAAAAGTGTAGGATATACAGTGAAGACAATATTAAATACTTTAACTACTTACTCTCCAAAGAAAACTGGATGGATGTGTATTGCTGCGAAAATGACCTGGATAAATGTTACATCGAATTTGAAAAAATTCTTAATTTCAACTTGAACATAGCCATGCCTATCACAACTTTGAAAGAAAAAACACATAATAAAACTAAGTGGGTTACTAAGGGTATTCGGATATCAAGCAAAAGACTTCGTTTCCTAAGTAGACTAACTAAACATAATCTTGCTTCCGATGATTTTAAACAATATTACATAAAGTATAAAAAAATATACAACAGAGTAGTCAGGATGGCTAAAAAACTCTACAATGGTACTCTGGTAAATAGCTCTTTAAACAAATCAGAAACTATATGGAATGTTATAAAACATGAGATTGAGGGGAAAAAAAGGAAAAAATATTGATTTTAGTGTGAATATAAATGGTAGGCAAGTATCTAATCCATTAATGGTAGCTCATGAATTTAACCAATATTTTTCGACCATTGCAGAACTCATTAGAAAGAGGAAAAACGTAGCTATTAATTCGTGCTTAATTACCCAAAATAATCAAATTCGGGAATCTTTATATTTTTTACCAACAACAGAAGCAGAGCTACTCTCCATTATTAAAAGTATGAAACCCAAAAAATCTGTTGGCCTGGATGAGTTTTCTAATATGCTTCTAAAAAATTGCGCTGTGCATCTGGTTAAACCATTATGTCATATTATAAATATATCACTCTGTGAAGGTCACTTCCCTGAGAATCTAAAGGTCTCAAAAATTAAACCACTGTTTAAAAAGGGTTCAAAATCTGATTGTGAAAATTATAGGCCAATATCTATTTTGTCAGTTTTTTCTAAGGTAATTGAAAAGGTGGTGTACAATAGAGTCTTAGCATTTCTAAATAAATATGATATTATATCGAAAGTGCAGTACGGGTTCCAGCAAGGGAAATCAACAAGCTCAGCACTACGGAACGTTATTGAAGATATACTAAAAAATCTAGACAGCGGGAATCAATGCATGGGACTGTTTCTTGATCAGTCAAAGGCCTTTGATCTAGTCGACCGTGATATATTATTACACAAGTTGTATAATTATGGTATCAGAGGAGTTCCATTTGAATGGTTTAAATCGTACCTAATAAATAGAAAGCAGTTAACCGAAATTGAATATGTAGTAAATGGTTCGAAGGAGATTAAAGCTGCTCGCTCTAGTGTAAAAAACATTAAATATGGAGTTCCGCAGGGCTCGGTATTGGGTCCCTTATTGTTCCTATTGTATATTAATGACCTGGCCAAAAACAACCAATGCATTAATACTAAATTTACTCTGTTTGCTGATGATACCAGTGTTCTCATTTCTGGGAAAAACAAACAAGAACTCAAAGCAAACGTTGATGGGGTTACAGACTATGTTTCAAATTGGTTTAAAGACAATAAACTTATTATTAATAAGAGCAAAAGCATCGCTGTAGGTTTCCATCATAAAGTCAACAAAAATGTAAGTTTCCCTAATATATGCTTAGAGAATGAATCAGTAACTACTACAGATAAAATTAAATTTCTTGGAGTTTGGGTAGATAGTAATCTAGATTGGGGAACTCATATTGATGCTTTATCCAAAAAACTATGTCAAACTTGTTTTGCACTATATACTTTAAGATCATCAGTCAATCTTGATGTGCTTAAAATAGCCTATTTTGCCTACTTTCACTCGCAGTTATCCTATGGCATAATATTCTGGGGAAAGACGAGCTATACGAAAAGAATGTTTATAATACAAAAGAGGGCCATACGTTTAATGATGAATCTTTCCAGTACCACAAGTTGTAGACCTTATTTCAGATCATTGAATATTCTGTCAGTTCCATCTATATATCTCTATGAGGTGCTGGTGATCGCTCATAAACAGTTAAATATTTTTGTCACAAACGCTGAAATACATAGTCACAACACTAGAGGTAAATCACATCTTCATGTTACAGGGCATAAGAGAACCCTATATGAAAAAAGTATACACTATAACTGTATTAAATTGTACAACAAACTTCCTCAATATTTCAAAGAATTACCAAATTTAACAATATTTAAAAGGAAATTAAAGAAGTATCTAATACAAAGATGTTTTTATTCAGTAAATGAATACCTTGATGAACAGTGAATCAATTTTGTTAGACATATGTATTATATATATTGCAATTGTAAATACTATCACCTTATTTGTTTATCCGATCATGTGTTTACTGTTAATCTGTAATGTAAAATTGTATTGACGAAGCCGATATTTCTGTAATTGGAAATCTTATGGTGAATAAATTTGATTTGATTTGATCATATACAGTGAAAGGAGAAGGGCCCAAGTAGAGGTTAGTGTCTTGTTTAATGAAATGCATCCAGAACGAAGGATTACTAACATTCTACAGTAAGTAAAATTTTGAAAACATTCAATGAAACTGGAATGTTAAAAATAAGGCAAAGTCTTGAAGGCCAAAACGAGTTACAGATGGTGATTAAGCTCTTGATGTTTTCTTATCAGTGGAAGAAATCCCACATTTATCTATTCGCCAGCACATTATGAATTACCTAAATCATGAATTTCCAGAAAGATGGATTGACAGAAGAGGAAATATTGAATGGCCGCCAAGATCTCCTGACCTGAACCGCTTAGATTTCTACTTATGGGGGTATTTGAAGTGGAGGATTTACAAGGACCGACCAAGAGATCTTGAAGAGTTAAAGCGAAGAATTGGACAAGAAATGCAGATGATCACGCGAACAGGGTCACTGGAAACAAACTGATTTAAAAGACAGACTGTGACATTGTTTGGCAGTTAATGGAGGCCATTTTGAGCACCTTTTAAAGTGAATTCATCATGTGTTACAACACAGCAACACTAATTTTGCTATGAATGTCTTTTCTTGGTTTAAATTTCATGTGCCTTAATATGTCCTAACAAATTTAAATTACAGTTCAAAAATGTATCTACCAGTACATTCCGAGACTTGAGGGGGGGGGGGGGGGAGGTTGGCATTAAAAAAAAGTCACACCCTACTCACAATCATAATAATATGAAAACATGTTGATATCTTACAACTTTTCTAAAAAATATCGCTTCACAAAACTAACAATAAAGTTACAAGCATTGTTTCATACTTTTTACCCACCCCATATATCGAAGATAAGTGAAGGTTAGTCACTGTTTATTATAATTTGTGATTTGACTCAATTTATAAAATATTATAAGCTTCAATGTTACAAACTTTTTTCAGATGAAAATTTAATTTAGTGCCTTGGTTTACAGCACTACTATCGCTTCATAATTCTATGTATGTCAGTGGATGTATAAGGTAAACACTATACACTGTGGATTAGAGTGGAAGTTGAACAGAGCACTTACCTTGACCACAAAAGCGTCCTTTTGTCCACATAACAGCTCAATGATGGTTACAGTTCCAAGAATTTGAGAGCTGGTCTGTCCTGCCAATCCAAATCTATTTTCCTTTCACTGTTTTAAAATAATTACAAGGGTCGGATAAAAGTAATAAGAACTATATCAAAACACCACAGTGAAGCAAAACAATTATTTAATTGTAGATGAGTCATATTTATTACACATTAGCTTCACTTACGTACTTTAAAAAAATTGTTTTACATGTTTCGTGAATTATTGTTCGCATCATCGGCTCTAATGCAACGCATAGTAAGTGGCCACAAAAAAAAGTACATATCTCATTGTATATCACAACCCTCAGTGGTTTACCGGGAAACATACGAGTCAGTTGGAGAATTTAATGTCAGTTGGCATGTTGGCCATAGTAGCTCAATGGTTAAGAGCAACGGATGGAGACGGGAGATCCATAGTTCAAATCCCGGCTATGGCATTGAATTTTTCAGTCTGGCTCTATTCATCCGAACTTCTAAATATCTTTGCTATCTGGTTTTTGCTGCATCATGTTTGGAAAAGAATCGTTTCTACAAGGCCCAAATGACCTTGCTGTCGACGGGCCCTAAAACCCCACATACTCACTCACTCACTCGTTTCTACAATCCTGTCATGGTCGTCTTCAGCAACCAGATAGCCAGAGATATTTATAAAGCTGGTTGCGGAAGCTTTAGAGAACATAAAATATTTCTGTTTTACTTAAGTTCATATGTTTTATAAAAGTAGTACACATGGATAAGAGTTTTATCATGCACTCTAACTCAAGGTCCGAAATGAAAAAGGAATCCTAGCTATCACAAACATGAGAGACAGGTTAACTTTAAAGGGAGTCGATTAAAGACACTAGACAACACTTACTTTTAAATTTTTCCGGAACATGTTTCAGAGGCTTTGCCTCTATCATCGGCCGGCTCTCGACTGGTTCTCGTTGGTGTAGCTGACGATATTTTGTCACAGGTCTCCTCTGGTGACGGTTCAAGGAACTTGCTGAACAAATCAAGTTCAAGTTCCTTGAACCGTCACCAGAGGAGACCTGTGACAAAATATCGTCAGCTACACCAACGAGAACCAGTCGAGAGCCGGCCGATGATAGAGGCAAAGCCTCTGAAACATGTTCCGGAAAAATTTAAAAGTAAGTGTTGTCTAGTGTCTTTAATCGACTCCCTTTAAAGTTAATTTATCATAACAACACTGTTTTCAACACTTCCAAGAAAGAAATGAGAGACAGGGTTTGTTCGATTAAGAAACATGACTAACCATTCCTTCATTCTGCTTTAGAGTCTGTTGTATAATAAAATAATTATATATTATTGTGAAACAACAATGCTTATGTATATTGCGCTAAGATATCCAGAAGAGAATAGGAGAGAATGTGCGCCTCACTTAAGAATTTAAACACAATGAATTACCTGAATCAAGTATAAAGCTCTCAGAAACTCCTTTTTGGTGAGCCATATATTATTATAATAAGAATTTACTGTTAATAAGTGACTTGATTAAATATTCTCTTTATCTATACCACAGAATCTTGAATTGGCATTTACCAATGTGTTCCAACCAAAACATAAATCTTTATTTACTGCAAAAATTAGAGTAAAATACTTATTTCTTTTTATTTATACGATTTCTTAAATCTTTCATGTTATTAAAGTAATAGGCACATTTTAAAACTAATAGCAAGCTTAGGTACATTACATTAGGTAATCCTCTTTCACCTTTTCTTGCTGATCTTTTTATGAGTTTTTTCGAAATTCAAGTCACTAAAGCTTTTCCTTTGATTTTTAAAACATGGTATAGATATGTTGATGATATTTTTGCTACTATTCCTGATAAACAAATTAACGATGCTTTAAAATTACTAAATTTTCAAGATAAAGCTATAATATTCACATTAGAAACTGAAATTAATGGATTTCTTCCATTTCTAGATTTGAAAATAATAAATTAGATTTTGGTATTTATAGGAAATCTACTCATATTGATAATTACATAAAAAATAAAAGTTTTAACGCTTTTTTCACATAAATTTGCTGTTTTTAATAGTTTGATTTATAGATTAATAAATATACCCCTGAATAAAGAGGAATTTAATAAAGATTTTATACAAAAGAAGATTGAAAAATTTAAATATCAGAAAACTGTTAATGATATTTCCACTCTTAAAAACATAAGAGATGATTATAATTTTAAAAAACTTACTTACTATCCTTGGATTAATAAACATTTCCAATTTTTTTTAAAGAAGTTGGTGTAACTTTAGTTCCTCAAAATATAGTATTAAAAATTTATTACAATTTTCTAAAAAAGATTAAAATTCTTAATAATAAAAAATCTGGTATTTATCAATTTAATTGTTTAGATTGTGATCAGGTTTATAGTGGAAAGATGAAACGTAGTTTGAAAACCAGAAAGAAAGAACATTTTCATAACATTAAATATAAACAAATTGATAAATCGGCCGTAGCAGATCATTTTTTTTGTCATTTAAACATGAAATAAATCCCGAAGTTAAATTATTAAAACAATTAAATGGTCCCATAGATTTAATAGTGTGGGAAAAAATATTTATTTTAAAAAATAAACATTGCGTAATGAATTTTGACATACCAGCAATTGATTCTCTTTTTAGGTTTGTTTCATCTTCAGATGTTGGTAATGCTGAAAATATAACAACAGAAATAAACATGCTAACTGAGATTTCCTTAACAACGGAGTTTGTCATAAACTGAAGACGAATGCGACGTGCCTTCTAAATCGATCTTAGAAAGGAGAAAGAAGTATTAACATAAACTTATTAAGATAAGTGGAGGTTCATTAACAAATATTTATATTTGTGTAATATTTATTACTTCACTGTAACTATACTCTGTTTCATATAACCTTGCCGGCTGAAATGTATCACTCCGCGTTCAACAACCCTCCCCCTCGCCCTAACTGGCTAATGCTTTCGCGTCATACGCCATAGGCGGTGCCTTCCCGTCACATTTCGTAATAATTGCCGGGAAGATAAATAAAATCATACAAAAATCATACAAATAAGGATATGAAGGCATGCAAAAATACAAGTTTATAATGAACTGAGCAAATTGAAACAGAATGGCTGAGCAATGAAACTGAAAGAGTTTATAATGAAAGGCCTTCGGCCTTTTCCACTGGAATTTTTTAAACCAGCACACATACCTTTCAAAATTGCTTGTCTTTCAGTCTTAAAAGTCGTGTCACACCATACTTTACTTTTCGTGTGTTCTTCGTGTATATTTAGCGATTTGTATCTCGGTGCAGTGTGGTTGTCAAATAGCGTCTTCGCCACACAGCAATATCACCTCTGTCTTTTAGCACATTTTTCTTGCCTCTTTTTTCATTCACAAATCCTAGCTGTATAAGCAATCTGCTGAAATTTGGTAAATCTGCATCCTCATTTACAGCAGAGGAAATGTTACTTATGTTAGGTAGTTCGTTTCTAAAGAAAAACTACACACATGAAGACGCACAACATTTTTCACGTATTTTCTCCGAGCACGCACTTTTGTTTATTCCTGCTTTTGCCTGGAGTGGTAAGTTTTCCTGTTTCCTCAATTTCATGTCGCGATGTTCCTACGGACCTAACACTCACACCTGTAACTTCAGAGCCCAGCTGTTCGACTTCTCTCACTGACAAAGACGGATTCTTCTCTGTGAGTGCATTAAACACATGCAACACAATTCTTTTTTCGCCTGTTTGTAAATAATTATCCTTGCGATACTTAAGCGAAAAACTGGCGGTAGACTCTGCCATTATACATATAATACATGCGCAATAAACGATCAATAAAATAATTTAGCTCCCGCACTTTCGAATGGCGATGCATGACTAATCCAGTTCAAAACAAGGTCAGTGATAAAAGTCTTATAAACAAATGTCACCACTACCGCTAAATCACATGCTATCGTGCCATGTGCTTGAGAGCAAAGGAACCTCCTCTTTACTTTGTTTAAGAATTAACATGCATTTCAGATAAATCAACTCTGTTGCGTAATATATTTAATTAAAACAGTTACGAAAATATAAATTTGACAATTCTCTTCCAACATATTGTCAGCCAGTTATCGGGAAGCACCACAAGCAACAGCTGAGAAGGGGCCGGAGGCCACGCCACGCCCACTCATCTGTCTCCTGTCACTAACTGAGGGGTGATTTGCGGTAGTGTCGCCGGTCCTTCGATGTTTCTCTCCCCTTCTCCGGTGGTCTGGAACGTTCGGTGATTAGAGACTTCTAGAAAAACACTGACATTCTTATAAAAAGGGTTTCAGAGAGACAGTTAGTCAGTTAGTGTTTGACGTGCTAGTGAAGTAGCGCCGTGTACGTGCATCGGAACGATAACGGACAAACTGGTGAATCGTAATTGTGTGCATTACGTAATTTTGTGTAATTGGCAAGTGTTTAACTGTAAGTCGGTGGAAATAAAGAACATTTTTGAGTGGTGAAATTGGACTTTTCATTTCACGAACCCACAAAGTCACAATTGGTGTTAGAAGTGCGACATAACACAATGGAGGCAGCATTAGAAAAGATTTTAGCGGAACTGAAAGAAATGAAGACGGCAAATGAAAACCTCGCTGCAAAAACGGAAGCGGCAAATGACAGCCTGGCCGCGAAGCTGGAGACTACAAATAACAACCTCACCGCCGAGTTGAAACAAATGAAGACGGCCAACGACAGCATCACCGCCGAGTTGAAACAAATGAAGACGGCCAACGACAACATCACCGGGAAGATGGAAGAAATGAAGGCCGAATTAACAGCGAAGACGGAAACGGCTAACAACAACTTGGCCACGACAATGACCTCAAAGATGGCCGAACTGACCACGGAAATGAAGGTGGCGAACGAGGCTCTCGCCGCCAAATTTCAAGAACAGTTGGCCGGCGTGAGGGATGACGTGACGGAGCTGGGCAAGCGGATGGGCCAAGTGGACGAGCGCGTCGAGGACCTGGCGAGCCGCGTTAACGACCTGGAAGGGAAAGCCGACAGCAGCGCGAAGTCCCTGAACGCCATGGTGGAGGACGTCGTCGGCAGGAAGCTGAAGGATTTGAAGGCCGACGCGCCGGGACGCGACACAACATCTGCGCGCGTCAAACCTCCCAAGTATGACGGCGCGTCAACGTTTGAGGTCTTCCGCCGCCAGTTCGACACAGTGGCCAGGCACAACGGATGGTCACTGGAGGAGGAGGCCACACAGTTAATAGCCAGCCTCCAGGGACGGGCCGCGGAAGTGCTAAACGCGGTGCAGACGATGGCGGCGCCCAAGGACATCTGGGAGGCCCTGGAGAATCGCTTCGGGAACCACCGCTTAGCCGCAGCATACCGAAGCCAGCTAAAGGCAAGGGCGCAGCAGCCGGGGGAGACGCTGCAGGAGTTCGCCATAGCCATCGAGCAGCTGTCTAGCAAGGCCTTGGTTGACCTGCCACTGGAGTTCGTATCCCGGGAAGCCGCCTACAATTTTGTCGACGGGGTACGGGACACGGAGATTCGTCAGCGCCTAATGCTCGGCGAATATAAAACCATACACGAGGCGCTGACAGCGGCATTAAGGATGGAGGCGGCCAAAGTAACATCTATTCCGACGTCGAGAACGAGGAGTGTCCGCTACGCCGGAGACAGGAGACCAGCTGAAGGACGCCGGCGAACACCTAGTGGCCTGTGTTGGGGGTGTGGACAGCCCGGACACCTACAGAGAGACTGCCCACGCCAGGAAGAGCAGCCGGAAAACGAGTAAGGGCCATCGTGGAGAGGGGCACGTCGGCGCCATCACCACCATCCCCTCGAGTGACACTGCGCGCCGTCAGCCGGCGTAGTGATGACAGCCTCATCGCGGACGGTTGGATAAGAGAAAAGCCGTGCCGCGTGCTGGTGGACACCGGGGCGGCCGTGACCATCATCAGCCCTGACGTGGCGAAGGGTTTGCCGACAAGGAAGCCAAGCCGGCCATACCAGCTTGTCACGGCATCGGGTGACACCTTGCCTGTGGAGAAGGAGGCCCTGCTGGAGCTGAACTTGGGACGGAGTGCCGTTCGTCTGTGGGTGTTCGTCGCGAAGGTGGCTGAGGAGGTGATCCTGGGACTGGATGCCCTCAGGAGCCATGAGGCGACGGTCGACGTCGGCAAGAAGGTCCTGCGGCTTAACGGAGAAGAGGTTATACTCCGTCAACCCGAAGAGCGCCTTGGAATGTGCAGGGTCGTCTTGGACGAAGACGTGGTTGTTCCCGCGAGGAGCGAGGTGGTGGTGACGGCGCGACTTGAGGGCCAGAGAACCAGGAACATGATGCTGGACCAGAAGACGCCTGTACACGGACTGTGTGTAGCCAGGGCATTGCTGCCGTGCCGAGAGGAGGTGCCAGTGAGACTGCTAAATCCAACGGACACCGATCACGACGTCCAGGCCGGGACGGAGTTGGGAACGTGCGAGCCCGTAGTGAGCGTAACAGCAATCGACAAGACACAGGAGCCGGCGCCGAAGCAACAACTGGGGCCCCGGCTAGAAGGCTTACTGGAGAGGGCGGCCGACCACCTGACCGCAGAACAGCTGGAGCAGGTTCGACAACTACTGGGGCGATACGAGCACGTCTTCAGCCAAGGCGATGGTGACTACGGCCGCACGGACAAAGTGCTTCACCGCATCGACACCGGAGACGCCCGGCCTATTCGGCAACCACATAGACGCGTTCCGCTGGCGAAGCAAGGGGCGGTACGAGACATGCTGGAGGACATGAGATCCAGGGGAGTGATTGAAGAGTCCGACAGCCCTTGGTGTTCCCCTGTAGTCTTGGTGACGAAGAAGAACGGCGAGCTGCGCTTCTGCGTAGACTACAGAAAGCTGAACGCTGTCACCCGGAAGGACTGCTTTCCCTTACCCCGGATTGACGACACCCTGGACACGCTAGCTGGTGCACAGTGGTTCTCGACCCTGGACCTGAAGTCGGGCTACTGGCAGGTAGCTCTAGACCCGAGAGACAAGGAGAAGACCGCATTCTCGACGGGCCAAGGTCTTTGGCAGTTCACGGTTATGCCCTTTGGCCTCTGCAACGCACCAGCTACCTTCCAACGCCTCATGGAGTCAGTGATGAGAGGACTGACTTACGATGCCTGCCTGCTATACCTGGACGACATCATCATCGTCGGGAAGACTTTTGAAGATCACCTCGAGAATCTGAGTAAGGTGCTACAGAGACTGCAGGCGACCAACTTGAAGCTGAACGCGAAGAAGTGCCAGCTCTTCCGCAAGAAAGTGAACTACTTAGGCCACATAGTCTCAGCAACCGGAGTGGCCACAGACCCGGAGAAGACACAGGCTGTGAGAGATTGGCCTCGCCCAAAGGATAGGAAAGAGTTGCGCAGTTTCCTGGGGCTGTGCAGTTATTACCGCCGCTTCATAAAGGGGTTCTCCAACATCGCAAAACCACTCACCCGCCTGACAGAGGAACACCGGCCATTTGTGTGGACGGAGGACGCCGAAAACGCTTTCCAGCACCTGAAGGAGACCCTGTGCAGTGCTCCAATTTTGGGTTTCCCACAACCGGGTGGCGCCTTCATTGTGGACACCGACGCTAGCGACCATTGCATTGGAGGTGTCCTATCGCAGATCCAGGACGGCCATGAGCGGGTGATAGCCTACTACAGCAAGACGCTATCCAAGGCAGAGAAGAACTACTGCGTCACCCGACGAGAATTATTGGCGGTAGTAAAGACCTTGGAGCACTTCCACAAGTACCTGTACGGTCAGCCATTCCACCTGAGGACTGACCATTCCGCCCTAACCTGGCTATTGAGCTTTAAGAACCTGGAAGGCCAGACAGCACGTTGGGTCCAGAGGCTGCAGGAGTACGACTTCACCTCGGAACATCGTAGAGGGAAGAGCCACGGTAACGCAGACGCCATGTCCCGAAGACCCTGTCCAGAAGAGTGCGGCCAGTGCACAAGAGTGGAAGAGAAGGAGCGTGCCGCTGCAGTCCGAGTAGTTGTGGCAGTGCCTGCGGACGGTTGGGATAGCGCAGGCCTGAGGAGGGAGCAGCTGGCGGACGTAGACTTGGGGCCACTCTTGAGGGAAGTGGAGGCAGGGACAAGACCAACCTGGGAGGATATCGCACTAAGGAGCGCCACCTACAAGTCGTACTGGGCCCAATGGGACTCGTTGAAGATCAGAGAGGGCGTGCTGTTCCGGGTATGGGAATCACCCGATGGGAAGACGCAGAGAGAGCAGTTGGTACTTCCCCGGAGTAAGGTCCCGGAAGTCCTGGAGGAAGTACACGCCGGTACTTCGGGAGGACACCTGGGAGCGAACCGAACGATTGACAAACTACGGCAGCGCTACTACTGGCTGAGACTCCGAGCAGATGCTGAGAGATGGTGCCGTCAGTGTCACGTGTGCGCGGCGTGTCGTGGCCCTCAGACTAGGAGCCGGGGTCGCATGCAGCAGTACAACGTCGGAGCGCCATTCGAACGGATCGCCGTTGATATTGCTGGACCGTTCCCAGTTTCCGACCGAGGCAACAAGTACCTAATGGTGGTCGTGGACTACTTCACCAAGTGGCCGGAGGTGTATGCCATCCCAAACCAAGAGGCAAAGACAGTCACAGACTGCCTCGTGGAGCAAGTATTCTGTCGATTTGGGGTGCCGTTAGAGCTACACAGTGACCAGGGTACCAACTTTGAGTCCAACCTAATGAAGGAGGCACTACAAAGGCTTGGGGTGAACAAGACTCGCACTACGCCTCTACATCCCCAATCGGATGGCATGGTCGAAAGGTACATCAAGACCTTAGAGGAACACCTGAGGAAAGTCGTGGCCAGCCATCAGCGAGACTGGGACGTCAAGGTGCCACTGTTCTTGCTGGCCTATCGCTCGTCTACACACGACACAACTGGGATGACGCCAGCCAGCTTAATGTTCGGCCGAGAGTTACGCCTCCCTTGTGACCTGGCTTTTGGAAGCCCTCCGGAAGTGAAACAGCCAGCGACCGAGTATGTGGAGAACTTGGTGGACCATCTCCACGACATGCACGAGATGGCTCGCCAGAACATCCAGAAGGCGAGCGACCGCATGAAGACCAGGTATGACAGGCAAGCCAACAGCCAAGGGTTCCAGCAAGGTGACCTAGTCTGGTTGTACCGTCCTACCCGGACCAAGGGACGGTGCCCGAAGCTCCAGCAGCCATGGCAAGGACCGTACCGGGTGGTGAAGAGGATTAACGACGTGGTCTACCGCATCCAGAAGGTTCCCCGAGGGAAGATGTTGGTGGTACACCTGGATCGTCTAGCCCGCTATGATGGTGCTGTTCGGGACGACCAGCTTTGAGGAGGGAGCAGTGTCAGCCAGTTATCGGGAAGCACCACAAGCAACAGCTGAGAAGGGGCCGGAGGCCACGCCACGCCCACTCATCTGTCTCCTGTCACTAACTGAGGGGTGATTTGCGGTAGTGTCGCCGGTCCTTCGATGTTTCTCTCCCCTTCTCCGGTGGTCTGGAACGTTCGGTGATTAGAGACTTCTAGAAAAACACTGACATTCTTATAAAAAGGGTTTCAGAGAGACAGTTAGTCAGTTAGTGTTTGACGTGCTAGTGAAGTAGCGCCGTGTACGTGCATCGGAACGATAACGGACGAACTGGTGAATCGTAATTGTGTGCATTACGTAATTTTGTGTAATTGGCAAGTGTTTAACTGTAAGTCGGTGGAAATAAAGAACATTTTTGAGTGGTGAAATTGGACTTTTCATTTCACGAACCCACAAAGTCACAATATAATGATATATCACCGTGTTAAATAACGAACTAATTTTTACCGCACGACAGTCATTACCACAACAGCAACCAATGAGAGGTGATTAGGTCACGTGACCGTTAAGAGATACTGGGCAAGCTTACGTGAAACAAGGTATAGCTTCATTTTCTATGTAATTAGGTACGTACATTTTTCTATACTCCCCAAAATTGGTTAAACTTTGGATTTTTGGCGGCTTTACATTTAGATGCCTTATTCAGGCAAGATTTGTTGGACAATTAGTTTTGCATGAAAGTGTGGAAAGAATAAGAAGCAGAACACTCAGAAAGCTTGTATGCACAATCAAGTTCTTGGATCTTACCTGGCGGTCCATGAAAAAGAACTCCTTTGGGAGGTTGGATGTGGAATTTTTCAAATACTTCTCGATACATCATTGGAAAAACTACCATTTCCTTCAGGCAACGAATATGGTTTTCTAAGCCACCAACATGACAAAATCTGATGTTGCCATCAAGTGACATAGGATTTACGTCTGCTAGTGTTGAAACTATTTGTTTGTGATCTCCAGGAACTCTTCCTGTTTTGCTTGAAGCCTGTATATCACCAGCATTGAAGCTCAATGGCATGCATCTAGAACATAATCACATTAAAATAAAATATCTTATGTGTACACATCTTGCAACTTATCTACCTATTAGTATGTATTCTTTATACCTTGTATTATTCATCCATTCTACATTACTCATTATTAAAGCTTGCATGAAAATAGTTTAAAGTTAGGCATTGTCTTTGGCTGCACACATACTGCAAGCTCAAAACTCATTTGTTTGTTCTAAAAGCCAATTTCTGTAACTGTTAAATGAGCTCTTGCAAAACAGAACTGCACCCTACCAAATACATTCCATCATCCATGATTAGATGGCACATCAACCTAACTTGGAAGTTGTAAACACACAACAAATATATATAGAAGAAGCTAGAAACAGTGATGTGTTAAGATGTATTTACTTACAATGAGTCGGTACTAGTAACACTGACACCCCCTTTTTTAATCTCTGTTACCATGTTTCAGGAACATGTGTTCCCATCTTCAGAACATGTTCAATAATCCATGTGGTTGTCTATAATGGCAGCATCATGTGACGGTGAAATATACTTCTAGAGGATACTTGGTGTCAGTAAATCAAAATTTATTAACTGTCATTTGTGTTTCAAAATGAAGATCTTTTCCCATATGTCCAATTCTGCTGCATGACTGGTTGACTTGATTAGTGTGAAGTGCGGTTTGATGTTACAGTTGGTCATCCAGAAATGGTGTAATACTTATACAGGGTGTATATAAATGAATATTGGGGTTTTAGCTCTTCATAATATTTATTACATTAAACTTAGTTATAAATGATATGTCAAATGAAAAAGCTTCACTCAGTGAAGCAATGTGTCAATATCTTCTCGATTCACTTTCAAACAGTTTTATTTGATGGCACCAGTGCGCATGTGTGTGCAATGTTTCTGCTGCAATCCGCTAGACAGTGGCAGTAGCAAACATGGCGACTAGTAAACAGAAAGCATTTTGTGTTTTGCAGTTTGCAAAGACCGAATCTGTAGTTACTGTGCAACGTGCATTCTGCATTAAGTTCGGTTGTGATCCTCCTAGTGATAATAACATTCGTAGATGGTATCATCAGTTTGAAGATACCGGCTGCCTTTGTAAAGGGAAGAGTACAGGACGACCAAGAGTAAGTAAAGAGACTTGAACGAGTGAGAGAGTCATTCACTCATAGCCCAAAGAAATCAGTCCGGATGGCTAGTCATGAATTACAAGTTCCTGTGTCGACTGTTTGGAAAGCTGTAAGAAAATGCTTACACCTACGTCCTTACTGTTTACAGTTATTACAGGCTCTAAAGCCGACAGACCACGGATTATCTGCCAACTTCGCAAATGACATGTTTCATGACAATGACGATTTTATGGATCATGTTGTCTTCAGTGATGAATCAACCTTTCACCATAGTGGACATGTTAACACTCATAATGTGTGCGTCTGGGGCTCAGAAAATCCTCACGAGATGGTACAAATGCAACGAGATTCCCCTAAAGTGATTTGTTTTTTGTGCCGTATCCCGGCGAAAAGTTTATAGGCCTTTCTTTTTTAGTGAACCTACTGTAACTGGCACTTCTTCCCTTGATACACTAGAGCAATGGCTCTTCCCTCAGTTGGAAGAAAATGAGCCAGAGAACTTCATTTTCCAACAAGATGGTGCACCATCTCACTGGCATAACAAAGTATGCGGTTGGTTAAATGTCACTGTACCAAGCGCTGGATAGGCCGCAAGGGCCCCAAGGACGGCTTGCTATGCATGGCCTCCACATTCTCCTGACCTAACGCCATGCGATTTTTACCTTTGGGGCTTCATCAAGGTTCATGTGTACATGCCTCCGCTACCAACTGATCTCCCTGAGTTAAGAAACCGGATTGAAGCAACTGTTGCTACAATTACTGAAAACACACTTATCAATGTTTGGGAAGAACTTGGCTATAGACTTGATATGTGCCGTGTAACAAAGGGTGGTCACATTTAACATTTATACGGTTCTTGGTAAAACTATTTGAGTTGCTTTTTCATTTGACATATCATTTATAACTGTAAGTTGAATGTATTAAATATTATAAAGAGTTAAAACACTGATATTCGTTTATATACACCCTGTATATAAAGTATATATAGGAAAAACAAACTGAAATCTAAAAACTAGACTAAAGGAATGTATGAGTTGCTTAAAATACACACAAATGGATAAATCTGCAGTTTCATTGCCACATCATGCCACCATTATAGACGACCACCACAACACAAACAGCTACACAGGTCAATCGTACACATAGTACGATTATACTGTTTATATTTTGCTCTATATCCTATAATTATAAACTTTTAGATTGTAATTGGCAATGTCAGAAACTGCTTTGCAGTCTATTGACAAATAAATAAATAGTGATGATGGGAACACATGTTCCTGAAACATGTTAACACAGATTGAAAAAGGTGATGTTAGTGTTACCAGTAGACAGTTCAAATAGTTCAGAAATGGCTCCTGACATGAGAAAAGCATCAAATGGGAAAGTCAGCAAACTCTTGTAAACACTGAGTTAATGCACAATAAAAGCTTTTCAATGTTTTGGGCTCCTCTAATTCAAAGTCAGAAAACATTTATCACTCACGGTTTAAAACCTAGGTTTGTGTAGCTAAGATGGGTTTTGTCATCTAGTTTCTTCAATTTCAGTCGCAATCATGGTTGGGAACTTAAGCTTCTGCATACTCAGGGATGACAGAATTTATTTTCAAAATGAAGTATTTAAAACTTCTGGAGAATGTTGAAGAGCAACTAGAACAAATGAGAAAAAGATTCGAGAAGAATGTTACACGGTCAATAAAATCTGCTCAAACTGTATAAATCTTTTTACAAAAATTTACAGCCAGCAACTGCCAAAGAAGCAATGCATATATACAAATTTTAAGGCACTATAGTTGAAAGGGTTCATGGCATGGTTAGTGTAACATTTTCTTTACATTACTGGACACAATTCTCGACTGGACTCTTTCTGGTTCAGAAGATTTAATTTTTATGTAAGTATGTGGTACCAATTTAGTCAGAACAGTGTTTTCAATAAACAAATAAATAAATAAAGGACACAAAAGCACATGAAAGATAATATATAATTGGCAAAACAAAAAGAAGAAACACAGTTCAAAAACTTCACATAACACTTTAGAGCATATCATGAGTTCAGCAGAATCTTTCAGTTATACATGATCTTAAATCAATGAATAGAGTTAATGTAAAAAGTACAAGGGTCATTCCATAAGTAATGACTCCCATTTTCTTTTGTGTTAACTTCAAGTGAGGCAATTGTTGGTGTAGTAGCAATTGCTGAAATACTCCCACTTATATCCTCTTGGTTTTTGTTTTGTTGTCCTAAAAAAATTAGCAGCAGTAACAGGAGAGTTTTTCAAAATGATATCTAATTTCAAGATGCATATAACACACAAATGTGTTACTGAATTCCTCACTGGTGAACAAATTACCCCAAATGAAATATACTGTCGCCAACCGCATTGTTTGCAAGGAGATGCAGCCAATGCGCACAAAGAGACATAAAGGCAACATGGAGATAAAAAGGCTTGCCAAAACAGATAAAGGTAGATAACTGGAAAGTTCTAGTGCCATCTTAGAGAAATTACCAGTATTTTTTGTATGATGGCACTAAAACTTTCCAGTTATTTACCTTTATCTGTTTTGGCAAGCCTTTTTATCTCCGTGTTGCCTTTATCTATCTCTTTGTGCATATCGGCCGCACCTCCTCGCAACAATGCAGTCGGCAACAATACCGAATGCTTTCTAAAGGCATATGGAGAAGATGCACTAGACCTGAGTAATATGAGGCAGCGGGACCTTTGTTTCAGTAGTGGTAAAAAGGATAAGCATTACAAGTCATGTACCAGTTGACCTTGCACATCTGAAATCCTGAATATTGAAGTGTCTCATTCATGCACAACAATCAACAGATAACAAAGGAATTGTATGCACAGCTGAATATTGGCTATAATGCTTTATAAACAAAATGTTACACAATCCTGGTTATCATGAAGTGTGTGAAAGGTGGATACATGCTTAACAAGTCTAAAAAAATATTCAATGAACATTTGTCAGGACCTGTTGAACCAATATACAGAACAGAAGATACCAATTTTCTGAACACCATGTCTACATTGAAGCCCAAATGCAACAGACATTCATGGAGTGACAGCATGCAATGCTAAAACTAAACAGAACTTAGTCATCTCAGGCAAAGAGATGTGTACAGTCTTCTAGAATAGGAATGTCTTGGACTCTAAAGCAACTATCAACCTTGAACACAGACTAGGCTGAAAGCCTGCATTTCCAAGGTCAGGCTGACAAGCTTTCGCTTGTAACATATTGTTTTGTGATCATGGAACTCATTGCCACTTGGCTGGACTGTCCTACTACATCCAACGTACAGTCCTGATTTAGCACCTTCAGACTTCAATTTTATTTGGGCTTATGAAAGATTATGTAACCATCATTTTTCACACATACATGCTATTGTCAAAGGTGTAAGAGAATGCCTATTCAGCTGGATCAGGTTTTTATGAGTGCAGCATGCATGAACTTTTTTATTTTTTGGTAAATAGATAATAAACAGTAGAGAGTACGTGGAAAAATGTAAATTATTTGGCTGAAATCTTGCTCTATTTTTACTGCATTATACTGCTTTCTGTATCTTTTGGGATTTACAAGAAAATAAATAAGAGGCATTCGTTCTGGAACAACCCTTGTACAAATAAAGAGCAAGTGAAAACAGCAGTAGCTCATTTTTGACATAAAAACCACGAAGTTGGTACAAAGCCAGTACTTCTAAACAGCACTTGTAACAAAAACCATTAATAGTCTGGGAGAATATAATAATTTTGAAAAACAACCAATTTTTCAATTTTAAAATTACTTCCAAGCAAACACCTTAATTGAGCTACCATATAGCTCTACTACCATTGCTCTAAGCACTAGATATTTCTCTCATTTAGAACAGTACTAAGAAAATTAGGCAAGCAAATTGGGATATCCAGTCTCAGACCAGCTTTGATGGCTAATTAAAACACTGCAGTTTCACACTGCTACATAGACCATGAATATATTTATGTATATATGACCATGTATATATAAAATCCAAGGTTTAACAGCCTGCAAGCGAGCCTGAGTCTGCCAGTCTGACTGTCCACCTCACACCTACATATGCAAGGATGAGGTGGGCATACATCCAACTGGGATGGGGAGATGTGGTCAGCATCATGGCATCTGCAGCCAGATAGTTGGCATTCTTGACGGAGATTCGCTATGTACTGCAGCTTCTCAAACTCCTCATGATACTGAGTATGCACCAGTCATAACCAGGAATTTAAAATCTAAACCCCTTAAGGGTGGGATCGAACCCATTGCATTCCATGACAGAATTCAAGCACAATGCCCCATCCCACTACACCACAGTGCAGTGACATATACGAGTTTCAGAATTTGACTGAAAAACATTAAGGGTTTATAGAGGGGTTTTGGGGGAACGATTTGAAATAGGATACTTATGGTCACAGAACACAATTTTTTGCAATCAATTTGAGCCAGTGTGCTATTGATACCACTTCAAAAATATATGTAAGCATTTGTTGTACTGCTAATGTATGTATGTGGTTCAATGGTAACATCCCATTCCACACTCAAGACCCACTTCCCTCCACCCTTTTATTTAAATCTGTTCTATGTTTGTTCTTCAAAAATATGGTAACTTGGACTTCAGTAACTCGGAATATGAATATTTTGCATCAGAAAGAGCATTCAACTACCCCTCCTAGAATGGTTCTATTTTTTTGCCCCATTTTATACAACAGGAACGAGTCAACACTTCTGCACGCTAAACAGTACTCACTGATTCTGCTGTAATTTGTTTACTTCCATAGCCATATACAAATATAACAATTTGTAACTCAAAAAACTTCACTTATCTTATGAGAAATGATGACCGTTTTCTTACAAACTGACTAGGATTGAGATTTAGTGAACATCTTATTCAGATCATCAGCTTGAACCATCAACAATCTCGTTAATGTTATCGTCGCTAGATGTCACTATGTTTATTTTAGTACTACCAATATCTAAAAATGAAACAAGTTTAAAAACAGAAACGACAGCTGGTATTTCAAAATTCATTATGCAATGTTTATTTTTTAAAATAAATATCTTTTCCCAAACCATTAAATCTATTGGACCATTTAATTGTTATAATAATTTAACTTCTGGATTTATTGCATGGTTAAATGACCAAAAATGATCTGCTATGGCTGATTTATCAGTTTGTTTATAAGATGCTCACGAAAATGCGATCCTAGTCAATTTGTAAGAAAATGGTCATCATTTCTTATAAAATAAGTGAAGTTTTTTGAGTTACAAATATTTGTTTGCTTCACTGTTAATAGCTTCATATTTTATGTATTCCATAGGCATGTTTAAGGAGTCACTATACACATCTAAAGTTGTTAAAATACAATTGGACAACCCTCTAAATGAATTTATGGACTGCTTTACTTAAAAATTTGTTTGCCATAGATCGAATAGCATAGACCTTTCATGCACTTAAATTTTATACAGTTATTATAAATGTCTACTTCAATTATTACCCCCCCCCCCCACCCACTTCTTTTCACTCCAGAGCTTCTCATATTTACTTTCTCTACTCTTTACCTACAGCTAATAGAAGAAATATTGAATTCCGCACAAAAAGTTTCAACAGCATTTTGCCCAGTTTATACCTTTAGAGGTTCTATAACTAAAATGATTATGATGATACGATGATGATATACAAAGGTATTCTGGATCCTCCACCCAGAGGTCTTGGTTTTGACTTTCGCTACAGAATTTTTGTTAACCAGAATCATTTCCTATCCCTTATGTAGTCCAGAAGTATGAATGTGGGAATGAATATTAAATGTGTTTCACAATAAAAAGTTACAATTCCTAAAATTAAGAAATCCTCCAGTTGAAGTGAAAAATATCAATTGCTTTTCAAGGTAAGGTCTGTAGTGTGACCACAGACATTTAAAGGCAAGTTATATAAATGGAACAATTAGAAAGCGATTAGTTTATGTGTATGAGAGCGGTTCAGTAAGTATCCATGTTATAGCATATATGCATTGCCAAGGGAAGTTTGTGCTGTCATGTACCATCATTTGTTACACATTGTCAAAACAAAGTTGGTGCTGATTCATGGATCAGTTTGGATTTTGCAGACATTTCAATAAGTTGTTCAATATGTTTTCACTAAAATGGAAAAAGTGCAGTATCTGCAGTATCGTGCAGTGATTTGGTTTATACTTTCAGATGAAAAACTTGCAGGGCAATAAACGTAAAATTGGATTATTAATTTTTAGATGAGTCGTATTTATTACACATCTGCTTCACTTTCGTACCTATTTTGAGGACATGTTTCGCAAATCATCGTTTGCATCTACGGCTCTTATGCGACTAAAGCTTGATCCAGCGGTGTGGGTAATTCTGGGGTTGCTGCTGCCATCTGTTGATTTAGTGATGAACTTAAATGTGGGATTCTCTTAAATGTGGGAGGTAAAATTGGATGCTGTTTATGGAGACCTTTTGCCTTCTATGACAACAATTAGATATTGGTATCACGAATTTAAACAGGATCGAACATCCATTTTTGATGAGGAGTATCCAAGACGCCCTACAGGTGTGGTTAACGAGAAAGTTATTGAAAAAACTCCACAATATGATTCTCGCTGATAATCAAATGAAAGTTTGCGAAGTGGCAGAGGCCATAGGTGTATTGTCGGGAATAGCAATTTATATTTTGCACAATAAGTTGGAGATGAGAAAGCTTTCAACCTGATGGGTGCTGCATTTGCTAATAGTAGACAAGCAGGTGCAGCTTTCAATTTTAAGCTCTGTTTGAAGCTGTTTAAGTGAAATCTGAAGGACTTTTGTATTGAGTTGTCCCTGTTGATGAACTCTGGATTCATCATCATTCTCCGGAAACCAAGCAACAAAACAATGGGTTGTTTCCAGAGAATCTGCTCCAAAGAAGGTAAAGATGGTCCCATCGGTCGGAAAAGTGATGGTGATATCGAGATTCAACTGTATTGGAACACCACAGTGAAGCGAAAAATTATTAAATTTTAGATGAGTCGCATTTTTTACACATCTTGTGAGTCGCACAAGAGCCGTAGATGCAAACGAAGATTTGCGAAACATGTCCTCAAAATAGGTACGAAAGTGAAGCAGATGTGTAAAAAATGCGACTCATCTAAAATTTAATAAGTGATGGTGATGATTTTTTTGGTATGCAAAGTGTGTCATACTCATTGACTTCTTTGAAAAAGGAAAAATGACTATTGGAGCATACTACAGTGAGTTATTGGCCCAATTCGACAAGAAGTTAAAGGAGACACAGCCCCATATGGCAAAGAAGAACGTTCTGTTTCACCACGATAAATGTCCCAGCACATTCATCAGGAATTACCGCTGCCAAACTCCATGATTTGCATTATGAATTGCTGCCACACCCCCCATATTCTCCTGTTCCCAAACATGAAGAAATGGCTTGCAGGAACAAAATTTAGATCAAATAAGGTCATCACGGAGACAGAGGCATATTTTGCAGAGCTTGAAAATTCTTATTTTTTGGAGGAGTTAAAAAAATGAAAGAAACGGGAGAAGTGTATATCCATAAAAGGGGACTAGGTTGAGAAATAAATCATTTGTTCAATAATGGTTTAACGGGAAAATATATGAGTCAATTGGAGAATTTAATGTCATGACGGCACGTTGGTCATGGTAGCTCAATGAGTAAAAGTGACTGGACAGAAACCAGGAGATCCATGGTTCAAATCCTAGCCATGGCATTGAATTTTTCAGTTTGCCTCTATCCAAAACCTTAGCCTATACATGGCTATTGTGAAGGAATGATTAATTTCCACCAATTAACTTAATTTGTGTTTGAAAAAACTGGCATCTTCATTTCTAACACAGGTACTTACTGAAGTGCCCTTTTGTGTCTATTTGCAAAGTGCATTACTCAACAATGAAATGTCAAATATATAAACAATTTGGTATACAAGCACAATATCCATCAAGAAAGCACTAATTTCAAGAGCCCCTCCCCACCCCAAATGGCTTTTTTACATGGAATAATTCAGGTTTTATTTTTTAAAAAATGTTCAAATAATTTTGATTAAAATACTATTTGTTTAAGATATTTGAATGACAAACTGAAGAAAATACAATTGTTTTTTCTACATGAACTTTTATATATTTTGTCAAAGTCTTGAGAACAAAAAACTTAAGAATCCAAGTTCAAGCTTCAGCAAAGCACTGAATTTTCAAATATATATGAGCTTCACTATAAAACTAACATATTTTCATTTATAATTTACCAAAACAAGTTAAACAAAATGAACATTAAAAGCTAACAGAAGAGACCAAGAAATGTACCTGCTTCGAGATTGTTTATGATTTTTGTTCTTCTTCCTATCAAATCTTTCTTCATCACTACTGCTGGAAGAACTATCATCTCGTGCAGGGGCGCGATGACGCCGCCGCCTCACTGAATTGCACAAAACTGAACGTAAAATACGGGATGATCTTCGTGGTGGTTCTGAAATAAACATTCTTCTATTAAACATCAGCAATGATAAAACATGCATGTACCAAAATCCAAGCCTCTCTACATCACAAGATATAGTACATACACTGCAAATATCCTCCTAGGAACCTGCATTTCTTTTTGTGTATCGAAGAAGGCAGTATGTTTACCTAACATTTAGGAGATTTTGTTCAAATATGTAATTGGGTTATGTTGCGCAACAGACCTAGATTTTATTAATATTTTTTATTTTTATAATCTGGGTAGTTTAATTGCTCACACTGACCTACTGATCAAGGTCGTAGATTCAAATACAGACCTGATCAATGATTTTTAAGGTGCTTAAAAGTGACTGCCCCATGTCAGTAGATTTACTGGCATGTAAAGGAACTCCTACAAGACAAAATTCTGACATACCAGTTGCGCTATGGTCTTGGCAATTGACACCTTCGCTAATAAACAAAATATTAATTTCCTCAATCTGCTTCTCACATTTACTGAGTTGAGAATCCCAGCTCCTCACTGTTTTTTCTCCCCCTTCCCCTTCATGTTCTCCCTCCCCATTCTGTGCAACATGTTATATTTTGAAAACTGGTAATTAAATATTTTTATCTACAGTGTTAACATAAATTGCTACATAAAATAAAATGTTTATTAGTGTAAAAAGCCTATGCCTTATGTTAAGCTGTACAGTTTGGCCAGCCGTTCTCCAGCTCTGACATTTTTCAAGAGGGGGAAGCAGGCTGTTGCCAGTTCTTTAGCGGGAATTTCAAGCAGAGGAACATGCACATTATAAATATTTCACGCATTTGCATATTTCAGAACCATTAGCCAATTACAATAGCGATAATAATAGGACTTAGAAGACACTAAAAATCTGAATTCACGACTGCACAAAATAGCAAAGAAAGTTTGCTAGCACAAGCACCAAAAGCAACTGAAACCACATGGTCCAAACAAAAACTGGCAACACTGTGTTAGATTTGGAAGCCATGGCTATCAGACAGTATTAACTTCCTGACCATGACACTGCATGCACAGACTCCCAGTACTACCAACAGGAGCAGTTAGTGCGTGTAAAAGGTGTGAAAGAAATATTCAAATAGAGGGTGTTGTAATGAATATCTTATATGATAATGAAATGGCAAGTTGGATTTCAATGTTTTAAAGCTAATATAATCCTATAACTTCATTCTAAAAATAATTTTGAGGATATGTTTTCAACTTTTTTTTTAATATATATATTTAAACTCAAAAATGAAGAATACTTCACTGTTAATAATGCTTCTGCTTTTAATATTTATGTTTTCAACTGCTCATTAAAGTATGTTGGTACTATTAACCTTTCCTCTCCGCCTCCTGCAACCGCAAAACGTCAGAGCTGGAGATCAAACGACCATACTGTAGGAACTATACTGTTCATAGTAAATGGTTTATCTATACACTGAAATCTTGTATTCATATCCAAATCGGATATTTTTGAAATAAGCTTCAGTGTCACTGGAAAACACACTAATTGATAATTTTTCTTGAATTTGAAAACTTCTTAATGTAGGAATGGAAATTGTCTGCAACTGCTTTAAACAGAAATAAGCAGCAATAAAATGCATTTTCTTTCAGATATATTATGTCTTCAAGGAAACTGCAAATGTAGGTCATTAAGATCAAATTCTTTTTCTTTTTTCTTTTCCAGTTTACATCCTCCAACGTCAAGTCATATCAGACAATGAATGAAATAGGTGAAATGATGCTCAAATGAGCCTGGGGTCCACAGAGCTCAGAGTTACCTGACATTCGTCTTTAAGGATGAGTTAAAACCCCGGAAAAAGCCTTATCCAGGTAACTCACCCAGACCGAGTTTCGAACTCAGGACCTCTTGAACATGAGGCAGACATGCTACCATCTACACTATCGAGGCAGGTATTAAGATCAAATAGATTTCTTTGTAAACATACATAACCTGAACAGAGACCATTTCAAGGATGAAAACTAGGTGTTACAATTGTAAATATGCATGTTTCCTTCAGGTTGTATGTTGCTTGGAAGGGTATATTGTGTATACTATGGTGATGCATATTAAATAATAATGCAACATACGTAAATGTACTGGAACTAAATTACATAGTACTAAGGTGAGGTTTTTTTTTTTTTTTTAAATAAAATGTATGATCAACAAACTGTTGGCATGATGTTTGCAATTAATATTAGAACTATGAAAATACAGAATATTTTAATACAGAAACCTAATAGAAAAATAGAAGAAAAAATGTACAATAGTATCTTTCTTTCTTGAATAGGTTTCATTCTGTAATATCAGTAAAAAGCTGGTTTAACCCTTTAAATACTTATCCAATGAAACCTGTACATTGAAGATTATCAAACTGTTATTTATGGTTTTCAACAAAAATATATGTATACATAAAAGTAAATACAAGCACAACATTTTAATTTTTAACTTTGTCAGAATTTTCCTCTGGCAGCAGAAATGAGATACTTTATAGCCTATTAATGAGATTTAAGATAGATTATATTAAGTTACAAATCAACTAGTTTGCCATTCTTGAGTAAAAAGGTAGAACACAGAAAAACCAAACACAGGAATTCCTATGAGTAAGGACTATGATACAATGAAACACAAAATTAATATAATTTTGAGTAGAAATAGTACTCATGCTCCAAATATTGCTAATGTTTATCCATAGAACTCGTTTCCTTAGGACCTTAATAGCAATATATAGAGCCATGAATAATTGTAGGCTTTCACGGCCGGAGTCTAATTTGAAAATAGAAGAATTTTCCGGGCTCAGGAGTCATGGACTGATGGAGTTGGAACATCCATACGTTTTGTTCACGTCTGCGGTGCTGCCATCAGTGCTGGCATGGTCTGAGTCTTCTGGGTGAAGTTTCAGTCACAACTGTCACTATAGGCTTATAGGCTTTTTATTTCAGGAGTAATGTGCCTGGTGCCGGTACATTCAGCCCAGCTTACAGGCTCTAATTTACTGGCAATGCAGCCGTATTTATACTTGGTCTGCTGTCTCGTAGTTGGCTCGGCTGGCACTGTGTGGAAGGGGGTGATGGTGGGCGGGAACTAGCTGCTCCAGTGTAGTCGGAACTTGATTGGTTCGCATGTATTCTGTGAATATTGCAGTGTTTGATCCTTGAGCGGATGGACGTTCCAACTCCATCAGACCACGGCTCCTGAGCCTGGAAAATTCTTCTATCTTCAAAATATATAGAGCTCTGAGTACTAGTTTGACTCAAAATTATATAAAAAACAGGAAGTTTAAAAATATGACTTTTGCTTCAAGATACCCCATTATAAACACTTGTTCTATCAAAATTTGAAAATTAGCACAAAAGTTTGGTTAATGTTAAATCATATGCGTAATGGGTTTTCATTTTAATCATCATTATTGCATTAGTTTGATTTAAATTTGAAAAATGTTTGGCAAATAAAGTATAGGAATCAGTAAGAGTAAAAGTCTCAATGTTCATAGCTATTCCCACTCAAATCATCCAACATAAAGGGAAAAAAAAACTTTATTATAATAATATGTAATTGTTACAAACATAACTTATCTTTTCAAGAAATTATAAATTCCTCACAATACTTGGGACTAGTTTCACAAATATATTATTTGCATCTTCAGCAAAGAAGGTTATGTATGTTGTCCTCATTATTGCTGCTGACGAATTACTTTTGTATTACCAACCACTGAAAGTAAAATAAATTTACTGACAGAATTACTTGGCAGTATTTCAATATTCATGTTATTTCTATTTTTTAGGCATTTTATATACAAGGGTCGTTTGAAAGTCTGATAAAAAACCAAGATTTTCCCTTTTTTTTTTAAAAAAAAAAAAAACTCACTTTATTTCTTGACATAAGTCTCCACTGATGGCTATACATTTGGTCCAGCGATGTTCCAGCCTTTCCATCCCGTCAGAAAAATAGATTCTGTCAAGATCTGCAAAGTACTTGTTGATGGTGACTATCACTTCATTTGATGAAAATTCCTTACCACCAAGCCAAATTTTAAGTTTGGGAACACGAAGAAGTTACTTTGGGCTAAGACTGGTGAATAAGGTGGATGAGGAACCAATTCAAAGCCTAACTCATGCACTTCCACTGCAATTACTGATGTGTGCGATGGTGCATTATTCTGATGAAAGAACACCTTTTTGCATTTCAATCTCTCTTTTCAATCAACTCATGTTGCAAATGATCCAACAATGAAGCATAATAGGTTCCACATATGGCTCTGCCTTTTTTCAAGTAGTCTATGAGGATTATTCCTTGAGAATCCCAAAAAAACAGTGGCCGTCACCTTACCAGCTGACAAAATGGTCCTTGCCTTCTTTGGTACACCTTTACCAGCCTTTGTCCATTGCTCTGACTCTGGTGTGTAATGATGGATCCAAGTTTCATCCATGATCATAAATAGGCTTAAAAAATCTTGCAGATCATGATTAAACATCACCAGACACCCGGCAGAAGTTTTCTTCAAGATACACTTTTGATCCAACCCATCTTGCTCACAGCTTTTTCATGGTCAATTTTTCATGCAGGATATTGTGCACTCGCTCAGTTGATTTGCCTATAGCCTCAGCAATCTCACAAAGTTTGATTTGGCGGTCTTGCATAACCAGATCGTGGACATTTTCTGGTATCCTTGTGGCAACCCAATTGGGCAACCAGAGCCTGATTTATGTCCGGTGCTTCCACAACCACGTTTAAATTCATTGATCCAAAAGTAAATGTTCAATTCTTCTCAATGGTCTTCTCAATGTTGGCACAGAGTCTAAGTGAACTTCATCCAATTCAGTTTTAACTTGTGCAGCAGTCCAGCCCTTCAAATGAAAATGTTCAATAACAGCACAAAACTCTGTTTTCCATATGTACAAATATAACAATTTGTAACTTAAAACTTCACTTATCTATGATGATACTTTTTGATTGTGATAAACTTTATATTGGAGAGACAAAACGTAATTTAGAAACTAGAACAAAAGAAGATTTTCGTAACATTAAGTATAAACAAACTGATAAATCGGCCATAGCGGATCATTTTTGGTCATTTAACCACGAAATAAAACCAGAAGTTAAATTATTAAAACAATTAAATGGTTTGGGAAAAGAGATTTATCTTTAAAAATAAACATTGCATAATGAACTTTGAAATACTGGCATTCGATTATTTTTAAATGTTTTGTTTTCAGATTTTGGTAGTACTAACAAGAACATATTAACATCTAGCATTCGTAACGATGGCAACAGCTTTGTTGTTCCCGGCTGAAGATGTGTAAAAGTTTTATATGAAATTGCGATCAAAAAACTGGACAATTTATAAGAAAAGTATCATCATTTCTTAATAAGTGAAGTTTTAAGTTACAAACTGTTATATTTGTATATATTTGTTTGCTTCACTGTTAATAGCTTCATATTTTATGTATTTATCTGTTTTTCCATTTTCAATCGCAGCTATCACACTGACCAGTTCAATTCTGTCAATAAATTTATTACTTTTAGAGGTTGGTAATAAATATACAAATAATCCATCACCTAATGGCAGTAACAATGACATCATCACCAATAATAGATTTGCAAAACTAGTCCAAGTATTGCGAGGAATTTATAATTTCTTGAAAAGATAAGTAAAGTTTATAACAAATTATTATATATCAATAATTTTAATACATCATTTAAATACAAGCAATTGTAGAGCATCGACAAAGATTTACCCAAAATAATTGAAGTATTAACTTATTTTACAGATGGGAGATAGGAAACATGTGGTCAGAGTTACTCTTGCACATTTTTCTATGTGCTGATGCAAAAGCCAACTCTGTACATAAAATAAATGTGAGAATATTTACTATGGTACAATGTCCTTGCAGATTCACATAATTACAGAAAGCACCATAACAGAGCACAAATGAATCACCAAAAGCACCTTCTGCTTTTGCTATCTCATAGTTACTCCAATGCTGCCTGAATCAAAAGAAAGATTTAGCTGTTGCTTTTGCCTTGAAAAGAATAATGCAGGAATGTACCGAGATTTGCTTAGAACATATCTAAACTTAATACAAGTATCTTTCGAATTTAATGATCTGACCTTGAGTAAGTAATTCTATTAAACGGCATACAGTTTTAGAAGGCATGTAAACTGAACCAGTGAGTGCACATTATGGCTGCACTGTTGCCAAGTAATGCACCAGAGAGCGGAAGATAGGGGGAGGGGATGAGGAAAGTGCTGCTGCAGAGCACCTCATCAATGCCATGTATGTATCATGAAAATCACTATGTTTATTCATTTTTTGATTGTTATAACTATGAACAGACTAAACAAGATTATTTTGAATCTAACTCCTGAGTTTTATTAAAGTTCAAACATGTTTAAAATAAACTAAAACTTGCATAGTTTTTGTGAATATTCTCAAAATAATTATATGTTGCAATAAAGAAATTATCTATACATCTAAAATGTGCTATATGTGTATAGTATTTAATGCCTGCTTTTACTACACGCGGCACTGCAGGTGATAACACTGATGATACATGAAATGAAGATTGAGAACCGGTGGAATGAGATGGCCAGGGAAACCAGAGTCCCGGAGAAAGCCCGCCCCAGCACCATATTGTCCACCAAAAATCTCACCTTGTGGTCGCCTGGGATCGAACCCAGACAGCCTTGGTGAGAACCAAATGGTCTAACCGCTCAGCCACGGTGCAGCCAAATGTACTATAAATAACAATGTTTCAATTATACAAATAAGTATTTGTAACAAAAAACTTCACTTAAGAAAAATGATGTCAGGTTTTCTTATTATTTGAAGTTGAAATCTATTTCACGAACCCTCGTTCGAGTCATCAGAGAAAGCCACAGGAGAAAACATATTTGTCGTTAAGGAAGTTACTATGTTACTATGTTTTTTTAGTATTACCAAAATCTAAACAAACTTAGGCCCGCCTCGGTAGCGTAGAAGGTAGCATGTCTGTCTCACGTTCAAGAGGTCCCGAGTTCGAATCTCGGTCAGAGTGAGTTACCTGGATAATGTTTTTTCCGGGGTTTTCCCTTATCCTTACAGACGAATGTCGGGTAGCTCTAAGCTCCATGGACCCTGGACACATTTGAGCATCACTTCACCCATTTCATTCACCGTCCGATATGACTTAACGTTGGAGGACGTAAAATTACAAAAAAGAAACAAACTTAAGAACAGAATCAACTGCTGGTATTTCAAAATTCATTACGCGATGTATATTGAAATACCAGCAGTTGATTTTGTTCTTGTTTATTTCGTTTTCAGATTTTGGTAATACTAAAAAAACATAACATTGTAACTTCCTTAATGACAAATGTGTTTTTTCCTGTGGTTTTCTCTGACTGATGACACGAACAAAGGTTTGTGAAATCGATTTCAACTAATTCAACTAATAAGAAAAATCGACATCATTTTTCTTAAGATAAGTGAAGTTTTTTGTTACCAATACTTATATTTGTATAATACTTATTCCTTCACTGTAACTAGCTTCATTTTCTACATGACAATGTTTCAATATTCTGAAGTGAGTTCTAGAGTTATGAGCATTTAAAATGCTACAAAATTAATGTACTAAATGTATCATTACAGTTACCATTGAGTTTTAGAAACTAATATTTGACGAATATGACTTGCTTAGTACCCTTTATTATTAGAACAAATTACAACAAAACTGCAAGGTTTATACAATTGGATTTCATAAGAATGTTCATACTAATTACTAATCATTCTTATGGTAGACAATTTTTATAAGACATAGCAATGGATATTTCTGCACTTCCAGTTGCACAAGAGATAATATATATTGCAAATGAGAGACTAATTCACAACAGTGAACATTCAATTTAATTTTAACTCGCACATTTTACTGGTCATTCATAAAAGCTCATGTCTAAATGGCCTATAAATGGCTGACCGTTATTTTGTACTGCAGGTTGACATCAGACTTATTGATGGTATTACAAAGTTTTTGATCCTTGTAATTCTAGCACAGAATGCAGTATCTAAATTTACTGGATCCCAAAAATAAATGTTCAGGTCTACTTTGAGCTATCCAAGCTTATTGCAGGTCACACCAAACTTTACGATCTTGATACTAATTTTTTCAATTTCAACAGTAGGTCCTCTAGTTCAGCCAGTGCTAGGTACTTGTCTTCAGACAAAGTAATTCAAGTAAATCAAAGACCAGGTAATGATGGGACTGAGAATCTGCAAGTCTTCTAAAAGTCCTTGGTCCAGCCTTATTCATTTGGTACCTAAACCTTATGGTTCTTGGTAACCACATGGACATTACAGGATTCTTATTATTACTATACTGGATCGAGTGTTTAAATCACTGATCACAAGTCTCTCACATTTTCTTTCCAGCAATCTCAAACAAAGCATCACCAAGGTAACTTTGAAAGACTTCATCTGCTATTTATCATTGACTGAAGTACCTTCCTGGCAAAAAATTTCAGTTGATTTCCATTCTTGTGCCTATCTTATCTATTTCCGTACCATCATAACTGTTATTTGAAGTGGTGACCAAAGCACAACCATCTGATAAGGGGCTCCATCACCTTTAACAATGAGAAAGGATGTGCATTTGCTTCAAAACAATTACCTCAGCATTAGAAGCTAATCTATAATCCACCATATAAACATGAAATAACATCCAAAATGTTGAAAAAACTATTTGTAGTCAGTTTTTAACACTTCATCAAATTCTTTTATTACTGAGGGACTATATAGAATAAAAAGAAATATTCAGAAAGTGGAATGCCATTGTTATTAAAATTAGGCAAATGAGTCAACCTTGGATACACTTTTCTCCACTTATAAGTTTTATATGAACACTAATTTCTGGGACCTTCTTCCCTGTTGTCGCGAATCCATTATTACGACTGGCGGCATACACGCTAAAAGGGTTCAGCGCGGAGCATTAACAGAGAGCACAGTGTGGAGATAAAGAGCCTGCAAAAAGAGATAAAAATAGCACGGAGATAAAGGGCTGCCGAAACAAACAAGTTAGATGGAAAATTCTGGTGACATCTTGATTGATAGTGAACATTCAGGTTCTTGTTTGCTTTAGAACAGTCTAGAATTATCAATGCAGGTATATATAAGAGGTGACACACCAGCAGAGTAGTAGTAAACAGAGTCGTAACGAGAGTTGTGAGCGCTTTTTGTTTGTGGTCAATGACCTTGGTAGATTGTAACTGTGTGTGACGTAATTTTAATACTGTAAGAATTGACCAGAGCGTATTTCTACAGAAATAAAGAACATTTTGAATTTCTGCAAATTGGACCTTTAATTCTACGAACCCACAAAGTCCCACTATCCTCAGTTCTGTGGTCGACTCATCTTCTCTTCTTCTCATAAAACTTGTAAGTGGAGAAAAAAGTGTATACAAAGTTGACTCATTTGCCTAATTTTAATAATAATTGAGGGACTAGTTTCGGAAGCCAGTTGCTTCCATTTTCAATCTCATGGTCCGACTATTGTCTGTTGTCCTCTGCTATTTTCTCTCTGGTGGAGCTATGAACTTTCAGAGAGAAAAAAGCAGACAACACATGATAGTCGGACCTTCGAGGTTGAAAATGGAACTAGTCCCTCAATAAAAATAATAAAAAAAAAGTGATGGAGTGTTAAAATCAACTACAAATAGTTTTTTCAATTAATTTTGACATCACTGTCACTAAATTCCTCCAATCAAGCATATTTGCAGTCTGTTTTTCACACCCAAGTCATTTACATTTTTATTTTTTGAGGGACTAGTTTCGGGAGCTGTTGCTTCCAATTTCAACCTCGAAGGTCAGAAAATGCAGGCAACAGCTCCTGTAACTAGTCCTTCGAAAAATAAAACTGTGACAGAGTGTAAAAAACTGACTACAAAGTCCTTTTTTTTTCAATTAATTTGGACATCATGTTACCAAATTCCTCAAACACGCATTATCAAAATTTGGCTGGAATTAAACACAGTGAAGTAATCTTATGAAATGACTTTTGCTGTCTTCGCTTATGTGTTGGCCGTTATCCCTTTATGTCAAAATACACCTTCTTCCAACATAAGATTAAAGCATAATGCATTGACACAGTCTGTCTTTAATGGAGGACTTGAAATGTACTCAAATTACTCTGGAGGAAGACATTAATACTTCATAATACATGAAGAAACATTGTTATTTCACGCTTGATTGATCACTGTCATATTAATATCTAATTAAAACTTAGGTAAATATACATTTAATTTTACTCCTGAGAAACATGGCCTATGATAAAACTATGCCGCAGCACAATATCAAAATAATGTTTTTATCCCGCTGCAATATGTTATTCTCAATTTTAGAACACATATTTAATGCTTCTAAAGCAAACTATGTGAATTATATTTAAAATTACTTACATCAAAGTTCTGAGTGCCTTAATTTCTGACAAATTAAATTAAACCTAATGCTGCTCAGACAAATTTCCAGCTATATTTTAATAAATAAATGTTAATATAATAAAAAGAGAAACCAACCAACATTAACTTGGAATCTATCAACTGTAGGCTTGGTTTTTCTCAGATGATATTTAGGTCCATCAGCTCCACTTTCATCAGTAGAACTCCTACTACTCTGTGTTTCTGTAGGTTCATCTTCACTGCCATCTGTTCCTGAAGATAAAGACAAAAGCATGCAATTCAATGTTTTGGATGACTTCAACGAAATCTATGTTATTTATGATATTCGGTTAAGGATAGGAAATGCTCAGTAAAGGAAGTAATAGAATAAAACCTTTATCTTATGGAGATTAAGAAAAGTTTATTTTATATGTCTGGATTAACTGGTTTAAAAAATAATTGTAATGCAAGAATCTCATTGAACAGAGAATGCAGATGTAAACCCCTCAAACAAAATAAAGAGCAAGTATTTTAAGGATGTACGAGATCACTCTGAAACTCTTAAGAAGGGAGAACAATAGTTGCAAACCAAAGCAGGTCTTGGTGTACAGCACTGCACCTTCTGTGTATGTGCATGCAGGTGTTGTCGCACCTTATGCTAGGATAGATCTCAAGTGAGAGCATTTCCTTGCTAAGTTTCTCTGTGACTTTAAAGTCAGTTTAGAGGAGAGAGAATGTCTTGAAAGACTGCAACTGGCATTTGAATATCCTTTTCTTTGCAATCCCTGATTCATCAATGGTTGCCAGAGTTTAGAAGACGAAGGAATTTCTTAAAAGATTAAGACCAGACAGAATGGCGGGCTACAGAAACAATGGAATCAAAGCACAGCACATGCTGCAGAAAGATTACTGTTGTACGTTTTATCAGATTTAAGAAGCTCTGAATATTGGATCACTACCTAAGAACACAATTCATGTCAGCATGGTTAAGCAATTTAAACTCCCACCATCATACAAATTAGCAGAAAATTGTGCCATAAAATGATCGAAAAATTTAACTCATAAGAAAGGGTAGAGCTAGACTGAAAAATTCAATGCCATAGCCGGGATTTGAACCATGGATCTTCTGGTCTCCGTCCAGCCGCTCTAAACCACTGAGCTACTATGGCCAACAGGTCAGCAGGAGAATTTAATGTCATGTTGGCCATAGTAGCTCAGTGGTTTAGAGCGGCTGGATGGAGACCAGAAAATCCATGGTTCAAATCCAGTCTATGGCACTGAATTTTTCAGTCTGGCTCTACCCTTTCATAGTGCGTTCTACACAAGGCTAGTGTGAAAGAACAATTAATTTCCATTAATTCATAAGGATCCAAAAGTATTAAAATATCATTTGTCACAAAATTCACTTATCTTTTTAAGAAAATTGATGAACTTCCCACAGAATTCAAGAGACAAGTTTCACGAAAACTTTTTCGCATCTTCAGTCACTTTGTTTTTTCCTGTTATCATTACTTCGCTAGATGTCATTATTTTTGTATTTATTACAAACTCTGAAACAAACTTAAAAACAAAATGAATTGACGGTATTTCAAAATTCATTACGCAATCTCTATTTTTTTAAGATAAATATTTTTTCCCAAACCATTAAATCTATTGGACCATTTAACTGCTTTAATAATTTGACTTCTGGATTTATTTCTAAACAGATTTGTTTAGAATGTGACCAGGTTTACATTGGAAGGACTAAACATAATTTAGAAGCCAGAATGAAGGAACATTTTAGAAATATTAGGTATAAAGAGACTAATAAGTCAGATATGACAGATCATTTTTGGTCATTTAACCATGAAATAATCCAGAAGTTAAATTATTAAAGCAATTAAATGGTCTGATAGACTCAATAGTTTGGTAGAAAATATTTATCTTAAAAAAATAAAAACACGTAATGAATTCTGAAATACTGTGAATCAATTCTATCTTTAAGGTGTTTCATTTTCAGAGTTTTGTAATAAATGTAAAAATAATATGCCACCTGGTGGCAGTAACTATAACAGGGGGGGAAAAAAGTGATTGAAGATACAGCAAATTTGTCTCTTGAATTCCATGCAAAGTTCATCAATTTTCTCAAAAAGTTAACAAAATTTGTGACAAATAATTATATTTTATTGTAATATTTGTTACTCAGTGTTAGCTTCTGTTTTTTTATGTAACAGTATAATATCACAACAGATTTCAAAACCTTAATATACCAGTGTGATCCAGAAACTAAGCAATAATTATCAGTCTGCATTTTCCAAGGAGAGTATCAAGCAAAAATGTCAGAGAGAAGATAATCTGTTCATTATTTCAGCTGGCCATATTGTGAAAATTCTGCTTAGAAACACAAGACCCATTACGGATTGTACATTATAACAAGTCTTTACTAAACTGAGAACTAAGCACTCAAACTGATCTGTGTGGACTTTTGTCGCACCATGATGCCTCTGTCCACACTTCACAAGAAACAACTAGTTTCTGCAGAAGTCAAACATTTGCCCAGTCTTCCCTACTGTCCAGATCTGGCTCCAAGTGGCTTTTTCCTCTTCTACAAATTAAAAGAATAAACTCAAAACCCATAATTTGATTCATGTGAAGCTAAGTAGCTGCCTAAAAGAAATTTATTTGCAGTCTCAGCATTTGGTGTTTGAAAAGTGGTTCAAATGGGTCTATATAATGCAAATAAGCAGAAGTTTTTAATTTTACTGCATCCATTCTGAAAATTTTAGAGTGAACTCTGTAAAAAGTAAAATCCAGGTATCTCAAAATTGCCACCTAACCTACTGATTTATCTGAAGTACTACGAAGTAGCAGTGGAACATTTAAATTCATACGCTTTCACGGCCGGTGTCAGTATAAGATAAAATATTAACCGGGCTTGTGGGCCGTGGTCTACTGGGCCCCTCCTTCTTCATCTTCTCAGACGTTTCGTCTCCGTCTGCGGCAGACATCCTCAGTAGCAGTGAGAACAGAGTGTCCTGGAGGAAGTCTCAACAGCGGCTGTGCCTTTTGCTCTTTGGCTCTACCGGCCAGACGCCGGTACATATACTGCGACTCAAAAAGCAAAAAGCACAGTTGCTGTTGAGACTTCTGCCAGGACACTCAGATCGCACTGCCACTTAGGATGTCTGCCGAAGCTGCAGATGAAACGTCTAGGAAGATGAAGGAGGAGCCCAGTAGACCACGGCCCACAAGCCTGGTTAACATTTTATCTTATAGTGGAACATTTATCTAGTACTCAGGAGACAGAGGTACACTGAAATCACTACCTTGAATATTTTCTTTTTTGTTTTAATAAAATTCAACAAACTGTTTATGATGTATGTGCTACAGCTTGAACTGGTGGATTGTAATTGTGAGTGCTATGTAATTCTGTGTAATTGGCAAGTGTAACAAGTGTATTTCTACGGAAATAAACAACATTTTAAATTTCAGCAATGTCGACTTTTGATGCTACGAACCCACAAAGTCACAATATGGATCCTCTGTGCAAATGCAACAAAGAATTATAAAGAATATGCACATCAACGAGAGACCAATAACTATAATAATTATTTTACTACACTTACTTTACATTTGAAAATACTCATTATTTATAAATTAAAGTTTAAGCTTATTTCATTTTATTAAAAACAATAGGTTATACTGCAACAAAAAAATGACAAATGATTCCAGGTAATACTTACACAATACTAATATCCACATAGGTGAAGCCATGGCGAAAGCTGGTATCACATGTGTCACAGTAAGCTTGTGTGTTATATAAATCCTTGAAATTTCATAATCTCTTGAATGCATTTGCTGCACTTCCTTTCTCTTTTGCTACCTTAGCTTATTTTATTCTAAGAGCCACAAAACTTGATGACGCGTTCTAAAATTTAAAATTATTTAACACGTATGTACCATTTTCTGTATTTTATTTCTTTGCCTTCTTACAAGTGAAGCAGATTGTTGAGGCTGCTTGACAAACTGTGTTTATTTGCATAGTATAGTAATTCCTGCAGATGTTTTAGTACCTTCACACTATTTTATTTTCTGTTAGCACAGTAATTAATGTTCTCCCTTACCAATTAGCTGATCACTAATCAGATACTAAAGCTGACTACATTCTGTAGTGTATGCTCCTTATAACAAACCCATAAAACTGTCATATTAGTACATTTTAATAATTTTTGTTTAATATAGGGTCAGATTACTTTGCTTTGCCAATGATGAGATATGTATTCTATTATAATATAATAAATACTTTGTAACACAATTTTACTTAATCGGAAGAACTATTTGTAGACAGTTTGACACTTCGTTACTTACATTTTTATATTATTGAGGGACTATTTATATATGTTTATATTATTGAGGGAACGTAAGTGACGAAGTGTGAATAAACCGACTACAAATAGTTTTTCCAATTAATTTTGATGTCACTGTTATTAAATTCCTCCAATCACGCATAACAATTTTACTGATCTGTTTTCATATATGAACCAAATTTAAATTTAAAAACATAATTGTAGCCATGTTATTAAGTATTTATTATAAGGGTGATTCAAATATACATGGTGATTGTTGCACATCACAAAGCAAGCAATTCTGAATGTGACGGCAGAGTGGGTGATCAAAGGTCAGTGTGTTGGGAAGGGGAACTAGCTTGGTTAGCAACTCGGCTAGGTTCTAGTGTCAGTACAATGATGAGTGAGTAGGAGGTTTCTTCGTCTGTTGCAAAAAGAATAGGACTTCACCAGTTGAGTACAATTTTTTGGGCCTCACTGAGCAGGCTTAATCCTATTGTTGCTATTCTTTACTTGCCATTTTGGATTCCAGAACATAATGATGAAGCCAAGTCTCATCAACGATGTGCCTCAAAAAATCCTCCTCTTCTTGCCAGAATTGATTCACAAGTCTCTCAAGGCCCGATTTTGCTGCTCAGTTAACTTTGGAACTAATCAAAGCACTATTTTTTTTAAAGCCAAGATGATTCCTAATAATGGTATGAGCACTACCAATGCTAACATCCACTTTTATTTCTTGGACACTGAAGCAGCAATCGTCTGCAATAAGATCTCGAACAGCACAGATCGTCACTCGTAAAACTTTACCTTGGGCATCAAACATGACTTTCATTTTCCACAAATCCTTGGCTGCTCTTAAATGGTCTGGCCCAAGTAAACACTCAATTCTGGGATAATGTAGTGTCCCAAAACTATGCCCTTAAATGAGTTGAAATTTCCGAAGGTTTAATCCCTTTGTTGGTTAAAAACTTGAATGCATCGCGCACAGATGAAGGAACCTCCTGCTCACTCATGGCTGTGTTGATGCCAGAAACTAGAGAGTAACTAACCAAGCTAGTTCTACCTTCCTAACATAATGACCTTTGACGTCCCCTTCTGCCATATCACACTCAGAACTGCTTACTCCATGACATGAACAATTACCATTTATATTTGAATCACCCTCGTATATATGTGTTGTTTTACTGTCAATTCCTTAAGGTTCTTCATAGTAACTCTGTATTCTGCATTTCCTTACCTTCCAGTCAGAAAATAGATGAATTAATCTCGAAGTCCAGAAGCTGCTTACTTCAAAATACTGCTTTCTTTCATAGGTCTGGAACTAGCACTCAGTGAGTGAAGCAAACATTTTCCCTCCCTTACCTTTTTCACTACTCAGGCTTACTCAAGCTGGGTTGCTCTACTCTTACGTAAAAGGAATGTGTTATCTTAAGGGCTAGGGATAAAATGCAGTGTAAGAAAACATTATTTTCATAAGTAATGGCAACTGGTTTATTTTTGTATTCAATAGGATGAACAGTCAGTCTGTTAAGCTTTGTAACTAATCATTTTATTGTATGTGTGTTACTTCAATATGAAACTTGGCAAGAAATATGGAAAAGTATCATTTTCAGGTACTTCTTACTCAAAGTGTAATAAATTGTGAAATTAACTTAACATATAGCTGTGACAAATGACTGTTTACCAATAAACATAACAAGCAGCAAAATGTAATAAATGTTATACAACATTGTATCAATATCAGTTGAATTCTGTAACTTAGTTGCATTTCGACTCCAGCCAAAGCCGAAGCAATTTTAAGTGAGCTTAAAATTAATACCTGATTAATAACTGTCACTGTAACTCAGTTACACTGCCTTTAGCTACAAGTAAAAATTCAATAAAACCTTTTTAAATCACTTGTCAAACTATAAAAACACTTTAGTTTCACTTACATTTAAAATTAGGACATGTTTCGAGGAACATGCGTCCTCATCAATAGCTTATATTCGACTGGTTCTTCAGGTGACCGCTTCCCTCTTCTGGCGCTGTTCAGCGAGTTGAAGGACGTCATCCACTATTGGTATTTCAAAGTTCATAGTTCTCTTTTTATTCTTAAAAATGTGTATATCTTCCCAAACTGTTAATTCCCAATACTTTTTTTCCAGTACCAAAAGTATGACGTCTTTGGAAATATTATGATTTTTAGACCAAAAGTGATGGGCTATGGCTGATTTATCTGTCTGTTTGTATTTTATGCATCTCATGTGTTCTTTCATCCTTGTTTCTAAGGATACAAAGAGACAGATAAATCAGCCATAGCCCATCACTGTTTCTAAATGCTTCTATTTTATAATTTTAAGTAAAAATTCCCTTGAATTCCAAAGTATGTTTGTAATATACAAAAACATTACTACATAATTATATTTATGTAGTATTTGTTGCTTCACTGTTACTAGCTTCATTTTTTTACATAATTACAAAAACCTTATTAGGTGCAGGGTAGTTATGTTGATCTTATTAAATTTTTCCAATTGTATTTTCTTTAATTGAAAAAACTGTTTGTAGTTGGTTACTAACACTTTGTCACTTTTTTTCTTTTAAATTGAAGGACTAGTTTCAAAAGCCGCTGCTTCCATTTTTAACCTAGAAAGTTCAACTATTGTCTGCTGTCTTCTCTCTGGTGGTGGAAATCTGAACTTTTTTTTATCAAACTATCGGCTAAAATTATCACATAAACTTTTAACTACAAGCTATGGCTATATGGAAGTGGAGCTGCCATATACTGACCAAATGTTTTACATATGCATAGAAAGTGAAGTGGGGTAACCATAATGTTCTCCCTCCAGTGCAAATTCCTGAACACTGATTTAAATAAAATCAATTTCAGCCTTATTTTCATATTCTGCAAGACTTTTATACTCATGAAATTACTCGTGTTCAATGGCTTAAGCCTCCAGCTCAGTTTTAACAGCATACTTGTTTTGTTTGGCACTCAGATATATTTGCCAAACAGAATTGCATTTTCCTTTAAAAGAATAGCAGATTGGAATACATCAACTACCATGGCAGCATTTAAAACAACCAAAATGTAATTGTACGTGCGCATATCCTGAGCTCAACAATGCATCACCATTAAAATACTTATATGCTTTAACAAGTAACGCTGTAAATCATGGCCTTGCGCTACATATGTGAAGTACCTACTTGGCCTGCATATTTCTAGTGTTTGCACTCAGTCCTACTCATTTGAAATTCTAAATGAACCTGTCTGCAGTTAAAAACTTTTATATTCAACCTGCAACTGCTTATAAGATTCCACTAAATTTTATTTACACTAACATAAATGCAAAATAAAATTCTGATCATCAAAAATGAATGCATAATTAAAAAGTGTAACACAAAATACAAGAATAAGGTTAATGCTAAGATGTAATTTCCATAATAACTTCTGAACAATATGGTTTAAGAAACATAAAATACTTTAAATTTGCCCTGATATAATTTAATAAACAGCATTATATAGTGTAGTCATTAGATGGCTGGACCACAGGTTTCATCTAAGCATAGTCTGCTTGCACTGCAGCATACAGAGCATGCAAATAGGCACTCATGGCCCAGCCATAAAATGACTGCACGTAACTACAGAACTATACATTAATTTGAGTGATATTTGTGTGTGTGTGTCTTACCTGTTAATTTCTGTGAGTGAGTCTTGGATTTCTGGGTAGTAAACATGATCGTTTGAACTGGACGACGAGGACGTTTAACTCTGGAATACATATCTTCATAATCCTTTAAACAGAAAAAAAAAGATCATTGCAGTGCATACAAAACAAATAAAAGCTACTGAAGCTGTATATAAACCAACCTCACCTGCGTACTTGCCAACTTTCTGCCATTGAAACATGTTAAACTTTTTCTCATCCAATAAAATGTGATAATTTTAAAATGACATAAAATTTTGAATGCATAGAATGCTTAGTGCAATAACTGCAGAAAAACTACATATAAATAAATGGGAATTCGCTGTATAAGAATCATTGAAGACCTGATAGTGTTGCTTCTGTTACACATGCTAAAATTCTTCCTAGCATAATAAACATTCATTTAGTAATAATAGAAAAAACAATGTCCCTTCCAATGCTATACATAACATTTTAGTCTCTATTTTATGCTTCATAATAAGCCATAAACAAAAATGGTTTCAAAAGGAAACATGTTCTATAGCCACGTAACACTAATAAGATCAATTTACATGACTTTACAATTCAATGCCATAAACAAATTCAATAAACAAACAAAAATACCAAACAAGGAACTTATAAATAATAAACAAATTCAACTCATTTCCAAAATTCGACAGCCTAAGCATCAAAAACACCTATGAACTTATAGAACACATTAAGAATACTGAACTAAAAGAAGAGGACACACTAGTCTCGTTTGATGTTAAATCACTGTTTCCCAGCATACCAGTAAATCAACTCCCACCGTTGATAGAAAAATGGCTCAAATCACTTGATATGTCATCACCTGAAATTTCAGATTACATCGAACAAACCTAATTATGCATAGAACAAAATTTCTTTCAGTTTCAAACAAAATATTTCCACCAAACTTCAGGTTTAGCAATGGGCAACCCCCTATCACCCCTCCTGGCCAATCTGTACATGAGTGCATTAGAAATAAGGATCACCAAACGTTTCCCTTGGATGTTCAAACTCTGGCAACGATATGTAGATGACATCTTTGCAATAGTACCAAAAAAACACATCAGTGATGCACTAAAACTTTTAAATATCCAAGAAAAAAGCATCAAGTTCACTGTATAAATACAAAAAGATGAGTATTTACCATTTTTTGATCTAAAAATAATGAGAAATAAAAACAAACTAAACTTTGGCATTTACAGAAAACCAACATAGACAGACAACTACATAAAAGCTAATGGCTACAACCCAAGATCCCACAAACAGGCAATCTTCACAGCAGAAGAATACAAAACAGAATACAACAAAATTATTGAAATAGCACAGAAAAATGACTTTTCCAAATCATTTGTAGACAAAAAAGTGAACTTAGCAAAAAAGAAGTTAATAAAGGAAACCACAACCCTCTCAGCTACAGAAACTAATATGATTTTCAAAAAATTCACTTACCATCCATGGACCTTTGATAAATTCAAAAAAGTCTTCAAAAAACAAAATGTTCAACTAGCACCAGTCAACCATCACTCCTTAAAAAACCTAATTTGCTCAAACATCAAAGATGCCATTCCATCTAACAAAAAATCTGGTATATATCAAATTGAATGCAGTGACTGTAGTCAAATTTATATTGGAAAACCAAAAGAAATTTAGAAACAAGAGCAAAGGAACACTTTAGGAACATAAAATACAAACAATTAGAAAAATCAGCAGTTGCCACACATTTTTGGGAAAAAAACCACAACATAAATCCAGAACCAAAACTACTGAAACATACATCAGGAAAACAAGAACTATCCACATGGGAACAAATCTTCATTTCAAAAAATAGGAACAAAGTATTCAATTTCGACATCCCCCAGAAGGATTTGTTCAGCAAGTTCCTTGAGCCGCCACCAGAGGAGACCTGTGACAAGGTATCGTCAGCTACACCAACGAGAATCAGTCGAGAGCCGGCCGATGATAGAGGCAAAGCCTCTGAAACTAGTTCCGGAAAAATTTAAAAGTGTTGTTTAGTGTCATTAATCGACTCTTTAAATTTAATTCAATGTCATCCTGGAGGATGATTGTTCATTGCTTACTGGAGGTCACTTATTGTGCAACCAAAATTTTAATCTGCCTGGTATGCATTTTGTTGGATTCCAGTGAAGGAGGACTATGATCCTGATGAACAACAGACAAGATAATGTCTAGCCTATAATAGCAGTGTATACAAATTAGTGTGATACATTGTGATCTTGAGTAACAATATACTGCAAGAGAACTGAATGTTTTATCATGTCCATGGTGAAAATCCAGCATTCTGAATCTGCCAGTATAGCAGTAAAGTCCCTCTTTTGCCATAAAATTGCAAAAGAGCCTCTACTATTGTGCAGTTTAAGTGCAAACCATAAAAGCTGCCAAGTATACACATTTATAGCAATGTTCAACAGCAGATGAACTCAAAATGAGAACTACGTATTCCCTAGGTATTTGATATAAAGCTGAGTAAGAAAATCAACATTAAAACATAAGGAGGTTAAAATAGAGTTACAACGGTACAACTTTACTTTGCAAAAGTTGAAAATCTTTGAATTACAGCTTCTGAAATGAAGTTCAGGAATTAACATTTCTGTTCCTCTGTCAAAGAATTGTCACCAAGTGCTATTTAAGGACAATGTCATCTGATTATAATACAAGGGCTGATCAACAAAGACTGAGACTGATTTTTTTTCACAGATGTTTATTACTGCAATTCAATGTTTATATGATCTTTATCAAAGTAGTCCCCTCCTACTTCAATGCACTTTTTATAGCATCTCTGCCAGTCCTTGAACATGTGCTGCAGACCATTCTTTGTCAGGTCCTTGAGAATCGCCTCACTTTTCTTGAGCACTGTTTCAGAGTTCTGCATAAACGTGAATTGAGAAAATATTGACACACTGCTTCACTTACAATGTGTCAATATCTTCTCGACTCATTTTTATTTTAACTTGTGCTTCACTGTCTATACGCTTCTTTCAATTTTTATTCATCTGATTATGTTTACTGAACATAAAGCATTAAACAAATTATCAAATATGAATCAACATTTAACATTCATAGCTCCATTCTGATTATGTTTACTGAACATAAAGCATTAAACAAATTATCAAATATGAATCAACATTTAACATTCATAGCTCCATTCTGATTATGTTTACTGAACATAAAGCATTAAACAAATTATCAAATATGAATCAACATTTAACATTCATAGCTCCATGGAGCTATTGCCCTGCCACCATTAATCAAAACCATTAAATGACAGAACTTAAACCCCCACCAAAATTCTGTGATAAGCACCAATTAATATTTATCTGTTAATAACTTCAAATTGCTTGTTTTTGTAACCTTGACAAACATAGCAGCTGTAAAAAAAGTAAGTCATTTGAAATAATCTGTCTTATAATGAGATTAATTTTTTGGGAAAGAAACAAAAACCTTTTCATATGAATCCATTAAAAGGATTATAAAGAAAAAAAATTATGATAATTACAAATCTGGACTAACTGAAAAAATTGATTACAAAAATATGAAAATACTTCTAGAATATCCCTCTGTAATTCCAGAATTGTCACATAAATCTGCTGTTACCATGATGAGGCTTACTACAGGGCATGATTGCCTAGGAAAACATTTCCATAGGATTGGCATACTAACTTTTCCAAAATGTTGTTTTCAAATGCTAGGCTTCGGCAATGAAGCCATTAGCTCTCTTGCTCTCCAATATTTCTGTGTAGTGGGTCCGGCAGGTAGGGCTTCTCAGGTTAAAAGATGTTCTTCAGTCATTTCCTCTTCTTTGTTGTCAAATGCTAGGCTTTGTCAATGAAGTCATTAGCTATTTTACTCTCCAATATTTCTGTGTAGTGGGTCCGGCAGGTAGGACTTCACAGGTTAGAAGACGTTCTTCAGTCATTTCCTCTTCTTTGTTGTCAAATGCTAGGCTTTGGCAATGAAGCCTTTAGCTCTCTTGCTCTCCAATATTTCTGTGTAGTGGGTCCGGCAGGTAGGGCTTCTCAGGTTAAAAGATGTTCTTCAGTCATTTCCTCTTCTTTGTTGCACAGAGGACAATTTGGACTTGTATAAATTCCTATTCTGTGTAAGTGTTTGGCCAAATAATCATGTCCCGTAAGTAATCTAAAATTTTCTACTGCAGTTTTACGTGGGATTTCTGAAATAATTTCTGGATTTTTAATTAAAATGTTCCATTTTTTATCTTTGACTTTGTTAGATATTGATTGGTTTTGTTTGTTTTTATATTTGCTTTTGATTAATTTTTTTATGGATGTAAAGGGTAAGTTTTTGCTTTTGTTCTGAATTAAATTTGCACCTTTTTTGGCAAGAAAATCAGCTGATTCATTTCCAGCAATTCCACAATGTGCAGGTATCCACTGTAATATAATTCTTTTCTGTAGTTTTTGAAGATTTTGAATCATTTTGTGACATTCTTTAATTTGGATTGACCTCATTTTATATGAACTTATTGCACATAATGCTGCTTTAGAATCAGAAAGTATGACAGCATTTTTTAATTTATCTATTCTGTATAGAAGGTGCTGGAGTGAAATATGAATAGCCGTTACTTCTGCATCAAAATTTGTTGTGTGGTATCCTGTTGGTTGATAGAATGAGAACAGTGCACACTTAATTTCTGCTCCTGAGTTGTAGTCCAAGTTAGATCCATCTGTGTAGATATGTAACCATTCTTCAGGTGCGTATCTATTGTTCACAGTTTCTAATGCTAGTGCTTTTAGTACAGGTTTGGAAGTTTCAGATTTTGTAACTATTTGTTCTAAATTGAATTGAATATTAAATTGTTTTCTTTAGAATTAGGAGGATTCAGATCTGTTTTTAATTCCATAACTTTGTGTAGGAAACTTGTTTCTGTTTTCATTTTGATTGGTTGTAGTAATCTTTTCTCCCATTTTGTTGTTTTTAACAGCAAAATTTTTTCATGTTGTATTAGTACCTGCTCCTCTAAAGTTAGATGTATTGGATAGTTCCGAGTTAAGGCTTGCATTGCCGTGATTGGAGTTGATTTTGCTGCACCGGCTATTAGTCGCAGGGCCTGATTTTGGCATCCTTCTAGGTGATTTATGTTAGAACTGTTTGCTGTAATTTTTACCTCTGCATTATAAAGAAGTTTTGGCTTGATGAATGTTTTGTATGTGGTGTTCAGTGTTTCCCGATTACTGCCCCACTTGACCCCAGCTAATCTTTTCAAAATTGAAATTTTTTTTGTTGATTTGACATTTCCAAAAGGTGTACTGTGCTCTTAAGATACAGAAATGGATATAGAACATATACAAAACTGCAGCTTTACAAAATTATCAAGATATAACTTCTGAGTTCTGGAAAGCCAGAAACAGAATGACTCATTGTTGACTCGAATACGGCATGCACACACACATGCACGCACATACTGTTTTGACTTAAATTATCCTTACTTGGACATGTTTCGGAGAACATTTTGTCCCCATCGTCACCAGTTATCCGACTGGTTGGATCCGTGGTTTCTTGAAATAAAAAACAAGCAGTATACTTTAAATTTCGAATTGCCGCCTGAAAACTCTCTTTGTAAGTTCATCTCAAAGACAACAGATGCCGCCACAGACAACCAGCTCACTTCAAGAAACCACAGATCCAACCAGTCGGTAACTGCTGACGGGGACAAAACGTTTTCCGAAACATGTCAAAGTAAGGATAATTTAAGTGATTTTTTTTTTTTTAATTACCGACTCATTACTCTCAAATGTTAAATACATCACTGTTTCTAACCTTTTGCTTCAAATAATATTTCAGAGATGTTTATTATTATTGGTTTGAATTTCAAATACTTATACATTTCTCAGCTGAAAGGACGTTTCATTTCCTCTTCTGATAATGCAAAGAACATAGAATTTCAACATTATCACAGTGAAATTCTTTAAACATTTGATTAACATTTTACCTACTGTATGTTACAGTGACTTTTTTTTTAAATTTTTACGTCCTACTTTGTCATATCAAACGATGAATGAAATGGGTGAAATGAGGGTAAAATGAGACCACAGTCTCTAGAGCTTCGAGTCACCAGACATTCGTCCTTCAGGATAAGGGAAAACCCTGGAAAAAGCCTTATCCAGATAACCCACTCTGACCGAGATTTGAACTCGGGACCTCTTAAAAGTGAGGCCGATATGCTACCACTATGCTACAGAGGGTGGCAGCAAAATATGTGAATTGAAAATTTATTCACACAAAAGTAGATATAAGGAGAAGTTTTTGTGAGAATAGTTTGTCGAATGGGTAGTAATGCATCAGTTCTTTTATGTTAAGAAATATGCTTAAAAACAGAATATAAAATACTACTTACATTATCAATTACAGATGGTTCCAGTTCACTTAAAACTCTACGTTTCTTATGAACTTCTTTTCTTTCATCTTGATCTGCATCTCTCTGTACATTTTCTTGTTCTTGCCTAAGTTCTTTATTGCTCCTTTCTTCAACTTTATCTGTCAGGAACATTGGATAGCCACGCAAAGTCTGTGTACCTAGGATCCAACTTGTATTAAAATTATCGTAGATCAGCTTCCTCTGACGTGTGCTCCGCCGCACGCCTAACAGAAGAACAATATATTACTTTTCCCTGAGTTTCTTATCACATAATTAAACCAAAATATGCAAGCACACTAAAACATTTTTTAAAATGTATTTAATTATGTACAAAAATGTTATACATGTGGTTTTGTCAAACCTAGAGCCAGCCATTTGGGAAAATATATATAGCCATAAAGGGAAACCATCTGATAAACTTTGAAATCTCGCACTTATTGAAGTTATGCCAACCGTTCATCATTAGCCACACTATATTACTATCCACCCAATACAAGAAGGCAAGACAGAGGAATGTGTAATGTAATCACTTTTCACAAATGACAAACATGAGGTAGTGGACTTCCGGATGTGTTTGGAGTCTTTTCAACAGTTATACTTGCAATGAGTGCTGCATTCTACCGCAGCTAACACTTGCCAAATAATCACAGCCAGCTAAACAGTGATTAATAATGATGCACCGGTATGTAAGCTTTAACATGGTCCACTTCTTACCGCCTTTAGGTAAACGTTGTTAAACAAGATTGGTGCACATGGCCATTAACATATCATTAGCATAGGGAAGTGACTGCTCCCAATATTTTATTAAAAATTCTGCACATAACGGAATTTTTAAATAACTGAGATATTAATGTATTTAAACTTATCAGTTTTAATGCTTTGTATGCAAATTTGTATTATATATTATATCATTTGTTTAGGCTGTTAACAAGTTAGACATATTTTTTACAGTATGGCCAAGAAGCTAGAACAGATTTGCATATATTTAATTATAAATTGACTTCGTCGGTTTTCTGCATAAACATATGGTGATAACAAAGTATCATCATGTTGTAGTTACCATAAATAATAGGACCCTATGATAAAATATTTGAGTGTAACCAATAACTGTTGAATATATAAGTGACCAAAATCTGTTATAGGATATTCCATTTTAGTTCAACTACTTCCAATATTTTCAGAACTATCTGTTTTGATAATCTGCAATGAATTATGAGTTTTATATTTTCATTTCATTCATTTCATAAAAAAAGATTATTTATATCCCAAATAACATGTTCTGGATCACTATTTTAAATACATTTGAAACCATTAAAATGAAAATATCTATTGTTCACTTACTGGAATGATAACAAATGCAACGGAGTTATTAGAATGAAAATAAATGCAATGGAGTTCAAGATTGAAAGTGTGTACTATATGCATACGATAAGAAGAGCGATCGAGTTCCAAGTCCTCATTCGGTAAGTTTTGTTTTTCTCTATAAACATAGATGACAACTTTGAAATTTGAAATGCTCTATACACTGACATCTAGTGGCTAATACGCTAAGCTTTATCATGTCTGCCATATTTCGTTTTGATCAATTTGAGGTTAATTAGCTAACCAGTTTACAACAATCGTATGTTAGAATTAGAATTTTAGTTCGTCCTTGGCAACATATACATGTTATGAGACACGTCAAAATGTATAAATACAGTATATACATAAAGTCAAATTGATTACATACAATATACACAGTAAGCAGCTTTTCTATGGTTTCATGTGGTATTTGCGTAGGCTAATTTACTACAAGAAATGTCATAATATAAATATTACAGGTTTGTGAATGTACTATGCTCCCAGTGCTCATTTACATGGTTATAGTTCTAAAAATTCATTAACCGTATAAAAACAGTGCGCATGCAAAAATTTCTTAACCTTATTCTTAAAGTGTTTTAATGATGCAGCTTGTTTAAATGAATTTGGAATTTTATCATATAACATTAACCCTTTGTAGTTAAAGCTTCCTTCATAAAGGCTCGTTTGGTGCGCTCGAATTGCCAGTTTATTCTTGTTACGAGCGTGGTTGTAATGTACATCAGCATTTACTTGAAAATGATTTATATTTGTATGAACATTTGTGGATGTTATGGCTCTCGAAACGGGACACATTATTGCTCGTCTACCTCCGTATAACTGTGATCTGAATGCAATTGAGCTGGCGTGGGTAAAACTAAGGAATGTTTTCAGAGGATGCAATGTTACTTATGATATCTTCGCTTATCTTACACGCTATTTTGCTGAACTGTGTTTTTCAAGGTTGACCACTGCAGAAACAAAAAGAGCATTAGCTTTCGCTTCTTCCCCTCTGCCTGCACCACACCGTAAATCCAGTGCTCAACTTATCTTGCACGTACTGTACATAGCCTTTTAACTACAACAGATGGACGTCAATGATTTAAAGGAAAGAAAATGGTACCTGAATAGGATGATATACTTTGATGAAATGGAATTTCTGCTTTTTTTTTTTGTGAGGGGAATAGGTCTTTAAGTTGCATACGCATACAAGCAATCATACTACAGATAGACCGCGAACAAAGTGTGGTCGGTGTGCGCATGCGCAAGCCCAGTTGTCTCCCCTCCTCATCATCCAAGCATTACATGACTAAAAGTATAAACTTGAAAGAAGCGTAGGGACAGTGAAGCACAAATTAGCACAAAAGTGAATCGAGAAGATATTGACACATTGTGTGAGTGAAGCAATGTGTCAATATCTTCTCAATTCACTTTTGTGCTGATTACATGACTCCCTCTCCTCCATATGTTGACCACTGCAGTGCAGCTTGCGCTATGGAGGGGAGGAGAGAAAAGGCAGCCTAAAATGACGGTAGAGGGGGGGAAAGCTGGAGAGCTACAGTTTTGGTAAATCACACCTCCAGCTGCATTTTGTTCGCGGTTTACCTATACTCTACACATTTAACTGCCATTTACCTAAACCTTGTCTCCACTGCACATAGGCTCAAATTTAAACATTCCTTATGTATCATTTGCAGATGTGAACCTAGTTTGCCTATCCCTGCAATTAATAACTAAGAAAATATTAGTGTATAAGGAACAATTTCAATTAAGCACTTTCTTTTTTTCTGCAAATGTCTTCTTTCACACAATGCAAATTCTGATTCACTGTTTACTTCCAGTGTAATACAATAACTTAAATATTATTACCATATTCAAAATGTTGACAAGCAAATAATTAAAATCTATATCCAACAAATGGTTCATACCCTCTCCTTCATTGTTGTCATCTGGCTCTGTTTTCTCCAAGTTACTTGCATGTCCATTCATTTCTCTCCGGTCCAATTCCTCATCATCCTCTTCAACTTCTTCAACATCCATTGTTATTTGTCGACTTGTATGTGTCCTGCCTCTATCATCACTGTGATTTATCTGATGACCTCTTCTTTGATTAGATTTTTGCCTATGTGACAATGCTCTGATACCTTGTCTCCTCGATGCTTGCCTCCTAACCCTAGCATAAAAAAAAAAAAATCACTATTATAAAATTATACATTCCTTTACTAGTTATTTTAAAGTCTAAATTTGGGTGCAAGTCTCCATAACTCTAAAGAGTATTTATTCAGTGAATTTCTAAAGCATAAACTCCTTAAAAACAAATAGCAAAGAGTATTAAATTTAAAGGGAGTCGATTAATGACACTAAACAATACTTTTATATTTCCCGTTAACATGTTTCAGAGGCTATTTTCCTCCATTGACAATCAGACATCAACTGGTTCTCAGTGGTGTAGCTGGCAATATTTTGTCGTAGGTCTCCTCTGGTGGTGGTTCGAGGAATTTGCTGAACAAATCTTTCTGGGGGATGTCGAAACTGAATACTTTATTTCTATTTCTTGAAATGAAGATTTATTTCCATGTGGACAGTTCTTGTTTTCCTGTTGTGTGTTAAGTAGTTTTGGTTCTGGATTTATGTTGTGGTTTTTTCCCAAAAATGCGTGGCAACTGCAAGTTCCTTGAATCGCCACCAGAGGAGACCTATGACAAAATATTGCCAACTACACACTGAGAACCAGTCGATGTCCGGTTGACAATGGAGGAAAACAGCCTCTGAAACATGTTCCAGGAAATTTAAAAGTGTTGTTTAGTGTCATTAATAGACTCCCTTTAAATTTATTACAACAACACTGTTTACAACACTTCCATGAAAGGAAGCAAAGAGTATATTCAAACTATTCTTTACTTTTACAGCAATAATGGTTATTAACACTTCTTAATTGCTTTATTTGTTTTTAATACCCATTTTATCAAAAATATTTCTAATTATTAGCTTAAACTTAATTAATTTTAATTGGGTTGAGATGGAATAGGTTTAGTCTCTTATTGTTTATTTACTATCAAAATAAAATCTTATAATGCTGGAACACTGACTGCTTTTACTCCCAATAAAAGTAAAAATTTTAAAACAAATACGGAAAAGTATCTGCAATTTATAGGAATCTTTGCAGATTTTGAAAAGGAATTCTACATTAATAAACACAGGTGCTGGAGTAGAAATTATGGAAAAACTGTGTAAGCAATGACTGACAATAAGAAAAATGAGGCCATAGAATTTAAAATAAAATATGATGGAAACAGAATTATGAAGATGGCTAACAAACATTGGGTTTATAATAAGGTTGCAAACTAAGTTATACTACATTTAACTTGTTTATAGATTATATATTGGAAAAAGTTAGGAAAGTAATGGGCATTAACCTATATTAATGAACAAAGAGATACCATAAGTGATGTATGAATCTCCTTGGGCTATGGCCGTAATATCCCTGCAAAGCCCAATTAATGAAATACAGAAATTCTGTACAGAAAGGGGAATTTCACTAATGTACATAAATCAAAAGTTATAGTTTTCAAACAGCAAAATACAGTACAAAAAATGAGTGATGGAATCTGAATGACCAACAGAGGTAGTAAAGGAATCTAGATATTCTAGGAGTAAAATTCAATAATAATGGTGGCTGAGAAGCACATGAGAGAAAGATGACAAAAAGCATAGCTCCTAATAAAAAGATTAAGAATAATAAAAAATTGGAAATGATCATTAAATGGTTCAAAAGGATGTATGAAGCATTAATAGAATAAAAAATACTGTATGCAATAGAAATGAATGGGACTTCAGAATGAAGCTAACATATAGATCAAATATACACATTCTTCAATTTCTTCCTGCACAACAGCCTATTCAATAAAGCCTTTAGTTCTCCCATTATGTAAAATACTGAGAACTTTTTCATTCTTTTGAAAGCATAACCAAGAAATATCCTACTATCCATTCACTATATACCAGTCTGTAGATTCACTTCCCTTTATGGTTTTAAATTTATAAACCTAACACTATATTAAACTCAAAACTAAAACAATAGATCTACCACTAACATAACATATTCAATTTGATATGCTTTTACATTTCTCCTCAGACCTTGTCAAGCCTCAAGCTTCAACAAGGTGCCCAAGTTATCGTCAGTTTCTCCAAAGAGAATATGCGAGCAAGGATAGAATATACATCACAGGAGAAATCATTACAAATTTTTATTATGATTTAGTTCCAGTGTTAAACTTTAACAATAACTTAGTTTAAAAATTGATATAATATTTGAATGAAGTTATTTTAAAAAGTTTATAGCTCATACTGACCTTTCCCTTCGCTTAACAGGAGAGAATATATCATCATCGTCATCATCATCTTCCTCATACATAGCGATATCATCAGAATCTTCTACCATTTCATCTTCTTCATATACCCTACCTCTTTCATCAAGAGAGACAGACATTCGACAGCTGCGCACATGTCTTCCTCGAGAACCAATAGTTGCTGAAAAATAATCAAAATAGAATAATTCTAAATGTTGCATATACATATATACAAATGTATATAAATGAATATCGGGGTTTTAACTCTTTATAATATTTATTACATTAAACTTAGTTATAAATGATATGTCAAATGAAAAAGCAACTCAAACAGTTTTATTTCTTGGCACCAGTGCATGTGTGCATGCAATGTTTCTACCACAATCCGCTAGACAGCGGTAGCAGCGAAGATGGCGACTAGTAAACAGAAAGCGTTTTGTGTTTTGCATTTGCAAAGACCGAATCTGTAGTTACTGTGCAATCTGTGTTCCGCATTAAGTTCGGTTGAGATCCTCCTAGTGATAACATTTGTGGATGATATCATCAATTTAAAGATACCGGCTGCCTTTGTAAAGGGAAGAGCAGAGGGCGACCAAGAGTAAGTGAAGAGACTGTTCAGCGAGTGAGAGTGTCGTTCACTTGTAGCCCAAAGAAATCAGTCCGGAAGGCAAGTCGTAAATTATAAGTTCCTGTGTCGACTGTTTAGAAAGTTGTAAGAAAACACTTACGGCTACATCCTTACCTTTTAGTTATTAGAGGCTCTAAAGCTGACGGACACCAGATTATGTGCCAATGACATGTTTCATGACGATGTTGATGTTGATTTTGTGATGAATTTATATCAACATATGGTAGATGCAACTCCAGAACTACCCACACTACTGGATCAAGCTTTAGTTGCAATAGAGCTGATGATGCGAACAATAGTTTGCGAAACATGTCCTCAATATAGGTACGTAAGTGAAGCTGATGTGTAAAAAATACGACTCATCTATAATTGAATAAATGTTTTGCTTCCCTGTGGTGTTCCAATACAGTAAAATTTTGATATATTAAAAAATTGTGTTGCATATAATGTTTGCATGCACATTTGCTACTCTTACATGTATATTTTAGGAATACATTTTTATTTATTCACTCTATCTTCAATTTGATTTACCAATCTCATATTTCCAAATATGTGCCATCATATTCAGCCTAAATATTCTGCAACACATTCTATTTCACAAGCAACACAATACATAAATAGCTCACGTCACATCAGTGAATTCCTCCTTATTTGGTCATAGCCATTCCTCACAGTATAAGGGTGGATGTTAAGATGTTCTCAGTATTAAGTTCAAGTGTGGAGGTTATACTTATATGTAACATTAAATTTAATTTAATGTTATCTGGAATCTCTTAATTTATAAAATTGTACCCTCTTAGTTTATACAAAGCAAAATTTTAACTTTTAACAGTTTTACAAATTCAATTCATAATTGCTCTGCAATTGAAACTTCAGGTCATTTAATTTGGTGCTGTACTGCTTGGATATGAAAATTTCTTATAAACATGCTGAAGGTAAAAGTGTACAAAAATCTAGTTACACAAGGATGTACCCTACTTTTGAATAACAAAAATAAATCTTGATTAGTTAAATAATTCATATTGTTCCAATATTTTTATTCATGGAGAGACTATACAAAATAACATTACATTTTTATTTAATGCCAACATGATGTCATACCTTTTATTTGAAAACTGCACATACATATTATGGATGTTTTTGTGCATAAATCCAAACATATTATAAGGGATTATTGTAACACACAACTACTGTCACTAATCATTACATTTTTGATAAAGTTTATCTTAATTCAAACAATGGCATGAAAGAATCTATGAAGCAATAGTACAATCAAAAATGACATATGGTGTGGAGTTGTGGGGGGCCAATTTGATAGAAAATCATGTTGAACATACACATGAACAGTTCTGTATAGAGATACTAGTTTGAATAAGTCAACACCAAATGGAGTAGCCAGAGTGGAACTTGGAAGACCTTGCAGAAATGGGGTAATTATAGAAAGATGTTTAAAATATTGGTATAATTATATAAAAGAGGATGATGATACATTAAAGATCTGCCTAGAACATAAGAATTCAACATGAAAGGACAGCTGGTGGGCAGAGCTAGAGAGAATGCTGGTCAAAATAGGGATGAGGGATATCTGGCATGAGAGAAAGAAATGTAAAAGGTTTTTGGACAATTATTAATTTTTGGACAATTATTAAGAATAGGATAGAGGATATTGACAGACAAGTGACGTGGGGAAATCTGATAAGTAAGAAATCGCTAAATGTATACCTGAAAATGAAGACAGAATGGGGAAGGGAAACATATATAGAAATATGTGATAGATATGAGAGGGAGGGTTTAGCTTGGTAAAGGACAGGAGCCATATTGAGAGGGGTTCACCAAAGGAGTGCATTCTATGTGGAAAGAAAATAAGTTTAGGACATTATGTAGTGGAATTGAAAACTGGAGGAAATGAATATGGGATAAGAAGTGGGATAAAAAAGGGGTTACGTAGTAACAAAAATGCTTACATTGAAAAGAGAGGGAAGGTGGGGAATTTGCTGACAAAATCAAAGAGAAATGGTTGAGAAGGGCACGGAAGTAAGAGGTAGAGAAATGAAAGACACAATCAGAACATTAGGTCAAGGTTGTATAAGGGCTCGGATAGAGGTAAACGGCCAGGGAGCCAACACCACTATCAGCCCGTAATATAAGCAGCGGACAAATATGTACCTAGATTAGAATTGTAAAACTTGTAATTGAGACTGCAAGATTATTATTAATTCAAACAAATTAACACTATGTGCTTGAACAATAATTCATTAAAAACAGGTTTCTTGCTTGGTCAGCTTGAGTAAAATTAAAGCAATACCTGGGTCTGAAAATGCTGAACGTAAATTGCAGTTTAAAGATCTGCCATGTTCATTTGTATTGAAAACAAAACGGTTGCGTAGTTCCCGGCCCCATCCAGGATTAGCTTGTGCACTATAGGAATCAATGTTCTCTGCTCTTCTTTGACTGTTTCTTGTGTCATCAACCTAAAAATAAAAACATATTACATAGTAGAAGCATCATAAAAATGCATGCAAATGTCCAATTTACTTAAGTGTTCTGGATAAATGAAAATCTCCTTTTATATTCAATACTCCGTAGAATTTCTCATTTTTTTGATACAGTCAACTCCCAAATATTCAGTCTTATTAAGAGTATGTTCCATGCATGAACACTGTGTCAAAAAGAACAAGAACAACTGTTAATAGCTGAGAACACAATGTAATTTATTGGAAGGCAGGTTCACTGAATTGATGTCCAACCTCATCCATATCATGGGAACCTTGCATATTGATTATCATCTGTTTGATGACAAGACATGCTCATATCTTGTTCCATGAGGCTTCCAGAGCCAGCCTCTTCTAAGAATGTCTGTTTTGCATCACTATCTCACTAGCATCTGTGACTTGACTTACGGCCAAGTAACAGGTATGTAATGAATGGGTTCCAGTTTAATATTTTCCAGGTGACATCACTCAGGTGACAAATTTAAGGAATTGTCATGCCTTGGGCCATATAACTGGATTGAACTACATTACAGAGGGGATTTGGCATGGAGGACCAACTTGGTCTATTATACCTATGCCCTCGAGTTGTAGTTTTTATTACAATGGTGGGCTTGAGCCACCCAGAAAGTTACCCTGTAGCTTCAGACCTCCCCCAGTTGAAAAGAGTAAAAGAGCAGTTGAAAAAGGGTTGATTAGCTGATATATGGCTGCATAGACATAATTTAGCACAGGGAGTATGGAAGATACAGGTAGACTGTAAAAAAAATGCGGTCGGTGTGCGCATGTGCGAGCAGAGCCTTCTCCTCTCCTAACCATCCAAATATCACATGACTCTCACCCCTCCCTTCCTGTATGTGACAAAGCACAAACCTCTGTGTGTATTTTAATGCTGTTTTGATTTTCAAAGCATATTAAAAATGTCCAGAAAAATGAATTGTCAGTCTTCAAAGTCTTCTTGCATTTCTGGGAGGCCACTCAGAGGTCAGGCTCGTGAAATAGTGTATAATGTTGCCCAGTATTTCAAGAACATGAAAGAAAGATTTAACATACAAAATGTTAATGTACTGTCAATGAAGAGTGAAGTAACTGGTTTCAGCAAGAACTGTAACATTTTAAAAGAGGGAAGAATGTCCATTGCAAATGGTACACTGACTTTCTCCACTCCAGATGGAAAATCAGAGCCACAGAAACCTAGAATTGAATTCATTTACCGATTCCGCTGTTCATTAGAAAAATCCATGCATTTTATACTGTGCGCAAAGAGGTGCCAACAATAAAAAAAACTTTTAGCCAGTCTAAAAGATAGAATCCTTGATTGTGGAAGGGAGTTCTTGCGAAGAAAGCTTAAACAACTGGGGTTCAAATGGAGTCGTCAGTCCAAATGCAAGATTTTGGTAGAACAGCCGGATATAGTTGGTTGGCGAACACAGTATTTAAATGACATCAGAAAGTACAGGGAGGGGAATGGAATGTTGTATATATTGATGAAACATACATCCAACAATTGCAGTCAGTAAGCAAGTGCTGGCAGTCAGAGAAAGAACTTGAGATACAGTCAACATTAAAATGGGGCAGAAATTAATTATTGTTAATGGTTGAGGTGAGGACAGAGTTGTCGAGGGTACAAAGTTAATTTTTAGAGGAGGACAAACTTCAGGGGACTATCAAAAATCCATGAATTTTGAAAACTTCTGAAAATGGTTGGAAACACAGCCTCTTCCATCTTTTTCCCACCCTAGTGTTATTGTAATGGATAATGCTAAGTACTACAACAGTGTGAGGGATAAGAACCCAAACATGGCAACTTTAAAATCTGAAGTGACACGCTGGATGGAGGACCACAGTATTGATTTTGATCCTGCAATGTCAAAAGCAAAACTGTTGGAAATTATCAACAGTAAGCCCCGTGAGAAGCAATTCCCCATTGACAACATTATGAACATGGTCACATTCTATTCGTCTTTCACCCTATCACCCTGACTTAAACCCCATTAAATGGTGTGGGATGATATTATGGGAAAAGTTGCATGCCAAAAAATTGGCGGGAGCTTGAAGGAGAAAGAAGAATTGTGCCGACAATTGTTTACGAAGTACTCTGTTGAACAATGGATTAAGTGTTGTAACAGTGTAAAGTTAACAGAAAATAATTGCCTCGGACATGACCTCACAATCGATCAAGAAATAGACAGAATCATAGTTTCTTTAAACCCTGAGGAACAAAGCAGTGATTCAGAAGAAAATGCAGAGTGTGAATCTAACAGTGAATGTGAAGGCATGTGAAACAGATGACCGTGCAGCCCATGCGATGGAAAAGAGGCAACCGAAAATGACGATAGAGGGGGAAAGCTAGAGGACTCCAGTGTTGGTAAGCCACGCCTCCAACTGCATTTTATTCAAGGTCTAGTTATAGTTAGATCTAGATTCGAGGATATGGATTGTCAAACTATGTGGGCTGAGATGGAAGAGAAAAGGTCACTGATCCTTTTAAGGATGTTTGGAACAGAGTCAAGGTCAGAAAAGTATTTAGAAATCTGTAGTAAAAGGCAAAGAGAAGTGATAGCAGGTACAGATTAGGGGTTTAGAAACTGAGAGATCTAAGGGGAGTATACTGCAAGGTCACTGTCCAATATGTAAGGACAAAGAGGATAGAGAGCATATTATATGGGAATGTAGAGGTACAGATGAATGGAGGAAAAAATTGATTAGGGAGAAGTGGCTGAGAAACAAAAGCATTGTAACCATAAAGAAAATGTTTTCTGATCAGAGTCAGATTAGACAATTCGGGGAATTTCTATAGAAGGTGAGATCCAAATGGAAATGGTCAATTGACAGATGTTATGAGTAAGAGTTGACAATGTAAATTTTAGATCATAGGATGTAAGAGATAAAAAGGTTGTAAAGGATTGGTAGCATTTAGAGATCTACTGGATAAGTGACTAGGGTCAATTCCGGTAGATGCAATCTATGTAATAGCTTGGCATTAAATAAATAAAAAAAAAAAACCTATGCCCTCAAGTGGGGCACCTCCAGGAAGGATGACGAGAGAAGAGACAGAGGACGGCTGTCCCAAGGAGCCACAATAGTACAGAGAGCAGGGCACCTACACTTTACCAGATGGAAATTCCCCAAATTGTCAGTACAACTGGTATCCCATCCTACTATGGTCTGGAAACAGCCCCATTAGACCGGGCTCAGAGAATGGAGACCATTCTACCGAAGGTTTTACTAAGAGCATATCATCCTGCCATCCAAAGAAGACACCCACTGATACTTCTACTCTGAAAGATGAGAGACATGAAATGCTAATGGAGATGACATGAAGGGACAGGAAATTCGAGGGAATACTAAGCACTCACCAGGCGATGAAAAAGCTCATGGGCAGGTAGGTCAGCCAAGAGAATCGAAACCAAACCTACCGAATGTGGGCCACAGGAAACCGCCTGAGCCATCCCAGTCTGCATGTAACATTAGGAGGCAAAACTTTAGTATCTATGATAACAAGTTGCACTCATCATGATGGGAAGGAGCGTTATTCAACACTAACATCACCTTCTGTTTTCCCTCTCCTGTAGGTGTCAACTTCCCAACACAACTTTCTTATGAAACATAGTTCAACTAGGCTCCATATTGACTATAATAGTGTACTGTAAAGTCTTTAGCATCCATGTCCTTGATAGAGTATGCTTTCTTTGCCTTTGCTATTTCATACAATTTTAGCAACCCTGATTTTCTGAAAATTACAGTCTCATGTTTACTCCACATGGAGTGTCAAACTTCAAACTTTCAGCTGATCTGTTTCATTACATAGAGAAATTCGTTGTGTGTCACGAATGCGGAGACCGTAGGAGGGAAATGCAGTGGTAAATGCAAATGAAGTAGATAACTTTCAGTTAAGTGAAAATAATCAAAGTAATGACAGTGTAAATGAATTGGAAAGTGTTGCTGCGCCGAGTTATGTTAGTGGAAAAGCCTCAAAAAACAAAGTTATAATGGGAACTATTTCTAAGAAAATTCAAGCGCTTGTTTTGAACACATATGTGCTGAAAAGTAATCTTAGTAAGGGGTCATGCAATGAACCTTATAAATTCTGGGTATTCACAGAAATACAGTAAGAAAAATTGTGACGAAAGGAATACCGAAGATGCTGATCAAGTGTGAAAACAAAAGGAAACGTTTCTCTAACGTTTCAATAATTTCACATGTGATTAAATTTGCTGAGAAATTTATAGATTCTATGCAAAAGGGAGAGTGCCCATCTTAGATGAATTGGTTGCACATTTGCAAGAAATTTGTGATTCTCCTTATGGGCACTGCACTTTGTGCAGCCTCCTAAAGGAACTGGGTTTCAAATACCACACTTTGAATAAGATAAGGGTTATTATGGAATCCAGTAGAATTGTAGCTTGGCGATATATACCTATATATGTTTGTCAAAACTAAAGAAGTTTCGCAGTAATGGACATAAGATTATTTAACGAAACCTCGTACAATACCCATGATGTATCGAGAAAGATGGCAACCTTGCAAAAGGACTGGGAGGAGGGCTGGTGTTGTAAAACGATAAGGGTTTGTCAAAAGAGGGGGCCAAACTGCACACGCGTTAACTAAACATATTTTAGAAGACAAGTGTGTCAATATACATTTGATCTTATTGGTATTCTAATTTGATCAGGTCACAAATTTTATAGTTTAGGTACAAATTCAGTGTGCAACGTTTGCACTCTACCAGTCCTTCCACACAGTAAGACTACAGAAGCCATGACACTGCCTGAATCTTATAAGCTATCCAGGAGTGTTAAATGTTCCTCTAAACATAATGCCTTACAGAACATTTTAGTTTCCTTTGACACCCTATACTGTTGATAAACTCCTTGTGGAGGTGTAGCATATAATTCTGCAAATGTAGACCTTGAAAGATCCACTGCTCCCATCACTTCTCCATACAAATTCTTCCCAATTTTATTTGTCTTAATACTGCAAATGCTTGTACTGCTTTCCTATAATCAGCTGCAAACTTAGCAGCAGACTCCCCATTTTGTACTTTTTCAATTACCTTATAATTTAAAATTTAAAGGGAGTCGATTAATGCTACCTTATAATTTGTTTGTTAACAAACTTCTTTTAGGTAATTCTGCCATGGTGAGAAATTAACACTTATCATACATGTTCTAGACGTTCTCGGGCTTCGAGCCAGGTAAGCAGATGTTGAGACATCGACGTTTCGGGAGCGTACATCTCTCCCATCTTCAGGATGTTGAATGACTTAGGTCTGGGGTGACCCATATATGGTGGCATGTTTTTGTAATGTTGGGTTGAAACTCTTTGCTCTGATGTAATTATTACACATGCAGATAATTAAACAACACACACAGATAATTACGTAATGTAATAAATGTAACTCTTTACATCCGGTTTGTAGAAACTGCTCAAAATGGCAACCAGCATTTCCAATGCAAAGTTGACAGTGGCGAAGGAATAAGTGTTGTACTCTGTTCAAACTTCCTTGTGCATGTCAAATAACTTCACATGCTACTATTTGGGCAAGTCCTCTTCTGAGGTAAACACCAGAGACTTGAGGTGATCCCAGAAAAAGAAATCAATTTGGTTGAGCAAGGGAGAGAGTCCAAAGTATAAAATTGAAAGAAGCGTACAGACAGTGAAGCACAACTTAGCATAAAAGTGAATCGAGAAGATATTGACACACTGCTTCACTCACACTGTTTTTTCACAGGACATGTTTCAAGAGCTTTTGCTCTCATCATCAGCTGGAACTTGACTAGTGCAAATTGTAGTGGTTTCCTCTTTCTCTGTATCATCGATAGATGGCATGATGTACTTAAAGATGTCAGGTGGTAGAGTTTCAAAATTCATGACTATGACGATTTTTGTTAATGAACATTTTTTCCCATACAAGATGTTTTCAAGTTGTCATGTCTAGTATTCAAAAAATGAAAAGCCACTGCTGATTTTTCTGTTTCACCATTTTTAATGTTTCTTATATGTTCTTTAGTTCTGATGTCTATATTTATTTTTGTTTTTCCTATATAAATTTTAGGCCAAGTTTCACATTTGATCTCATAGATTCCTGCTTTTTCTTTGGTAGTAATTGAATTTTTGTGGGGCCTTTTAACAAATTTCTGATATTAAATCTATTTCGAGGTGCACCAACATGACATGACATCAACTTAGAAACATTTTTAATAAAATACGTTAATCATCCCATAGACCTTTCCGTATGGGAAAAGATCTTCATTAACAAAAATCATCATAGAGTCATGAATTTTGAAACTCCACCACCGAGCATCTTTGGCAAGTACATCATGCCATCTATCGACAAGGCGGAGAAAGAGGAAACCACTACAATTTGCACTAGTCAAGTTCCTGCTAATGAGAGCAAAGGCTCTTGAAACATGTCCTGTGAAAAAAGTGTGAGTGAAGCAGTGTGTCAATATCTTCTCAATTCACTTTTGTGCTAAGGGAGAGAGTGCTGGCCAAGCCACAGTTGGACTTCCCCCTTCCGATCCATCAGGCAGCACAAACATACGTAGTTTAAATGCTCTCCTACAGCCAGGGTGAAATGAGGCTGAGCTCCATCAGGTTGTAGCCACATTGACAACAAATATGAGGGGACACATCTTCTAAAATATACGTAAAATGTTCTGGAACACATGAAGATAAACATCTCCATTTACCCGAGGGGGGGGGGGAGCATGTATGGGCCAATGACATGGTCTGAAATTATTCCTACCCATATATTGAGGGAAAACATCTGCTGGTGACTCTTCTCCACGACAGCATGTGGATTCACATAGTCTCACACATGGCCGTTTCTTGAATTAAGAACTAGACCATGCCTGGTCTAGTGAATATTGGTGAAAAGAATTCAGGCTGCTGGAGTAAAGCCAAGCTACAAAATTGTAGCTGCTGGCTAAAATCTTCCAGTTTTAGTGCTTGCACATTCTGTAGGTGAAATGGGTGAAATTGTTCATGTATGACTTGTCATTGCTAAATTTGTTAGTGCCTAGTGCACATGCAATAGTGCATATGCTGGTAGATGGCTCTTCTGCAATGCTTTGCAGTACATTCTCCTCTAAAAATGCACTGTGCACCAAGTTCGTGCAACACTTGTATCACCCCTGTTGACCTGGAAGGTTCCTCTCTCTCACAAACTCTATTGATGGACTGAAAAGTTGAGTTATGTGGTTGACACTTATCAGTTACTGTTCCTTGTACAGCACTGTACTTCTTGGAAAAGGTAATGTACATGCCATCCCAGAGCTACATACCTTTTCCAAAAAGTCTTCAAGAACAGCATTACTTTAGCTCCACAAAATAAATTCAGTGTACAACACCTTTTGAAATCACATAATACAAAAGAGAAACCCACAGACAAAAACTCAGGTGTGTACCAGATACATTGCAAATGCTGTGACAACTTTTAAAATGACAAAACAAAAAGGAATTTGAACATTAGGCTTAAAGAGCATTTTAGGAACATAAAAAAAAAAGACAAGGCAGTAGCGTACCATTTTTGGAATGAGAATCACGATATAGAACAAGAAATCCATTTATTGAAAAGTGTTCAAGGTCCAGCAGCATGCCACGTGGGAAAAGATATTCATAAAGAAATATGAAGGAAAACTCTTCAATTTCAACACCATCTTTGAAGAGAACCCCAACTTCAAGTTGAATGAAATACCAACAGTGCCTCTAGCACCTCTAAGGAGTTCACCAAATCAAAATCCAACAGTCAAGATTAGCTGAGGATTACGTAGAAAATGAAGCTAGCTACAGTGAAGCAATGAATATTACACAAATATAAATGCTTGTAACAAAACACTTCACTTATCTTAAGAAAATGGTGTTAATTCTTCTTTCTAATGGAAAGAGTTAAATTTTTTAATTCAAGGTTTAAAAACATGTGTGGATTTTTCAAACAATAATGATGATTATATTGCAGATATAGAAATTGCTGGTCAAGATTTAAGTGAAAATAATAAATCATTGATTAAATTGAAATGTAGCAAAATATTACAAAATTTAGATAAATACCAACCTAAGAGAAACAATAATAATAAACGTATTATTAAATCATTGAATCAGTAAGATTTAATTTTCACTAAAGCGGATAAAGGTAATAGAATTGTAATTTTAGATAAATCTGATTATATAAATAGAGTAAAACTTTTACTTCAAGGTGAAGATTTTATAAAAATTAATAAAGACCCTTTAAAATCTTGTATTACAAATTAATAAAATACTTAATGAAGTGAAAGTTATATCAAAGAAAAACATTTCGTAAAAGTTAGTAATCCTGTTTTACCTACAATTTATGCCCTTCCTAAAATTCATAAGCCTGGAAATAAATTGACACCTATTGTTAATTGTATAAACTCGCCAAATTATAATTTAGCTAAATGGTTACATAAAAATTTAGTAATTTTGATAAATTTGAAAGCTTAAGTATTAAAAATTCCTTTGAACTAGTAAAAAAGATTGAGTGTTGTATTATCTAAAGCTGATAAACTTATTTCTTTTGATGTAACTGCCTTATTTCCTAGTATTCCTAGAGAAAAACTTTTAATTTATTTTATAAAGTGGTTGAATTCAATAAATTTACATGAGGACTTAATAGTTGATTTTGTTAAACTTACTGATTTCTGTTTGGATCAAAATTTTTTTCACTTTTAATGGTGAATTTTTCAACAAACTTCTGGCTTAGCAATGGGTAATCCTCTTTCACCTTTTCTTGCTGATCTTTTTATGAGTTTTCTCGAAATGCAAGCCACTAAAGCATTTCCTTTGATTTATAAAACCTGGTATAGATATTGCAATTCCTTTCTTGGAAGTGTTGAAAACAGTGTTGTTATGTTAAATTAACTTTAAAGAGAGTCGATTAAAGACACTAAACAACACTTAATTTTAAATTTTTCCGGAACATGTTTCTTTTTCACTTTTTGAAGACTTGTTAGCCCAATATTGCAATTCCTTTCTTGGAAGTGTTGAAAACAGTGTTGTTATGTTAAATTAACTTTAAAGAGAGTCGATAACAACAATGCATAACAATGAGACCTATAGTTAGCAGTATAAATTCACCAACATACAAACTTGCAAAGTGGCTAACAAACAAATTCAATTCATTTCCAAAATTCGACAGCCTAAGCATCAAAAACACCTATAAACTTATTGAACACATTAAGGATACTGAACTAGAAGAAGAGGACACACTAGTCTCATTTGATGTTAAATCACTGTTTCCCAGCATACCAGTTAATCAACTCCCACCGTTGATAGAAAAATGGCTCAAATCACTTGGAATGGCATCATCTGAAATTTCAGACTACATTGAACTAACCAAATTATGCATAGAACAAAATTTCTTCCAGTTTCAAACAAAATATTATCACCAAACTTCAGGGTTAGCAATGGGCAACCCCCTATCACCCTTCCTGGCCGATCTGTACATGAGTGCATTAGAAATAAGGATCAACAAAGGTTTCCCTTGGATGTTCAAACTCTGGCAACGATATGTAGATGACATCTTTGCAATAGTACCAAAAAAAAAAAAAAAACACATCAGTGATGCACTAAAACTTTTAAATATCCAAGAAAAAAGCATCAAATTCACTGTAGAAATAGAAAAAGATGAGCATTTACCATTTTTGGATCTAAAAATAATGAGGAATAAAAACAGACTAAACTTTGGCATTTACAGAAAACCAACACAGACGGACAACTACATAAAAGCTAATGGCTACAACCCAAGATCCCACAAACAGGCAATCTTCAATAGTTTAGCACACAGACTGGTAAACATCCCTCTCACAGCAGAAGAATACAAAACAGAATACAACAAAATAATTGAAATAGCACAAAAAAATAACTTTCCCAAATCATTAGTGGACAAAAAAGTGAGCTTAGCAAAAAAGAAGAAGCTACTAAAGGAAACCACAACTCTCTCAGCTACAGAAACTAATATGATTTTCAAAAAATTCACTTACCATCCATGGGCCTATGATAAATTCAAAAAAGTCTTCAAAAAACAAAATATTCAACTAGCACCAGTCAACCATTTCTCCTTAAAAAACCTAATTTGCTCAAACATCAAAGATGCCATTCCATCTAACAAAAAATCTGGTATATATCAAATTGAATGCAATGACTGTAGTCAAATTTATATTGGAAAAACAAATAGAAATTTAGAAACAAGAGCAAAGGAACACTTTAGAAACATAAAATATAAACAATTAGAAAAATCAGCAGTTGCCACACATTTTTGGGAAAAAAACCACAACATAAATCCAGAACCAAAACTACTAAAACATACATCAGGAAAACAAGAACTATCCACATGGGAACAAATCTTCATTTCAAAAAATAGGAACAAAGTATTCAATTTCGACATCCCCCAGAAAGATTTGTTCAGCAAGTTCCATGAACCGCCACCAGAGGAGACCTGTGACAAAATATCGTCAGCTAGACCAACGAGAATCAGTCGAGAGCCGGCCGATGATAGAGGCAAAGCCTCAGAAACATGTTCCGGAAAAATTTAAAATTAAGTGTTGTCTAGTGTCTTTAATCGACTCTTTAAAGTTAACTGGTATAGATATGTTGATATTTTTGCTATTGTTCCTGATAAACAAATTAACAAAGCTTTAAAATTACTAAATTTACAAGATAAAGCTATAAAATTCACATTAGAAACTGAAATTAATGGATTTCTTCCTTTTCTAAATTTGAAGATAATAAGAAATAATAATAAATTAGATTTTGGTATTTATAGGAAGTCTGCTCATATTGATAATTACATAAAAATAAAAGTTTTAACCCTTTTTCACATAAATTTGACGTTCTTAATAGTTTGATTTATAGATTAATAAATATAACCCTGAATAAAGAGGAATTTAATAAAGAATATAAACATATTAATACTGTTTTAATTCATGGTTTTAATAAAGACTTTATAAAAAAGAAGGTTGAAAAATTTAAATATCAGAAAACTGTTAGATATTTCTACCCTTAAAAAAATAAAAGACGATTATAATTTTAAAAAATTTTACTTACCATCCTTGGGTTAATACATTTTCAAAAATTGTTTAAAGAAGTTGGTATAATTATTAAATTATAGATGACTGCAGCTGAATGATAGATATCACTGAAGTTGATGTGTAATAAATACGACTCATCTATAATTTAATAATTATTTCGCTTCACTGTGGTGTTCCAATACAGTTAAATTTCGATAAGTTGGTATAACTTTAGTTTCTCAAAATAAATATAGTATTAAAAATTTACAATCCATTAGAAAGAAGAATTAACACCATTTTCTTAAGATAAGTGAAGTGTTTTGTTAAAAATATTTATATTTGTGTAATTAGCTGAGGTGTTAGGAAAGTCCTAACTATATTCTGTTGAGCTATCTTATAGATAACTATGAAATAATTTTAATTAGACAATTGTAATCAGCTTAAAATCTTCAAGATATGTAAGTTTGGTCATTCTTACTCACTTCCCATAAACTATGGAGAAATTCTTTAATATTTCATTCAACAGGCAAATATTCAATATATGGGGCAGATTGCAAGTGATGGTGATTTACATTCATTCGTTATTAGTGACCTACTCTAATACGATTGTGAGGTTTACACCTCATGTGGTGATGGTTTACAAATTTTCCTTTCTATTACATAACCTAATGTGGAAATGGTGGTGGATATATTACTATCTAGTACAGGACATTAATATATTATGTGTTCAATGTCCCTGAGCTTTTCTCATGACAGGACTGCTGTCCTACTGTTCATATACTAACATTGGACTAAGTTTCAAAATTAGCAGACACTGTCATCCCATTCACATATACAAATTAGGCATTTGAACTATCCTCAGGCTGAATTTCAAAACCACAGGACTCTGTCATTTTCATTTTACTGTGATTTTTCACTCAAATACCACTAGTTCATTACCAATTGTGTATGTATCCAGGTGGCTCAAGCACAAACTAACCAGAGGCACAAATGAGGCACAAATGTGAAAGTTTGTTAAAAAGAATTTATTTACTAAGTGAAGAGCCAAAGCACTTCCATTGATAAAAATACACCAATGTAAGAAGGCCCTTATCAAACACGGGAAAAATTGGTTTTGAAATTTGCACCATTCACTTGAACACGAGCTGTATGTAGAGTTAAGGAACTTAACAGCTATTTACAATAGCGAAAGCTGATGAGCCTCCCCTTCCCTTAAAAAAAAATTACATCACGAGATGCATATACTATCTGTTGAGAATCTTGCATCATTACATATGATTACCAACTCCAACAAATATGCTTCAAATATACAACACTCAATATGAATAGATATAAACAGAAGGAAAGAAGTCAAACTAAATGATAACACACATTTTCCCCTTCACTCTGTTCTACTTTAAAACCTTGTTCAAAACCAGATTGTTTTTTTTAAGTTGGTCCATATAGTGCAAGCAGGAGTACTTTATATTCAAATCAATCTTATAGCCCTACAGGCTGATTTTTAAAAGGAGATACACAACAGCTATCTGTTATTGACACAGAGAGCTGCAATGTTGCTAACAAGCGGGAAGCAAATTACGCATATTCTGCTCTTTACTCTCTCAATTCTAGGAACATATACGTGCTCCAGTTTATCTCATGTCACCAAAAACATGCAGATATAAACGATATTAGCCTATTACGTGTGTTTAGAAGAATTTAGTAACAGTGGCATCCAAATTATTGAAAACATTATTTGCACTTGTTTTTTCACATTATGTCACATACATTTTTATTTTTTGAGGGACTAGTTTCAAGAGACGTTGCTTCCATTTTCAACCTCGAAGGTCCGATTATCGTCTGTCGTCTGCTGTCTTCTCTCTGGTGGTGAAACTATGAAGTTCTTTATCAAAATATCCACTGGTGAGATTTCAAAGTTTATTACTCAGTCTTTGATTCCCCATATTTAGATATTCTCCCATATCAATTTGTTATGGTTTATCACACCTTTTAATAATTTTGGATTTGGGTCAAGGTCATGTTTTCATTCTAAAAGTGAAATGGTATTGATGATCTATCTTCCTGTTCATTTAAATTTTCTAAAACGTTCTTTGACTCTCAGTTTTAGGTTTCTTTTTGTTTGCCTTATGTAGCATTTTTTATAATCCTTATAGCTTATTTCGTATAATCCAGATATATTGATTGGTACGATTTCATCTTCTGTTTTTGAATTTAACATTTATAAAATTAAAAAAGCTAAGCTAAAGAAGACCATCAAGAAAGCAACCACATTCACCAAAGAAAAGGAAAGCAACAGCATATTCAGTGGATTCACGTACACCCAAAACATTTAATAAATTCAAAAATATCTTTGAAGTATTTTAATTATATTACTCAGTATTAAGGAGAACAGACAAATTCTTTAGTCTGTTTAGTTTAACACCCTGACCTTAATCTTTATCTTAGGCCATAAATCCTCAGTCTACCTTTACATGTAACTCTTGCTTCCATCAATAATTTAATGAGTTTTAACAAAGTAGGCTAACAACACACAATGCGACTGCACACCCAAGCACACTTATTTCTCACATATAAATAGTGAGAACTGAACGGAGTAGTTCATGATTCACAATAACCAATGGGAAACCTATAATTACATTTCCATAGCTATTATCTTCCACGCTTTACCCTTGCCTTCTTGTTTGACATGTTGGTATCTTTTTTAAAAAATCAAACTATTCATGTCATTCCATTCCTCCCTTACTCTTTAATATCGTATACAGACTACAAATGCAGTTTAGCATAGTATAGATTAAATTGCAAAACGGTTTTTCACTTTTGTTAAAGTAAAACTTAACCATTCTCTCCTTCTTTGAATTCTTTCTGATTGAACATATATGGTAATCTCATACTAAATATATCAGGTACGTCATGTAACATGAATGTTTGCTGATAATGAAATGACGTCAAGAAGACCATTCTTTTAAAACCTAGCTATTCAAAATTGGGCTACTAATCGGTGACTTCCGGCAATATCTATCTAGGCTCTTATACGCTCTTTTATACCAATACAAAACTTGATTTTTGGTGTAAAATCAGAGGCACATCTCAAAGAAAACACAACTGGTACACTGTAAGGTTATTTCATACAGTAATTGAACAAAAAAAGTGCTCCAAGTAACACGAATTGAAAATCTTACCTCCAACAGCTCCTGCTTAAGGGGTTTTGAATCTTTAACAGGCATGTCTGCTTCTAATTCCTGATTTAGATCTCCACTCCTTGTCTTCATTTTCATATGGAAGATCCCAATAATGAGTTGCAAACGTTGCGACCCAATACACTCTCCAATAATAATAACATTTCGTTTCAAGAGCTTTAGTTTACAGTTCAATGGCCGTTTATGTTACTGTGTAGAAGTTAAAAAAGCTTACGAACTGCAATAAAATGGCCATTACTGTGCACTCTACTATATAACAGTGCAGAAGATTTATATTACAATACGTACACACAATCAGAAATAAGTTAGTTTCTATTCTAAAGCAAAACACCGCAATTAACTACAACTCTCTTTCTTCTCTCTACAATATATTCAAAATGGCGATTGATAACAAGTCAGAAACGCCAACCAAAATTCCTAATTTACCTAAACAACAAATGTCTCATCTTGGGAAATGTAAATAAGCAAATAAGAAAAAAAAAAAAAAATACAACAAATTGAGTCCCTCTTTTAGGGATTCTCCTTCCTTGCAGCCAATTCTGGCCTTCAGCTGAGGGAGAAGAGATTTCAATTTATATTTTCCTTGTCCTAGCTCTAGTCATTTATGACAATATAGCCTACAAGGAAGCTTACATAGAGTTGGCGTGTTCTATCCGCTTCATTTTCTTCTTCTCTTCTAGGCTTGCAGTTCCATTAAAACGAGTCCATTCTGACAGGTATCACCTGGCTGCAACGCACGTGCGCTGGGTTGCCAGCTCCTCCCTTATCTAAGCTACGGGCCGCGACAGCTGTTTGTGGAGATAAACATTTCATAAAACAAATGTATATTCTAAATACTGCAGAACCTTAAATAGTGTCGCTTCTAATAGATAAAGAATAACCATACTTTTTATCATAATCGAAAAACTACTAAATTGAGATCCTGAGTCATGAAACACAAATGCCATGCATATTATAGTAAACTGGAGTGGATCAACTTCCGCATTTCAGTCTTTTTAAGTGCATAGTAAAAAAATAATAATGGGTTTGGGCCATAATTCTGGTGATATTTATGATAAAACTATTTACACTACGTTATGTTTTACATGATATTAAGTATATATCAGATGTATGTAACTGTAATTAATTTATTTTTAAATTACATGTGCTCTCTATCGTGCATTGTGATCTGCAGAATAAATTACCTTATTACCACTACATAACTGTAACAAAAATCAAGCAGTTGTCAGATTGGGGAAAAAATAAGTTGAGTTTGGAAAGAGAGAAGCAAGAGTGAATGCAGTTGGAAGAACTATTACTGGAAATCCTAAACAAGAAACGCATTTATAAGAAAAGGTTACAAACTTGGACCCTTTTCAACGCATTAGTGATCTCTCCAGAACTTTATTTACATATGAGAGGTCGCTTATTTTGCCTCTCCATTTCAAAATATCCATCAAAGCGCACACTATTTCGCGGGCTTGGTTAGAGTAGTTCTATTTCCGTACTTTATTTTCCTATTTAGAGGAGGTAGGTGCACTGAAGGTAGTCATATTGATTCTTTTACACCAGGTTGCAGCATATTTTATACTTAACCTACTGGTGTTGAAGAACACCAAATAAAATTCGCACTACAAAGAAACTAGTACAACATTCACTAGCTCGGGAAACGCATGTGCACATGACAGATCAATATGGCAACTAAGGAAGGATTCAAAACAGCTTTTATGGTGGGGAACGGTGAGGGGTGCGGTGTAGCAGCGATTGCTGAATGTGGGAAGCGTTCGTTGCCATGGCAACTCTTTGAAACGCCCGTGTGCACCCAGCTGTCAGTAGAAACTACAATATAGTTTTAATAGAATGTGGGCAGGATCGGCAGGATTTTTAGATGGCATATAAAAAGGCACATGTATATATTATTAGAATGCAAGATAAAAAGGCAAAAGCAGTCAATGGTTGCCAACAGATGATGCAATGTGCTCATTTTTAGGGGCTTTGATAACTGTGGTGTTCTGAAAGCTACGTAAACGGAAGTCAAGGGCCGCGCCATGGTCGAGTAGTTTGACCGTTTGGCTCTCAACACGGCGGCTCGGGTTCGATTCCAGGCAAAGCGAGATTTGTAGTGCACAACACGGCGCTGGGGCGGGTTTTCTCCGGAATTTACGGTTTCCCCCGCCATCTATTCCACCGGTGCTCCAACTTCATTTCATGCACCAGTAGTGTCACCACATGTAGTAAAAGCAGACGTTAAACACCATACATTCCATCATAAACGGAAATCTAGAGATTTGTATTTAGAACTAGTTCATTGTGTCCCACTTCGATACACAAATTCAATATCCTTTAGGTGAAAAATCACTGCAGTTATTACGCTTTTCATTCAGATTTGCTTCTCCGTTTTGTTTTTAATGTAGATAATTAATGAACTGGAGAAAACATGATATGAATTCTGGTACTACACCTTTGAACTTGATAGTGTATTAAAGTTCATTTTATATTAAAGGAAAGTAAGGAAATAGGATGTTTATAGTGCAAAGATTAAATTTAGGAAAGCTTCCAAGAAAGCGCTCCATTGATGTTTCTTTCACAGAAAATATTTGGATATTACCCTCCTTTGAAAATAACCTCACCTCTCGACTTTCGCGTTAGGCGAGAGGGTGCGTTTTGCTGCTGTTTTTTACTGTTTTCATACAAAATAGAACTAGTAGATATGCAATATATAGTTTCAGTTTATGATGCTTAAAATGGCATTATACATAAAATTCAAATACATAAAATTATGAATATATCGATTTGAAAAAGAATGCTCTTCATTTTTCGGAAAAATAGATTCGGAAATTAACAGTACCAAATAATATACTTGCGTTTTTATTATAAATTATAAATTCATATATTATTACAATCAAATGCAGCGCGTTTTATGTCTAGTTAATGGTGGTTTTGTTATAGTAAAATTGTATAATATGTATGAGATGTGCTGTTAAAAGGTTTGTTTACCAGCCATCAATATTCGAATAGATTATCTAGGCAAAGCGATAGTTCCCGAATCGGTTTTCGCAAACCTCTCAGACGTCCGATATGACTTAACGTTGGAGGAAGTACATTTTTTAAAAAAATGAAACACTCTCAGAGTTCCCTAAACACCACCGACTTTTTGTTTTTAATGTCCTCCGTCGTTAAATAATATCCCGCGATGAATGAAATGATGTTCAAATGAATCCAGGGTCCATAGAGCTTAGAGTTGCCAGACATTCATCTTTCAGGATAAGGGAAAACCTCCAACGTTAAGTCATATCGAACGATGAATGAAATGATGTTCAAATGAGTACAGGGTACATAGAGATTAGAGTTTGCAGACATTCATCTTTCAGGATAAGAGAAAATCTCCAACGTTAGGTTATATCGGACAATACATGAAATAATGTTCGAATGAGTACAGGGTACATAGAGCTTAGAGATAGCAGACATTCATGTTTCAGGACAACAGGAAAACTCCAACGTTAAATCATATCGGACGATGAATGAAATGATATTCAAATGAGTAGATGGTACATAGAGCTTAGAGCTACCAGACATTCATCTCCGAGGATAAGGGAAAACCTCCAACGTTAAGTCATACCGGACGATGAATGAAATGGTGTTCAAATGAGTACAGGGTACATAGAGCTTAGAGCTACCAGACCTTCATCTTCCGGGATAAGGGAAAACCTCCAACGTTAAGTCATATCGGACGATGAATGAAATGACATTCAAATGAGTACGAGGTACATACAGCTTAGAGCCACCAGACATTCATCTTTCAGGATAAGAGAAAATCTTCAACGTTAGGTTATATCGGACAATACATGAAATAATGTTCGAATGAGTACAGGGTACATAGAGCTTAGAGATAGCAGACATTCATGTTTCAGGACAACAGGAAAACTCCAACGTTAAATCATATCGGACGATGAATGAAATGATATTCAAATGAGTAGATGGTACATAGAGCTTAGAGTTACCAGACATTCATCTCCGAGGATAAGGGAAAACCTCCAGCGTTAAGTCATACCGGACGATGAATGAAATGGTGTTCAAATGAGACCAGGGTGCATAGAGCTTAGAGCTACCAGACCTTCATCTTCCGGGACAAGGGATAACCTCCAACGTTAAGTCATATCGGACGATGAATGAAATGATGTTCAAATGAGTACAGGGTACATAGAGCTTAGAGTTACCAGACATTCATCTTTCAGTATAAGGGAAAACCTCCAGTGTTAATTCATACCGTACGATGAATGAAATAATATTCAAATGGGTACATAATGATAATGTGTAGTGATTAACGCCCGCTTTTACTACATACGGCACCGCAGGCGGTTCAAATGGGTACAGGGTACATAGAGCTTAGAGCTACCAGACATTCACTTTCAGTATAAGAGAAAACCTTCAACGTTAAGTCATATCAGACGCTGAATGAAATGATGTTCAAATGAGTACAAGATACATAGAGCTTAGAGTTTGCAGACATTCATCTCCGAGGATAAGGGAAAACCTCCAGCGTCACGTCATATCGGACGATGAATGAAATGATGTTCAAATAAGTACAGGGTACATAGAGCTTTGAGTTACCAGATATTCATCTTTCAGGATAAGGCAAAACCTTCAACGTTAAGTCATATCGAACGATGAATGAAATGATGTTCAAATGAGACAAGGGTACATAGAGCTTAGAGTTACCAGACATTCATCTTTCAGGATAAGGGAAAAACCCCAATGTTGTCATACCGGACGATGAATGAAATGATATTCAAATGAGTACAATATACATAGAGCTTAGAGTTAGGAGACATTCATCTTTAAGGAAAAGCTCAGAGGAACCTTGGCCAGATAACCTCCTGGCCTAAATTCGAACGCGGGACTTCTTGAAAGTAAGGCAGACACGCTATGACCTACGCTATGGAGACAGAATAGTATACCCAACTTCTGCCAGCAGTTCCTGAAATCAGGATATGGGTTATGGGCCTTCCTATTCTGCTGTCCTTCGATTAAAGGCGGCGATAGAGTAAATACCGGGCCAAACGCTTTAAAATTTGACGTTCTAAGGTACCAGGGCTGTTGAATAAAGAATGATCATAATGTTTTTACGGTCATAATTTTTCGCACTAAAATCAACCTTATTATATTCTGTTAGCTTAATGTGAAACAAACACGCCGTAGTAGTTTCATTGTTTGTACTCCTGGTTCCCGCCTGTGAGAACCAGGCAAGTTTTGATCCTGAGAGCAAACAGCAAAGCTCAGTGTGGAAATCTCCTTCATCACCAACCCTCAAAAAAAGGAAAAGTGGTTGCTTCTGCTGGGAAAGTTATGGTCATCTCATTCTTTTATATTCATGGAATGGTTTATCAGCATGTTGTACCTGCACACACATCAGTAACTGGACAGTACTATAGGAATGTCCTCAAAACATTGCAAGTCCATATCAGGGGAAAAAGACCACATTTCCGTGAAGTATGCTGGATGGTGCACCACGATAATGCGCGGCCGTATATTGTCAATGTTGTTGCTGAATATCTTGCAAAAATGAACATGAAGTACAACCCTCACCCTCCCTATAGTCCGGATTTAGCCCCATATGACTTTTTTCTATTCCCTAACTTGAAGAAACGCCTTGGAGGGAGGCATTATCCATCATCAGAAGCAGTGGTGAAGGCTGCGGAGGCGATTTTGAAGGATCTCTCAAAAATGGTTTCCAGCATGTCTTTGAAGACTGGCAGAAACTCTGGGACAAGTGCAACGCATTCAGGGGAGACTATTTTGAAAAGGACCATCAAAATTATGAGGATGAGTAAATGTACGTTGTCAAAAAAAGATTATGATAATTCTTTATTAAACAGTCCTCGTGCTATCTTTTACTATCTCTTTTCCCCATCTTTCTTCGCGCCAGCTTTCGAAAGTTTTGATCGATAGCTCTTCTTTCTTCTTGGACATTTTCATCTTCATTTCTGTCTACATATCCACTGCGGAAGGCAGTGTTATTTCTCTGCCTTGTTAAATTCAGAATTGACACTGATGCATAAACTCTGAACCGAATACAAGGAGTCCGTCGAAGCGTATCACAGCTGAACTTCTGAGCTACAACTCGCAACTGGACTTATCTTGAGACTGTTTCACTGAACTCAACACAGCTCACTGTCCAAAGTTCTTCTGTCTAATCGTTCCACCGAGCACAAGCCAGCTTCTTTTGTAGTCACCGAATGTAAATTGACTATTGCTGGGCATGCGATATTATTAAGGAGACTGACCACTAGCGGCATCTACGCTCAATTAGCCAGGCAACGTCGTCGATTAAGGTAGCTACAAAATAGGAGTGAACATAAGGCGGGGCTAGGTGCGGCTGTTCCATGGCTACAAGCCAATGCAGTGATTGCAATGCATACTGGCTTGCTTTGCCGAAGCATGCGGCTAATTTCTTTGCACGCTCTACAGATACTAATTAAAGAATTATTTTGTTTTCCCCATGTTACAGAGTTATTTTTTCTGAGGATTAATGTCCAAACCCCATGTTTGTAGCACATCTGGTTTCGGAGATAAGGAATCATAAGGCGCCTGATTAGAAATAAAGGAATTATTAACTAATCAAGGTTTCGCGGGTGATCAGCCGCGTCAAATTAATAAACGTCCAGCTTTCGGCCATTGCAAACTCCATGGCCTTCTTCAGGATTATTAATTTGACACGGCTGATCACCAGCGAAGCCTTCATTAGTAATGCTCGCCCTGAAACCTTCAAGTCTTGAATTATTAACTGTCAGTGAAGAAAAGCACACACGTGCTATGCTGCAGTTGCATTTTGTACCCTGAATTCAGTAAAGTGGTGATCTTTTAAGAGTGCACACGTGCTTTTCAAAGTTAGTAAATATACCGCTTAGCGAGTCTAGTACTGGTGCGCCTAGTAGTAACTGCGAAACAACTCATAAGATTTTACATAAATAACCTACAAATATTCTTGTTAATGTGTATTCATTTTTCAAACAGATGAAAGAACAAATTTCGCTCATAGTCGGGAATTATTGTAAAAGCTTGTCACGTGAGTGATCATTCTGTGACGAACATTATTAAAGAAGGCAGTTTACCAAATTATTTTTCATATTTAGAACTCCAGGGAAACATCGGACAGCTAAAAAAACGTGCTACCAACTTAGACAATTTTCAAAAGTGTGTTTCACGTACAACAATTTATGAATTATATAACAAGGGTGAATATGCAACTGCGAAAATGCTGACCAATTGAATGAGGCGGAAAATAGAATATACTGATTCTTTATCTTCTATGCATAATATTCTGAAATCTCTTGGCTTCAAATATAGGAGAACAAATGATGGTCGCAAATTTCTGCTTGAAAGAAGCGATATTGTTGCTCCAAGATTAAAATTTCTATGCACAATGCATAACATTAGTACATGAGATTCATGGTGTAAAAATACTTCATAAATACACATTTATATTGTCCTTATTTACTAAGTATTTTAATGAAACACAAATTGGTTTAAAGTCCTTTACAGGCAGCATACAAATATGGCACCCGCTTCTGTAGCTTAGGTGGTAATGAAATAAAATGTGTAGTGTTTAACGCCCGCTTTTACTACATACGGCATCGCAGACGGTGACACTGATGATACATGAGATGAAGATGGAGCATCGGTGGAATGAGATGGCGGGGGAAACTGGAGATCCCGGAGAAAACCCGCCCCAGCACCGTGTTGTCCAGCTTAGGTGGTAGAATGTCTGCCTCACGTTCAAGAGGTCCCAAGTTCGAATCTCGGTGGGGGTGAGTTTTCTGGATAAGGCTTTTACGGGCTCTCCCTTATCCTGAAAGATGAATGTTTGGTAACTCTAAGCTCTATAGATCCAAGACTCATATTAGCATCACTTCACCCCAGAGATGTAACATACGCAATACGGGCCCGCCTGCAAAAATTAAATTCTGGGCCTCCTAAAATATAATGTATAATCGATCAGTAACTAACATTACTTCAATTACAGCAGGTAGAAAATTTAATAGTGTTGCGGCAACGGGCATAAAAGTTTCGGCACAAATAGATAACAGACGGTGGATAATGTTTCACGGTAATAAAGAGTTTGCATAAGCAGTTAACGATAGCGCGGCTAGTATAAACAAAGAACCGGCAAATAAAGATAGCTAAGATAAATGACTTGCCGGCATAGATAAAGTTACGCTTCTGGAAGATGATAGAATATTCGGTTTCTCTATTTATTCCGGAAATATCTCGAATTTATGAATGAGATATATAAGAGATTGTGACACGCCAGCGGGAGTTGTAAAACAGTCGCGGGAGAGGTAAGCAGAGAACAGCTGAGAGTGTTGTTGTAATGAGAACTGGTGTAAACTGAATGGTGTTTGTTATTGTCATCGACCTTGTAAGATTGTGTTGTATATGTGATGTAATGTTGTTACGTGAGAATTTAACAGTGTATTGCTACGGATATAAAGAACATTTAGAATTTCGGCAAATTGGACTTTTAATTCTACGAACCCACAAAGTCACAATACAATACATTGTATAATCCTACGTAATATAAATAAAGCTATTATTTGATTACTATTTTCCAAGTATTGAACAAAATCAATGCCGATAAAGTTAAATATATTATAGAGGTTGATATTCTATATCAATGAGGATAAATCTATACTTATATGTATTGTTTGATTAATGCACTTGTACTTATAAAACCTCACTCTACTCACCTTGATATCTACTGAAACTGGACCATGCGGCGCGCTTTCTCTGATGCGAAGGTATGGATGATTTCATTGACATCAATGGATCTAGCTGTTTCACTTTCGATACTGAGGAGGCTGAGTTCACTTAGTCTATCTTGTGTCATAGAATTCCGCAGATAGTTCTTTATAAGTTTGAGCTTCGAAAATGAATGTTAAGCCGAAGAAACAGTAAAGAGTATTTTTTAAACCTATTACTTGGTCTGGAAATTCACTCGATAAATCCTCCCCATATTCATTTTGAAGAATTACTGTTACATTGTGAATAGGAATGCCATCAACGGAGGCACCATTTAGGAATTTTGGGGAAATAATTTTGAAGAAATGGTGGACATTGTGCATATCCTCAAATCTGTCTTTTAACTGGGCTACAATAATGTCCAAACAGCCATAAAAACAGTGTTTCTGAAATACATACTTTGATCAACTAGCTGCTCCTCCTGACCCAGTTCATCAAAATGTTTTTTGCACCTTTAGAATTCGCTTATTTCCAAATAGTGATGAAATGCCCCATTTCTTTGCCAAAGATATGGCTAATGACATTACTTCTTCAATTTTTTTAGATAGCAAGATAAATTATCAGCTACGTTCTGAACAAGAGGACACGCTTTATCAAGATCTACATTTTTCGATTGCATAATTTGAGATGCCAAGTTTGTACATTCTAGAATCTTTGATTGCAGCACTATCTGAAAAATTAATTCAAATTTCTCTAACTGGTTATTCAAAACTACAACTTCCTCTCTTTCGTTTTTGGTTTCTTTTTTGTTTTTAGATATCAATATTATTTTTGACAGAACTTTAAGTATATCGACATATGCATACCGAAGGGCTTTAACAGACTGGTTTCTCGAAGACCAACGAGTTGGGCAAAGCTTTCTTAAGGTACAAGAAGATACTAAAAGTTCCCATCTTTGAATACTGTTACTGTAGAAAATATACAACGTTTCTACTGTGCCATACAAGGACCTGACTTCTTGAATTCCACATGGGCATCGTTAAGTACTAGATTTAAATTATGCGCTGCACAGTGCACATATTTTGCGGTTCTTTGTCTTTGTTGAATTCTTGTTCTCACATTTTTGTATATGCCTAACATATTGGCACACGCACCATAACCCTGACCACGGCATTTAGTTAACGAGAGTTCTTTATCGTGTATTACACTTAGTACTTCTTTTTCTATTCCTAATGCATTTTGATCTTTTATTTCACGAAAACTTAAGAAGCTTTCATTTATCTTCACGTCACAAGGCTTTCCAGTGACATCATGTGAAACTGTAACGTATCTAAATATCTGAGTTAATTGATCTCTTTTTTGTAATGCCCTGTGTTGTATCTGTGACAGTAGAAAAGAGTGGGGCAGCTTTAATGTCATTGATAATTTATTTTTCAACTACACGGGATAAGACGTTTGTTAACTCATTTTGAAAAGCAGCGCTAAGGTATTTTTGCGAGTATTTTGGTTTATTTATGAAATCGCATAATACCGTATCGTACGTTGCGAGAAGTTCAATAATTGCCGAAAAGTTTCCACTGTTTGATTTTCTAATTTCCTCCCTATGTCCCCGAAAAGCTATATTATTGGATGCCAGAGTTAAAGTCACATTCACAATATGTTCAAGGTTTCCATATGTTCTCACTTTTCTTTAGTAATGAATTCATACCGGCGTCAACTGTTTTCCTTACGCCACGAATTTAAAACGACGCATGCGTTCAAATGTGCATAGCTAATTTCGTGTCGCGATATACTTTTGGTAGGCACCTCCAATCTCGAACTCCTTCCTTCCAAGCTGACGACGAATTCTGTCCTCCAAGCACTCAACACGGTTTACAGTAAACAGTCATTTTTAGATGAATAACACAACCATTCTCTCCAAATTCTTTGTCCTGCCAATGTGAAATTTTCGTAATATTTAGTGTAGAAGGACCTGTTTTCCTGCTTAGTATCTTTGGGGAATGGGCCCGGTGGCCAGCAAGGATTTCATCTAACAAGGAACTTTTTAGTTTCATTATCTACATCTAATTGACAATCTGCACCATCATTTGAATAGTCTGTTATAGGCCTAATTATATTGATGGCGAGTTTGCTATCTTCGTTTTCACTTTCACAATTATTATTGGTGTTCACTTCAGAAATGCACCCACTTGTGACACTGCAAACTTCTGTAACTGTTGAGCTAGTACTGCTACTAGGAGGAGAAAAACTCACTTATTTTCACTAATACGCTTTCACTAGTACGCACTGAACATTAAAAGGTTTCTTTTTAATGAAAAAGTACACAGTTAAATAGCAAAGGTTAAACCCTTAACCAGTACAGTTTTGAAAATAACA